>OZ024743.1:229213599-229291099 GCA_964016885.1 Eledone cirrhosa
GTAGTCACGGAATAGGCAGACCTAGAAAAACCTGGGACGAGCTGATAAACTCCGACATCACACACTTACACCTCTCCAAGACAATGTCACTGGACCGAGACTGTTGGCGGTACTCAGTAACAGAGAAGACCCGCCTTACCTAAATATATAGTAAAACCTACTCCAACCAGTAGGCATCTCTAACAAAATACACCCCGTCCCACCACCCCCACCCCATCCACACCACCCCGTTCTATGTAAAGTTATGTTGGTGCCGCGCCATAGGCCGAAACAAATGAGATCGTGTAGGTGTCACGACAAAAAAAACACACAGTCCACGCTGTAATGTGGCCGTGTAGGCAACACGGTAAAAACCTCCCAGACCCACACTGTAAATGTGGTTGGTGTTAGGAAGGGCATCCAACTGTAGAAAACCTGCCAGACAGTCCTATGCGAGCAAGACAATCACTCTTGCCTCAAGTGGGACTACCCCCGTCCAAACCCATGCAAGCGTGGAACACGGACGTTAAACGTTGATGATGATGATGATGATGATGATATACACACACACACATATATATTAATATATATATATATATATATGGTGGCTGCCAACTCGTTTTCGAGTACGGCCACTACTTTATATCCATGTAGGAGAACCCCTACCGATGTGTGACTTTTTAGTCCAGCCAGTGACTTGAAAACTCTGGTACATATATATATACACACACACACATATATATTAATATATATATATATATATATATACACCATATACAAAGAGAGAGAGTGAGAGAGAGATATCATACATTATATATATATATATATATAAACATACAAACATAAACACGTGTGTTTTTCCATGTCTGTGTCTTTCCTGTCAATGTTTAGTTTGATAAAAAAAAAATTGATAAACGAACTACTTGGCTTCAAAAGATATATGTACTGGGTTTGATATAATGAACTTTAAGGTAATGTTCTAATATGGCCACTGTCAACTGCCTGAAACCAGTGGTAAAACAATAAAAGAATTGCAGTGTTATGTTTGAACATTAAACAATGCAATTCTTATTTATTCTTTCTGCTTTGACAGTTAAAAAAAAATCATCGAAATGATTTTTTTAACACCAGGGAATTTATTAGGAACTTGTTTATAGTAACACAAGGAAATATCTCTTCATCTGATTTCATATTTTTATAAATTTTTAAAATATTTTATTGTTTTTCCAAACATGTAGCATAGAAAAAAGGGATTTAAAGAAATATATTTAAGAGACATTTTTCACTGTGGTAATCATATTTCTAAAAATTAAGATTTGATTTATAAAGACAAAATTTTAAACTGCATCTGCTTGCAAAAAAAAAAAAAAAAAATGAAATTTTCTATGCAGTACCCCAGCATGGTCGCAGCCAGTGGACAAGAAGAGATAATCGAGTAAAAGTGTATGATCTATTTTGTTAAAACAGCACTTTTTTGTGTGTGAGGAGTCGGGGGAGTCTCATCAGTGTTCATAGCCTTCATTGATATACATCAGCAAAAGAACACACACCTCATTAATATTAACATGAATCTTGCACCATTCTATGTGTAATTATGAGTATGTATCTGTAACTATGTATGAATATGTATATTTGCTGATGGGTGAGTATGTGATTGAGTGTGTGTGTGTATTTTTTGATAGTGTGGGGAGTGATAGCTTAGCACAATACTCAGCACCTGAAATTTGCTCACAAATTATTAAAAACATGCATGCAGGTACTGTATTTTATTAAATAAATGTTATTAAAACCTTATAATTATTGCGCTACACACCTAGTTGGTTGCACAAGGAGTGACATACATACCTAGCACTACGTGAATTTCTATCCCTCAAATTCTTTAAACTCTCAAAATTGCTTTTCAGAAGATTGGTAAAGGTGAGAACTATGATCTTTTAATCAGTGCTGGATTTAATGAAACATAAGCTAAATAAACTCGAAATTAGAACCTTGTCAAATTTTAATCCAGTATTGTTTCTATTTACAGCAGAATACAAAGTATTATGAGCATATTTCTTACATTTATCCCTGTTTATTGTCATTGCATTGAGTTCTACCCATAATTGACACTGAAACCGTTTTCAGATCTGGTTTCTCTATCTACCTTTGGGGTATCCTCGGTCTCTCTTTTCAGGTATCATACATTCCAAACAAATTTTAGAGAGAGGTACATGTTAAGAGTTTGATGTGACCAAACAATTTGAGGGAGATGCTTTTAATTTTAGTAAATATTCTTTGTTGTTGACTATGATAATAGAATGGAATAGACCTCCATAGGTTTTGATGATCAATGTTCCAGTAGTTCCATCAACAAAAAACCCTACTTGTAAAATTAATGTGCAAGTGGGTGAGCATTTCAAAGACATATGTACGCTTAACATAATCCTCAGAGATATTTAGTGTGACACATGTGTGAAGAGGCTGGCCTTTTGAATTAGAGGTACAGTCCATCCAACAGGCTTACATACAGTTTTTGGCAAGCCAATTTCACTCAAGATTTAAATCGACCTGAAAGTATTGTAAATTACACTTGCTTAATATATCATGTGGTGGGATTAAACCTCTATTTTAATGATTACAAAACAAGCTTCGTAACTATTCAGCTTTGTTTCATCCACACTCTGATAGGAAAGAAAAAGGAAAGCAGGTGATCATTAGATCAGACAAAGGAAACAAAGTTTCCACTGATCAATCTATTGCTGAAACATATCCTGGCAGAAAGAGCAATGTGAAATAAAATATTTGACTCAAGAATACAATGCATCATCCAGTACAGGAATCAAACCTGCGACCTTAGGCCACATGCCTTCACAATGATAATAACATGTAAAGAATATGATTTAATTTTGAAAAGATGTCAACAAATGTTGCAGTATTTTCTCACTAGAAATAAAAGAAAACAAAAGATTTTCCAAAAATCTTTCATTGGAACATTAGTCATAATAAGAATCAAAATTAGCAGACAAAATCTTGATAGTATTCTTAGAGTTGGTTTCATTACACATGTTTGAAACGAGAGAGAGAGAGGGAGTTGGCAACAACATGAAGGGTGAGAGAGAAAGAGAGAGAGAGAGATCTTAAGAAAGTAAAAGAGGTAAAAGCTAGCAATAGTTGGATAAAGAAAGGGAGAAAAAAGATAGTGAGAATGAAAAGGAAAAAAGATAATTAAATAATTTTACAGGAATCAAAATTGAAAACTGCATAATGTAAAGGAGTATAAAAGGAGTTTATGAATATGCAAAAATAAAATAATAATAATTATTATTATTATTATTTAAAAAATAAAATCAAAACAAATAAACAAACAAGCAAAGAAAAGAATTAACAAACAAAAAAGCTATCTCAGGTTTTTTCATTGTTGTTGTTTTTCATTTTCTATTTTCTGTTTTAAATTGGATATGTTGATATCAATTATATTTGCACATGCATCTGTGCACACATGTGTGTGTGTATTTTTATCTTTGTTTCAATTTGTGAGTGCATGCTTGAACATGTATATATGTATGTGTATTTGTGCATGTTTATATATATATATATATATGCATATCTATGCTTCTTTGCATGTATGTATGTGTATACATGTGTATGTATATATGCATGTTTGTATACATGTATGAATACATGAATGAATACATGTGTGTGTGTGTGTGTGTGTGTGTGTGTGTGTGTGTGAATATATGTGGTTTTTCAAATAATCCCTTTAATTAAGGGTTGAAAACACTCCTTTCCTATTTTCTGTTTTCTTTTCTATTATTACTACTACTACAACTACTACTACTACTACTACTACTACTGCTACTACTACTACTATTATCAACATCATTTGTATGGTTTTCTTTTTTGGGGTGAAGAGGGTGGTTAACCACAAGACAGTGAATGTGAACGGATGGTTAGTAGCTATTCAAATTCTTTGATCCGAACGCTAACTTGGAAGCTAATGCATTATCTGAAATCGATTCCATGTGCATCATCAAGCAAAACATTACCTCTTCTTCTATATGTATGTAACAGGTAGAGAGGGAGAGAGAGAGAGAGAGAGAGAGAGAGGAGAGGAGGAGAGGGGAGAGGAGAGAGAGAGAGAGAGAGAGAGGAGAGAGAGAGAGGGAGTCAGAAAGAGAGAGAGAGGAGAGAGAGAGGGAGAGAGAGAGGGAGAGAGAGAGAGAGACAAACAGAACAGAAAGAAACAGCGAGAGAGAAAGAAAGAAAAATGACAGGTCACAAAAATAGAAGGAAATGGAGACTTCAAGAAAGACAGTAACAGGAAACTGAGAAAAGGGAATAATGCAGGTATTCTTTATTACTAATACTAATACTACTACTACCACCGACTACCACCATCACTATTTCTTCTTCTTCTTCTACTACTACAACTATGGAAAAAACAATGAAATAATTCATAAATGAAAAAGATGAATAAAAAAAATATTGAAATATACTAGAAAGATCATAAACCATTTATTGAAGGAAGTTTGAAGAGAGAGCTTCAGAATCTAAGAAAATATGGGTGTGTTATGACAAACATACACAGACAAACACACATACATAAATACTTAACACATAAATGACACACATGCAAATATATTTCATAAATATATTTATCTGAGTTTGTATGTATCTGTGAGATAGAAGGTGGAGAAAGGTATAGTGAAAGAGTGTGTGTATGTATGTGTGCATTTATAAACACAAAGTATGTGTATGTATATGTGCAACTGCATAAAAATGCATGTGTTCAGATTTAGTATTTGTAAAACAACTCCCTCTTTATAATAATCAATATATGTGTGTGTGTGTGTGTGTGTTGTGTGTGTGTGTGTGTGTACATATATATATATACACACGTCATCATTGTCACTTTAACATCCGCTTTCTCTTCTAGCAAGTTTTGGATGGGTCTACATAGATCAAGTCAGTACTGAAGCTGGGCCAGTGATTTCTCGAGCAGGCCAGGGATCTGTGTCCTGTTTATGTACAGTCAATATTCCCCCGAATGCACAGGAGAGGTTGTCATGTCTTTGACACAGCTGAGGATCCTCCCAACACTTTGTTTGGTAAGATTTCTATGGTTGGATGCCCTTCCTATCACCAGCCACTTCATGCGCTGGATAACTGTTAGGAATAGGGATGGGTTTGAGCAGTGAGATTGAACTAATGATGTTGAGAATAACTGTTTGGGATTTATAGTGGAGAGAAGGCATGGGGATAGTTTGGGTCACATTGTATGCTGCAGGTCAGGTCTTCCTTAGCACTAAATAGTGCCAGCCATCACACTTTTTATTATTTCTGTTGTGAGGCTTAGTATTTTAAGGTGGTCTCCACAACATCATCCCAAGCTCAGAAAGACCACTAATTAAAGTAGTACTCAATGTAGTTGAAGAGTTGTTATATTTAGGAAAAATATATTTGACTGATCTCCTACGGTTTCTGCTTGTGACTCCACACAGATGAACATATTCTGGTGTGTGTGTATATATATATATATATATAATTATATAATTTCATTAAGGTTGAGTTACCTGTGACTTGTATATTTATAGGTGTGAGTCATAACTGTCTGATGACCCTGTTATCTCACAGATTGTATATATATAAGCACCTGATTAAGATGTTTGCTTCCCAACTGTGTGGCTTTGAGTTCATAATCTTCTACCTGTAATATGGCAACCCTGTAATATGAGTTGTTATCAGGAAGAGCATCAAGTCATAGAAGACCAGTCTCAAAATGTCTCATTACAAACAATGCAAGCATGGAAAAAGTAGACATAAACATGATGATGATGATTCTATCTGATGCTCTAACGACTCAGTCAACCCAAATACAATTGAATAAACTATAGACTATAAATATTTTGTTTTTATTTTAAAACATTGATTAACTATTGTGCTCTTTCATATCTCAAACTTTAAAACATTACTAAAATATGATTAAAATACTATGGAGCACTGATAAACTTTTGTAAATAAGTAAAACATCTGAAACATAACAATACCATCAACAACTAAAATACTCAGACAACGAAAAAAAAAAAAAAACATATAGTAAATTTATAAAGGTGAAAGAGAGATTTCAAAAACAATAAAGAATAGTCGTTGTATATTATTACTTCAGAGAATACAATTAAATAAACATTGCTTTGATTAAGCTATGTTACACAAAACACATTTAACAAATGCAAAAAACAAAATCTTTGTAGTCTATTCTATATGCAGTATTGTTTACAGGATGCAATACATTGTTCAGTACAAAAACTAGACATACGATAAAGTTTCTACAAGAAAAAAAAATATAAATATATATATATATATGATAGATAGATTCCAAAAAATTTTAAATAAAAATCAAAAGATTTTCTAACGACAATGAAATCTTTAAACTATCCGTTTCAACACCAATATTTAATTATAAATATACATATATTATACATATACAGAGAAAGAGAGAAAGTTGGAGAGGGAGAGAGAGAAAGCAAGAGAGAGAGAGAGAAAGCTATTGTTACATTTTTGAAGTTATTTTAAAAAAAGCTGCCCTAATCTTATAACAAGATAAAGAGAAAACTCCAAATATCTATGTTCTTCCAGAATGTTTTGTAATTATTTGAAACTTTAGATCGTATAACCAAGATAATCTTTTTAAGCAATGTAAGAGATAGGAGAAACTATTAAAAAAAGAACTCAGCTTGGATGAAGCTCTAAAAAGAGTCGACTAGAAATATTCTAATTAAAATTAATTAAATGTCATGAAATTACATCTTTGTCATCACCACCTCCACCACAATAATTTAGTAATTTAGTGAGTTCAAAATCATTAGTTTTCAATTGTATGTTTTAGCATCGGCCATATTCAGATATGTTTTCTAGCCACAAAGTAGATAATTCATTTATATTTGGATGGATAGATGGACACACATATGAACAAGCTGATTCTAAATAAAGACTAGTACGCCATACTATATAGACAGAAGAATGTAGATATTATTTTCATTCATGTAAATCCTATGGTCAAGCTTTAAATATTTTCATAGTTGGATTCAACTACCAAAACAAAATAAAATGCCCTCCATGCACTATATAAAGTGTTAATCATTAAGGAAGACATCCGACTATAGAGAGTATACCAAAATGGAATGTATGAACAAACACAACTATTAAATTATTACTTTGCTTAAAAAAAAATAGATGAAAAGTTAGAATCAGGAAGAGCATCTGATAATAGAAAATTCTCATCTGACCCATGCCAGCATAGAAAAATAGACATATGTATACAGACACATACACACATTTATATATATATATATATAGTGTGTGTGTGTATATATATATATAGTGTGTGTGTAGAGAGAGAGAGAGAGAGAGAGAGAGAGAGCGAGAGAGAGAGAGAGAGAGCGAGAGAGAGAGAGAGAGAGAGAGCTGATTAGAAAATTATTTAGGAATGTATTGCACATGAAATCTAAATACACACCCTATATCCATCCCATCCTTTCAAACAAAAAGAAAAATTGAAATAGACAAAGTAATGAATAAAACAGTGAAAGACAAAAGAGAGAGCATTCTATGTTTCTCATGTGCCTAACTTCAGGAAACTCGGCGCCAGACAGTACAAAATTTAAAAATCACTGACACCATGAACAGAAACAAAAGTCGGGTACATAAAAGCTCACCAATAAATGCTATTTGATTGGATAAACTGGAAAATTTATTCGCAAAGTGAGGTCAATTAGAAGTAAAAGTCAATGGAAAATTACAGAAATGGAACCAAAATGAAAAGAGGCCATTTTCAAAATGAAAAACTTACTGACACCTTAACAAGGGTAATTCTAAGTAATTATTGTTTCACCAGCTGCCTCTCATCTCGTCCCACAACAACACACAAAGACTAATATAATAAGTATCATTAGTTTGATCGGAGCACATTATTGCATTATTTTTAACAGACAAGCTATTATTTTAAAACTACATTCGTTTAGATATTTGGGGTCAGGAAGAGAGATATATCCTTTAAGCTTGTTTCTTTTTATTATTTATTATTTTTCTAAAATTTTGAATTGGTTAAATAATTTAATGCATAACAAGAAAAAGGGAAAAGAAAAAAAAGATAAATGGAGAGTGGAATTTGGGAGGAGGGAAGCATTACACCCTTAGATATTGCATCTCAGCTGCATCCCACAGACAAGATGATGAAGCTTTGCTGTGGATGGAGAACAGCCAGCAATACCTGCTACATCAACCTTCCCACCTTATGGGGGTTCCTTCTTTAAATGCGATGCCCTCATACATCCCAATTTGGCTGACAAAAATCGTAGACCCTCGCCCAGAGACAATGGAGACATTGTTGGTCTAAGTCTAAAGTCTGTCTTAAGCCAGAATGCTTGTTAGGCTGGTGCTTATCCTGGTTTCATGGTGTGAAGCGACAGAGTACAAGAATCCCTCCTGGACAGGATGCTACTCCATCACAAGGTTAAACCCCAGCTATTACAGGTACTCCTTTTCAGCTGAGTATACTGGCGCAATGTGAAATGAAGTGTTTTGCTCAAGAACACAACACACATCCCAGCCTAGGAATCGAACCCGTGACATTATGATGTTAAGTCCAACACCTTACCACTAGACCACACACTGCCACTGTTGGTGACCAGTACAAAAGAGAAACGATCAATCAATGCCTAGTATTTTATCATCCTCTGCTCCTTAGCACTGCAAACAATGGCACCTAGGTTTGTGGCCAGAGCAATGAGGTTAGTTAAATTATTTCTGCATTTAGTTATTACTCCACAAAGCCACCAATTTTCAAAACTAACCTAAATGTCTTCAATCAATTATACTATCCTTAAAGAAATATAAGAAAACATTCTAGTCAAATTCTTGAAAATTGGTCAAGACCGATTGTATTTGGAAACAAAATCCATAACATAAATACACTAACTTTTCAATACTTAATAGTGTTTGCATTGTGTGTGTGTGTGTAGAGAGAGAGAGAGAGAGAGAGAGAGAGAGAGAGAGAGAGAGAGAGAGAGAGAGAGAGAGAGAGAGAGAGAGATTCAAGTCAACAGGGAGAAAATGTCTGAAGATTATAAAAAACAGGGAAAGCTCTATTTATTGAAAACCTAAATTGAAATTGGATATTGATCATTTCCTATAATGTTACCTAGATAAATATTTGCAGTAAAAAAAAGTCATAGCTTCAATTTTTTCACGAGTAGATGATACACAACTAGTATTTTGATATTGTTAGAAGTCATAGAATTTCGAGTAGATTGCTAAGTACAAGTTGTAAACCCAAATGCAAACATAGAGTGAAGTTAGTTAAGTAAATAACACAAGATCAACAGTCAGCATCAAACAAAATGCCTTGGGATATAGTTACATTTAAGCTATGGCTCTTTTAAGTTCTGAGTTCAAATTTTACCCGGGTCAACTTTTCCTTTCATACTTTCATAGTCAATGAAATAAAATCACAGTCAAGTACTGGAATCAAGTCAATTCATTATACTCTACCCACTAAAAAAATATTCCTGTTACTTCTGTTATTTAACTCTTTTGAGGTCTGAAACCAGCTCTGTTTCTACAATACAAAACTGTTTGTTTTAAAGTGTTTATATTTATCTAAAACACTCCTATCATAATTTTATATGAGAACATTATGTTCCAAATACTAGATATATAATGGACATGTTAATTATTTTATTAAATCTCTTCAAGTTCTGGATTATCTTCAAAATTGTTTGGAAATCACAGGCAGTGTCTTTCATTAGGAATATGGTAATGAAAGAATTAAAGATACGTGTCAGTTGTATATCAAGCAATATCATCATCATCATCATCATTCTCATTTAGCATCTCTGTTTTTCTATGCTACCATGGCTTGGGTGGATTGTGACAGACATAGTCCATATCTAATTGGAGCTACTGTCCTCACAAATGAGCAGGTTACATACATTCCATGCTAATTCAAAGAGCAGGTTTTTCAACGAATCCTCACCTTTGAAACCAATGGAGATCCATTTACTTTGTTGAAACATTCTAATTGAAATCTAATTGCTTTCCAGCTTTATCTGATAAGTGGAAACTGACTCTAAAATTTACAATTTGTGATATATTCAGCAACTACAACTCTATGGAGTAAGTACATTTTCTGACAGAGAATGTATAACAATATGCTTCAAGTATGGTATCAATCAGGTTATAAATTCAATTTCTTTAAAACAATTGAATTGTTAATGGTAATTCTTGAGAGAAATTCAAAACTTTTAACTTTAGACATTATTAAAACATCAACTAAAACAAACTCATTTTATTCAGATGCAAACAACAGGGGGAGAGAGAGAGAGAGAGAGAGAGAGAGAGAGAGAGAGAGAGAGAGAGAGAGAGAGAGAGAGAGAGTCTGCTATGTTGAGACCGAGGAGATCACTAATCACATGAGTACTCAATACATGGGGAGATGTAGAGTGGGTATAGAGATATGTAAAATCCTGACCATGGTGCTAAGCGATTTCAGCGAGTTTTGTGTGTGTATGTGTGTGTGTGTGTGTGTGTGTGTGTGTATATATATATAATGGAGGCACATGGCTTAGTGGTTAGAGCATTGGCCTTGCAATCGAAAGGTTGTGAGTTCAATTCTCAGACTAGGTGATGTGTTGTTTCCTTGAGCAAGACACTTTATTTCACATTGCTCCAGTTTACTCAGCTGTAGAAATGAGATGATAGGACTGGGGTCCCTATCATTCCACTGCAAAATGGTCGTGGAGGTGCCACGGCAAAAAAGCACCCAGCACTCACTGTAAATGAGGTTGGTGTTAGGAAAGGCATCCAGCTGTAGAAATCAAGCCAGAATCAGTTCCCGCCCCACCCTTGCAAGTAGGGAAAAAGCGGACGTAAAATGAAATGATGAAATGATGATGATATATATATATATACACACACACACAAACGAATATATATGAATACAAATATTTGACTTGCAAGAACTAGATGTTAAATCTCCCTCACATCTCATACTCTACCATCGTTAAAAAGATACCTGCAGGATAATGTGGTCTTGTGTTCCATGCCTACATTTGGAAAATATGGGATGGTCATTGATGGACCGTTTTTGAAGTTAGATCTGCTTGGTAATGGCTGACATTGAGCTAAACAATTATAGCATTCTTATTTTGTGTATGTTCTATTAAAAGTATATATGTGTGTGTGTGTGTGTAAATTAATGTGAGTGTGTGTGAATACGAGTGTGTGTGAGTATGAATGGGTGTGCGAGTGAATGAACGAATTTGTATGTTTGACTGTGTGTGTGATCTTTGTGTGGATGAGAGAGTGTGTGTGTATGTGTTAAATGAATTTAGATATCAAATTTTTAATGTTTCTTCAGGAAACCTTCTTCATGCTTGTTGAGAAAATTTTCAATTCAGCCCCCCAGTGGTTTTATGTTCGAAATTCCACAGTAGACCACAGGAGAGCAGAACTTGCTATCAACAAATGGTAACAAAAACAATAATAATAAAAGTAATGAAAAAAACCTACCATCTACAAGTTCTTATTTATTATGAGCACAAAAACAGTAAAAAGAAGTATTTTGCCATCAAATATGTACAAGGTTTATAAACAAATGCATGCACATACATACATATATGCATACATTCATGTAGACATACACACACATACACATGCATGTGCACAGGCAAACACGCATAATATATTTACATGTGTGTAAGTATGTATATATACATATATATATATGCATACATGTATGTATGTATATATATATATATATATATATATGCATACATGTATGTATGTATATATATACACACACGCACAAACACATATGTAGATACACATACACACAAGCAGCTGAATTACTTAGTTGTACAGAATCACTGCTGAGTTTGCAGCTTCCATAGCTACAGATGCAATAACATTATAAAGAATTTACTTAAAGTGTAAAGAAAAAATATAAATTATATATATATATATATATATATATATATATACATATATACCTGCATATATATATATATATATATATATATACATACATAAATATATGTAAATATATATATATATATATATACATACATATATACCTGCATAAATATATATATATATATATATACATACATAAATATATGTAAATATATATATATATATATATACATACATATATACCTGCATAAATATACGTAAATATATATATATATATATATACATACATATATACCTGCATATATATATATATATATATATACATACATACATAAATATACGTAAATATATATATATATACACATAAATATATACCTGCATATATATATATATATATATATATATACATACATACATAAATATACGTAAATATATATATATATACACATAAATATATATACATATATATACACATAAATATATATATATACATATACACACAAAAATATATATACTCTCTCTCACACACACGTATATATATATATATATATATATATACATACACTACATACATATACATACATATATAAATACACACACATGAAGACATGTTGTGGTTAGGGTATTTGGCTCATGAGCGTAATGTCGTGAGTTCGATTCTCAGCAGTGCACTGTGTCCTTAAGCAAGACACTTTACTTGATATTGCTTCAAATGAGTTGTGCCTGTAATTCAAAGGGTAGCCACATCACATTCTGTCACACTGAATCTCCTTGAGAACTGCATTAATGGTAAGCATTTCTGTGGAATGCTCAGCCACTTGCTTGTTAATTTCTTGAGTAGGCTTCTCTATTGATTGTATCAACAGAAATACTCGTCGTCATAACCGATGGAGTGCCACTAGTACTTCACACACACACATTATATATATATATATATATATACACACACACACCACCAATATACAGAAAAAGATAGATAAATAAGCCTTGATATTTTTTTCTTCATCTCTGTCAGTTAGGTATATATATATATATATATACAAGTATTTATTACCTGAGTGTGTATTTGTGTACATGTAGACACATATACATACAATAGATACATGTGTGTGCATGTATGTGTGTATATATATATATAGAGAGAGAGAGAGAGAGAGAGAGAGAGAGAGAGAGAGAGAGAGAGAGAGAGAGAGAGAGAGAGAGAGAGAGAGAGAGAGAGAGAGAGAGAGAGAGAGAGAGAGAGAGAGAGAGAGAGAGAGAGACTTCATGCACACAAGTGGTGTGTGTGTGTGCATACACGTTTGTATATCTATCTATATGTGATGCATGAATGTAAAATGTATCTCAAAATGTGGTATTTATATTTTGTATAGAAACACACACAAGGATGTGTATGTGTTTGTTTATTTGCAATCATTGTTAAAGTAGAGAAAGAAATGTAACAACAATCAATGCAGGATGAAGAGAAGAGAAGACTTTTTTATGTGAATACTTATTACCTTTATTGTTGGTGTTATTATTGTTCCACTTAAACAGAAGAACTATGTTATGTAGGTATGTGATAAAAAGTGTTATGAAACAATATATATAGAACCAGCATATCAAATAAGCCACACTTCAAATGACATTACAGTGCACATTTTATTATGCAGTCTTTGGTGCAGTGCAGTGAATCAGTTGCAGTATGTCGCATCAAGGTGGCTGAACATGATTTCCCTTTTGGCTTTAATTTCTTTCTTTGTTTTTCTAATATTTAGAATTTGTGATGATGTCATTTTATGTTGTGTCATACTTTAGCCCCAAGGTAGCCCTAATTGAGTTGTCCTATAATCAAAGAAATCCCGGCTATGATTTTCAAATACTAGATCTAGAGTTACACTATCTAATGTTTGATGCTATAGCCAACACATATGCAGCTTTAGCTGTTTCTTAACTAAGTTGTATTTCATATGCATTTTCATAGATCCTTTAATACTTTAGCATTTGCACTGGTCACAGTGCTGGATATGTGTACTCCTTCAGAATTTATAAAGAACAACCAAGAGCTGATTAAGTCCTTTTGAGACCCTATGCACTTAAAAGATTATGGCACCCCTCTATGTATAATTCTGCAATAAAAAGGTTTTTTTGGAAAGACAAATACAATTAATTAAAATAAAATGATTCCCTTCTTTCCTTATGCATGTGCATATTTTGCTTAAGAGTTAACCATGCCAAGACTAATATAATAGGCTAACATATAGGCACTATTTCTCAGGCAAGGAAGGTGGCCGGGGTCTAAAATCCATATTAACATCATCCGAGACCCGGATAGTAACACTGAAGCAAAGTCTTCAACAGAGGAAAAAAAGTCAGCAACCATCTTGCCCAGGTTTATGTGCATGAAGGATAATAATGTTTTCTTATATCTTATATGCAAGAAGGAAATAATTATAATTTGGCACAAGACCAACAATTACCCCAGTATATTACTGGTACTTTATTTTATTGACCTCGTAAGGATGAAAGGCAAAGTTAACCTTAGCAGGATTTGAACTCAGTTCGTAAAGGGCCATAACTCTTTGCTGAAAAGCATGGCGTCTGTCTCTACTGATATCATAATGTCCATTATTCAGGATCTTCTTGCTATAGATACAGCTCTAATTGTCCACAATGAGTCAACCTTGCAAGAATTACTGACATGCTTTCCTTAGATCAGCACAAAGATGACATATCATAAGGAAACATTGCTCCTGTGTTGATATATACGTAAATAAGACGGTTATTGCTCCAATCTGTCACCAAAACACACTAAACCAAATGCCAACCTGCACTCATGACTCCTGCAAAACCAAACAATGACCCACCCTCCAAATTTGGCAAACCGAATTCAGACCGCCCACCTTCCCAAACTCAGAATATACAGAGCCAGATTAAATACTGCAAAGCATATTGTCCACTATAATGCTTGCAGATTACATGTTTTAGCAGGTTTTCTTCATTTGTTTTTTCTTTTGTTTTTAAGACAAATGTGCCAATGCATGCTACTTTGAAATGTATGCATTTAATTATTATTTTGTTCTGGTTAATGAGTTATTCAGTGTAAAAGACACTCGATATGTTTATGGGATGCCTATTGAGAATTGTTACATTATAAATGATATATTATAAATGATATATTATATATATATATATATATATATATATATATATATATATATACATACATATACTCATATATATATATATATATATATATATATACACACACACACACTTGTATATATGGTTGTATTATTAAATGATATATATATATATTTATATACATATATGACTGTTAAATAGTGTTGCATCCTAAATAGCTCAGTGGTTTTGTTTTATTTGGTGCAATTGTTAGCCTGCTGTTTTGAGAGCTGGGATTTTAGTTTGTTTATGTATAGTTGCAGTCAATGTGCCTCTTATACATTAGAAAAATAGAATTAAAAAGATAACGTAGGATACTAGAATAACTACTAGAAATTTTGTTGTTGAGAATGTACTGACTGAATATGGTGCATGATAACAGAATTTTAACAAAAACGAATCAATGTCCCATTCAGGTTGTGACCCAAGATGGTCATAGTTTATTGACTTAAGCCAGTAAAACAATATCATTGTAGCAATGGCATAATGTACATAAATAGTAAGGCAGCTGACACTCATCCTCTCAAGGAAGCCTGTGCAATGCACTCTACATGTGAATGAAGTTCCACTGAAGCAGGTGGAGAAGTTCAAGTATCTTGGGGCCGTGTTCACAAGTGATGGAAGGCAGGAGGCTGAATTAAGTACAAGAATTGCAGGTGATGGTGAGTATTGCATGAACTTCAGCATTCGGTAATCAGAAGAAGGGAGGTAGGTGTAAAAGCCAAACTCGCTATCTTCAATTTGGTATTCGTGCAACCCTTTCCTATGGTCATGAATCTTGTGTAGTACCCGAAAGAATACAATCACGAATGCAAGCAACCGAAATGGGGTTCCCCAGAAAAGTCTTTGGAGTAAAGTTACATCAGTGAATCACTACAGGCAGAGCTGCTACTTCTTTGAATTGACTGATCACAGCTCTGATACTATGGGCATGTGGTTAGAATGTCTCAGAAAAGATCTGCTGGTCAGATTTTATTGACAAAACCAACTGGCAGGAGATCCAGAAGAAGTTGATGCAATCATCTGATGGAGAAAACAAAATACTTGATCGAAATAAGATAACAAATATGGAAAGAACCAATCATCAATGTTTCCATTAGTCTTTCCATTGCTGTTAATAACTGCAACTACTGTCCAAAAAGGAGATAAAGTCTTTTGCTCTGGAAAACAATATGCTGCCTAGTCCAGGAATTGAACCCACAAACTTATTAACATTAGTCCATATCTTAGCCACTAGCATCTATTGTTGAAGAAAATTAAGTGTTATTACTTCTTTTACAAAATGTTCTTTATTTAAGAAGAGAGTATATATAGTTTACAGAACCAATTCAACTTTATACCATATTATCAGTACTTATTTCAATAAACTACAATATAAAATGCTTAATACCCCATTTTATCCTATTTCAATATATATTCCTGTAAGCTTACATTGACCAGGTAGACAAACATCTGATCTTTCTAATTTTTAATTCCCATCTGTTTTTGTGTTTTTTTCTAACTATATTTAATTTAATTTAGTAATGTTGCATATCCCAATGAATTTTTTTCAGTTTATTCTTTTATAGCATCTATCTTTACTACTCAAAATGTAAAATAAGTATAAAATAAAGATAATCTCTTACTGCCATACATTATCTCTCTCATTTTCTCTGAGACACATACGTATATACATACGTTGGTGCATACATACATACATACATACAGATATATGTACATACATACATACAGAGTAAATCAGCCTTCTGTATAAAGAACAATTTTCTTTGAAGTCAATAGAAATAAATAGAAATTCTTAAAACATTTTCCAGTTAATACAAAATCCGACTACAATGCAACCATCATTGCCATTCAATCCATTATATTGACTGGATAACTGAAACTTACTCTATTAATTCAAGTGAAGATATCACACACAACATTCCATAGTGTCTGAGCATCATTGACTACAGGCATTTCATAACATAAGTTAATTTTACTGATAGAAGAAAGTAATCAGAATGAAGCAACTTAGAATCACCAGGAGTTTGATTTGGGAACAGGACAACTAGATTTTAATTAAAAGATTCACAATGAATAAAGTATCAAATCTTCTTGGATGAAAAGTCAAAAATATGTCAGTCATCATTGGCACTGTACTGTGTTGATCCAGGGATAGGGCACAAATCATTATAGGGGTCTACTTATATATCAGAAAAATAGTGAGACAGAGTTAAAAATGAAGGGAGAAGAGGGTGGGATAGAAAGTTGGTACAGAGAGAGATAGAAAATTAGTACAGAGTGAAAGAGTGGGGGAAAAGATGGGAGACAGAGGGAGAAGAAAAGAGAGAGAGAGAACAATATAGTAGAGCGCCAAATTAGAAATTGCTTAGTAGTTTGGTATGCTAGACATCTGAGATTAAATCTTCCTTTAAGATGACATTTAAAATTAATAAAACAATGGTCAATTTTCTCATACTGCTGTTTACATCAATACAAAACTACTTAGAGCTAAGAAAATTTAGTCGTAACTTTTCATTGTCAGATTTCTAATAGAATTATTTACCTATAATTTTCAAATAATTTGAAAAATAATCAAAAATTTTGAATGATTTAGTAATATATAACTTTCCCATTATTATGTTAACGTTTAGAATATTAGATAAAGTTTCTAACATAAAATGTATTTTGGGATGGTTTTATATAAATATAAACACTTTAAAATAGGCAATTTCATATCAGAGCCATGAGCCATTTCAGGTAGTTTGGTATTAAAAGAGTTAAATATATCCTCCCCATGAGCTCAACATGGTAGCACTGGTGTGATTGTTAGTTACTGCGCTGACATAGCCATTCATACTCTAAAATTAAAAATAACCACCAGGATTTTTCTTGGCAAAATGACCTACAATAGAATATTATCCCCCCAAAATATTGGTCTCTGAAAAACACATAGAATATTTATTTCAGAGCTTCATTTTGTACCTTTTGGCAATATTTATTTAGTTTAAGAAAGATTCTGTGAAATGTGGCTATATGAGGTTAGCAGCTGATTATTTCTCTACACATTGTTCCAAAATTAATCTGTCTCTCTCTCCCTCTTTCTACCCCCCCCCCCCCACACACACACACCATATATTCTAATCATAAAGGTGTGTGGCTTCACGTTTAGGGTGCTTAACTTATGGTTTTAAGGTTGTGAATTTGATTCAGCAAGACACTCAATTTCGCATTACTTCAGCCTCCTCAGCTGGCAAAATTGAATTGTACCAAATGGTCAGTCTTGTCATTGTGCCATGCTGAATTTTCATGAAAACTATATTAAAGTTGCATTTGTATGCAGAATGCCTAGACGCTTGCATGTTAATTTCACATACAGATATGTTATATTGTTTGAACAACTGGAATACTCCCCGTTGGAACCAACGCAGGTCCAACACTCGCATCCAACTTTGTACATTACAATGTGCTCTTTCTAATACAAGACACATTAAATGCCTGACTAGATTTTCCTGAATTTTAGGTACTTATCCAGTACTGAGAAGCTAAGTTTTAGGAAAATCATTCAATTGTAAAACAACTGGATCAAATAATAATTCATTAAAATGTTGAAATTTACAAAGCATTTCAACTCATGCTGAAACAAAAGTGAGCAACAAAAATATTTGCCACTTTTGTGATTATAGGCATTTAACCACCAAAAGAATAAATAAAAATAAATAAATTAAAATGAATAATTTCTTCTTTTATTCTTTTATTGGTTTCAGTCACTAGACTGCAATCGTACTGTGGCACTGCCTTAATTCAGTTGTTCATATCAAACCCAGTACTTATCTTATCAAAACTGGTGGTATGTCTTTTATCTATCCCCATTTTCTTGAGCCACTGTGTTATGGCACATACACAGACATTTTAACATAGGATAGCATTAACACAGACACACATACACATGTGATGGGCTTCTGCAGTTTCTATCTATTGAATTCCACTCATGAGGCATTGAGCTTGAGGTTATAATCGATGATACTTTCCCAAGGTGCTGCACAGCAAGACTGAACCCAGAACAATTTGGTTGTGAAGCAAACTCCTTAATTACACAGCAATACCTTCATTAGTATTATAATGAAACAACTTTAATATCTTTCTTCAAATTGATTGCCATATGTGGATTGGCAGTATTGATAGAGTGTCAGATAGAGTGTCAGTATTGATAGAGTTATGGCCCTCTACGTTCTGAGTTCAAATCCAACTGAGGTTAGCTTTGCCTTACATCCTTACGGAGTCGATAAAATAAAACACCAGTAATGACACTGGTGTCGATTTAATCGACTTTCCCCTCCCCTTCAAATTGCTGGCCTTGTGTCTAAAGTAGAAACAATTATTATTATTATTATAATAATACATCTAGTTAAGGTGGTGAATTAGCAGAATCGGTGGAGGGTTGGACACCATGCTTTGCAGCATAGAGTTACGGTCCTTTATGTTCTGAGTTCAAATCCCACTGAGGTTAACTTTGCCTTTCATCCTTACGAGGTAGATAAAATAAAGTACCAGTAATGCACTGAGATAATTGCTGGCCTTGTACCAAAAGTAGAAATAATTATTATATATTTAGTTGGCACTGTGGGACATTTCCTTCAACAACTGTTGAATAGAGATTCCAATGATTTTAGCATCTCTTGAGTGTATCATTCTTTCCAGAGGTGCTAATCAGCATAAATGCTACCAGGGAAATCTTCAGGGTGTCTTGGCCTACACTGTAGTATTTTTTTTATTTTCATCACCCATGCTGCTGTAACCACTTCAGTCCTCTAATGTTTATTCCTTACCAAGGATTTGTTCTTTGCCCTCAGCATTGGTCTTTCTCTTAAATACTTCTTTCATAGAAAGGATCACCATTCTACTGACCATTCTAAGTTGAATACAAGCCAGATGAGACATATAGGATCTAGAGGATCATGACATCTGACCATTACTGGAAGCATCATGCACTGCCATTTTTGCATCTTACATGATTCTGTAATTCTTGATACCAAGCCACATGAAACCACCCCTGGTTCAATGATAGAAAACTATTCGTTTTTTTTAGAATGCTACTTTATTTCATGTAAGAATCCTTGTTACACCAATTTAATAATGAGAAAGTTATATAATACTGAATCCTTTCAAATTCTTGATTAATTCTAATTTCAAAATTAGTTGTAAATCATAGGCAGATTCTTTCATTTTAAATATGATAATACAAGTGTTAAGTCCTTATAGACTGTTAAAATTTTAAAATTTCTCTTCATAGTAGACTGAAAAATATCACTTATTTTTTTTAAAGAATCTTAGTTTTAGGTCTTAGATTGAGAAGGACAAACTAGATTAAGTTGCAACAGATTAAAATAAAGATATTCCGTCAATATGCTTTTTTTTAATCTTTCTTTTTTTTTCTTCCTTATGAGATGCGGCAACAGAAGGAATACAAACCCATAGCCTGAAAGCATATAAAACATTGCTTTCAGCACAGGACCAAAAGGTCAGCAGAGCTGGTTGAATAATATCAGTATTTGTTCAGAGTTAGTAAAAGCAAAACCTGAATAGTCTATAATTGCTCATAGAAAACTCTAAGTTGCTTGGCTTAGTACACCAAACAACAAGGTAGAATTATAAATGAACATATAAACTATTTTAAGAATACACAAAAACAAAAACAACAAAAACAAAGAACATTGCTGTTAGTGTTCTATTGCCACGAAAATGCTGTTTTTTCCCTTAAATTTTACTAAGCAGAGTTTCAATTATTGTAATTCATTTACATTTTGTTATCATATCAATGTTCTATTGTTGGGACAAATGTGCCAAAAGCTTAAATCTTCAATCATCATTCGAAACTTTAAAGTTTTCTTGAGAAAATAACATTAACAATTAATTATGTTTCCCTATACCTGAGCATTTCAAATGAAAGCCTCACAATCACCTTAATGTGCTGTTTTCATCTAAGACATGTGTCTAGCCAGGTGATAACTACCTTTTTATCCTATACTAAGTTGAGAAATCAGTGATTTAATTCTTTGTGGAAAGTTTTCCTTGCATAACTAAATGAACTAGTAATACCTTTCTAACATTAATTGTATTAAGATTGATGGAATTTGTAGATGCCACCCTACATTTTTAAGCCTCCTATGCCTATTCAATTAGTGCTTTCATTACAATTTTGGCAATGAATGTTCCATTTGTTCAATCAATGAAACAGCTTACTCAAGAAATTCATTTACAAGTGGTTGAGTATTCCACAGACACATGTACCCTTAATGTAATTTTCAGTGAGATTCAGTATAACAGTGTGTGGCAAGGCTGGCCTTTTAAATTATAGGTACAGTTCTATCAACTTGCCCAAGATGCCATGCAATGGGATTGTACCCAGGATCTAATGATAGCAAAGCTAACCACTTAACCAGATATGCTGTATGTTTTAAACAGTTATCATTGACAGGACACTCTCAAAAGTGGTAGTGCTGGCGCCATGATAAAATGCATTCTGTAATGTCATGATAAAATGCACCAAGTGCACTCTTGCCAAAATGGAGTATATGAGCACAGCCTGGTTCACAGACTCATCAAGTTTTGGACTATGACAGGCCATCCAACCCATGCCAGCATGGAAAGTGGATGAAAATTATTGTGCTGCAAATATTTCAGTATCAACAGTGATCTCAGATCAACTCACTCACTTGCTAAGCAGGTACAATTCCACAACAATCTACTTTAATATTCTGGAAATCTAAGCTATATCTATTGAAGCGTATGCTGCATGTTCATTAATAATTTCTTATCCAGGTTCTGAAGTAGATCTAGTGTTTGCTTATGTTGAGTGTTTTCTTAATTGAATTCTTTCTGTATTGAAGGTAAAAGAATGACTATGTATTCACAACATAACTGAATAGAGATAATGGCCAGGCAGAGATGATGACTACTTTTGACTATGGAGTGAATATAAACAATATATATATATATATATATATATATATATATATATATATACATATATATATATATGTGTGTGTGTGTGTGTGTTTATGTGTATACAGCCTCTTAATAGTCTGGCCAAATGTGTTAGTAATAGCGATCAATAAAACAACAGCACTCCATCTAATGCACAAATCGAAAAGGAAATGAAATTGTTTCATTTGTTTGAGGCTTGTTTCATTTCCCAGCTTTTATAAAATGTCTTAATCTATCTAACATCTCAGAAGAGATATTTTTACTACCAACTTCAATGGTTCATAGATTTAAGATTCATGTTTGAAATGAAAAATGAAATTTACAGCTCACAACTATGCAAGTTTAGCAGGCTTCCTATGAGATTGTATCCCATAAGATATTTCTCATATGTTTTAACATCAGGGACCCCAGTTTTATCATGAAGACAATGTAAAATTTATGCATCTTGACCCAGAACAATGCACTGCCCAGTCCAGGAATCAAACCTATGACCCCATGATTGTGAGTCCCAATCCTAACCATTAGCTTATGTTCGAATCAGTTTCCAGTTTATTCCTACATAAAACAAATATTGATGAAATAAAAAGATGTTGACAAGCCAATGAGAAAGCCTCTATGATGTCAAAATTAACTAGATAGAAATAGTGGTAAAATGTTCCTCAAACTACACACTGGTGTTATATATCATCAAGATCATCATTTAACATCCATTTTCCAAGCATGGATTAGATGGGTTGTCCCATTTGATGCAAATTGGGTCAGGTGACTGTGTCTTGCTCATATAGAACTATTTCTGGCTAAGTTTCTATGGCTGGATGCCCTTCTTAACACTAACCACATTTACAGTGTGTGCTGGATGCTTTTTGCTGTGACTCCTACATGGCAAGTTTACAGTATGGGCTCAGTATGGGTGGATGATTTTTTGTTGTGATACCAATATAATTTTACAGTGTATGGGTGATGTGGACAGAAGTGGGTGGGTGTTGGGGCAGGGGGTCTATGGAACGGGGTATTGTAGTTAAGAGGTGCCTACTAGATGTATGTTTAAGTTCATGCCTGTGAGAAGGCATGTCTTCTGTATTACTGCATAACGCCAAAGATCTCGATATATATATATATATATATATATATATATATATGTATACTCAAGGTAAACATTTATGCAATTCAATTCAAGCACTCAACGTACTTATTCCACATAGGAGTGACGGAGTAAATATCGAATAAGGAAAAGCGAAGTAGTTTCAGATGTTCAAGTCCTTTAATAATAATGCTGTGATATATATTTCAATGGCGACAGTGGCCACACTGTTCCGTGCACCAGTTTCTTTTTGGTTTTGTTGTGATGGAAATTCTAACTATGCACCTGCCTAACTACTACCTTTCATACTGTAATTTACCCTTCGTTCTACTGTACGGTACTATCGTTCAGTATGTAGATAATATATCTGTAACATTAACACCCCTTTCAAAACTTCTTACTTAAACATCTCCCTACGTAGTATAGTATAGGTGCACATATTTTTTTACTCACTTCAGTCTAGATTCTCACTTGTAAATTTTTTTTTATTTTTAATTTTTGATTTCTGATTTTCGATTTTTGATTTTTAGTTTTAATTTCCAACTCTCATTCATAATTTCCACTGTGAAACCATAATTGTTTCTACTTTTGGCACAAGGCCAGCAATTACCCAGTGTATTACTGGTACTTTATTTTATCGACCCCGTAAGGATGAAAGGCAAAGTCAACCTCGGCGGGATTTGAACTCAGAATGGCAAGGGCCGTAACTCTATGCGTCAAAGCATGGCGTCCGACCCTCTACCGATACTGCCAATCCAGTGAAACCATAATACCTAGAATTAAGTATATTTTCTCTTAGAGGTTGATGGTCAATTATACTGTCCATGCTTAATGTGGGGTGGTATTGAGACCTATTGATACTCACACTCTCCCAACCCCACTGGCTTTCGGCTGACTGCCACTGACAGGGTGGCTAGCAGTAAGCTATATATTACAGGCCTGAATATGTCATTGTTTGGTTGAGAGGGGGAACTGCCTAGGCGAATTTCGTTGAACTCTGCGGTAGCTAATGGTCAACTTCCTTCGGACCTGCATCTGTGCAGACCGGTGGGGGTGAATTGGTACTCACAAGGGAACGGATGAAGAACCCAGGAGCACACACTTCGTCCGTTCCCATGTCGATTCAATTTGGATTGCCTCGGAAACATAACTTTATTATGTAACAAGCTATCTGATGATGTCGTGGAACTGGTGCACGGAACAGTGTGGCTACTGTCGCCATTGAAATATATATCACAGCATTATTATTAAAGGACTTCAGTATCGGTAGAGGGTCGGACGCCATGCTTTGACGCATAGAGTTACGGCCCTTGCCATTCTGAGTTCAAATCCCGCCGAGGTTAACTTTGCCTTTCATCCTTATGGGGTCGATAAAATAAAGTACCAGTAATACACTGGGTAATTGCTGGCCTTGTGCCAAAAGTAGAAACAATTATTATTAAAGGACTTGAACATCTGAAACTACTTCGTTTTTCCTTATTCTATATATAGATATATACACACATGCGATAGTCTTCTAAAGTTTTTGCCTTTGAAATTTCACTCAGAAGGCATTGGTCAACCCAAGGTGATAGTAGAAAATACTTGCCTAAGGTGCTATACAGTGGAAATGAACGTGAAACCTCATGGTTGTGAACTGAACTTCTTAACTATAAGGCCATGCCATATAGATATAAATAAAGTTATCTGAGGAGTTTATTGACAATAAGATCGAAAAATGGGGAAGAAAAATGACAATAAATCATAAAAGTACCAAAGAAACTGGTTTTCTTCTTTCTGAACAGCTAAGAGAAAATCTGAACTTGTATGTTTTCTTGTAGAAACCAGCAGCCAAACAAGTGAACCATGCCATATCATATGAAGAAAAAGATATTGAATAAGAAACGGTATGATTAATTATCTAGAGGTTCATTTTGTTACAACAGAGAGTAGAGTCAATAATGCATCATCACCATGACAACAGTTACATTGTAACTACTATAACCAACTGAAATAGAGAATCTATTATTATTATTATTATGGACACCAACAGCACAGATATTTACTTCTCTCTCTCTCTACCTCTCCCCCAACAATGTTGTCTATACAAGAAGGTAATTGTATTTAGAATAAGAAAAATGACATCTGTAAACAATGAGATGTACAGTTAGTGAATTCAAGACAAACTAGAGTTGGTAGGGAGTGGAGGCTATGAGGTAGTGAGGAAAACTAACGAAGACAGACCAGAGAGAAAAGACTGAACAGAGCAATAGAGATGTATGACCCCCACCACCTACTTTCCAGAAGACAGAAAAACTGAAGGGAAGATATATAAGAAGATAAAATGAAATGAAAAAATGTAAAAAGAAGAGAAAAAGTGAATGTAAGAAGAGGAAAAGAATAAAAAACAGAAATGTAAAGAAAAAAATAAGAGGAAATGTGAAAGGATTACGATAACAGGAAGTGAGATAATGTAGATGGCATAGATTACATCAGTGGGTCTCAACCTTTTCATTACTAAGGACCCTTTTAATTTTAATGAATTTGTCTATGGTCCCCTAATAACTTCACTCCTACATGACTATGTAGCAAAAATAATAATTGAAACAAAATGAGAAATATTTATATTTAGAGAAGAAGCTATACCTAATAGTGTGTGTATATTGCTTTTCACAAGTTATTTGAAATGTTGAACTTAGCTTACAAACCCCATCAGTTTTACTTTTACAGATCCCAGGTTGGGAACTGCTGTGTTAGAGCACCACAGGGTTAGAAAAGGAGTGTTGAATATGGCTGATAAACTAAGTAGAGAGTAAAAAGAGAGAAAGAGACGGATAATTATTTTCAAGGCTTTTTCTTTATTGAGCTTGTACTCATCAATATTATGCATAAACATGTTCAAAGTGATTATGTCTAAAAAATCTTATTCTTGGTTCTTCACTTATATAAAATGCAAAACAAGGCCACACAGACCAAAAGATTTTTTTCTAAACAGAATTATTTAGATCCTCTCAGAACAAGCGATTTGGGAACCTACTCAATAATTCCTTTATTTTCTTTTAATTCTGAGTATGTTTAGGCACTATCTTGATTTAGTTGATCATATCAACCCCCAAAATTTATTTTCCTCAAGTTGTGTACTCTTTTTGTCGAACTTCTAAGTTATGAGACATAAACAAAGACTCAAATAGAAGCATGCACACGTTGTCTACAAATGTAAGGTTGTAACACCCACGTCCCGTAGGGCCTACATAGGGTTAACCGCCAATAGTTTCAAGCAGCGTCTTTACATGCATACCCATTCTTTTCGTTACCCTCTAAGAAGGAATATGACGTCACTTTCAGCTTATATCTGGAGTCTAAAAGACAACCACACCCAATATAAGTTACACTGGGAGATCCTAGCTGGGTCTAGATCGTATAACGGAAATAAAAGACCATGTAACCTCTGCGCCGCCGAGGCCCTGGAAATACTCTACGCTACAGACCACATCTTAAACAAAAAATCTGAGGCAATTTCGGCTTGTAAACATAAATTGCACAAAACTTTCCTGTATTACAGCCCCACGTTATACCCTAACGGATAGCACGATCTATACGTGGATATTTTACGTCTTGATGTGGGAGCTAAGTATATGTTTTGTTTATTCCTTTACTTATTTGCATAGGTAAGTATATATTACCCGTATGTTTTGTGAAGGTATGTATACCTTCTCGTACGTATATTTGACTGTTATAGCGTATAATTTTTACATATTCTGGAATTTAGGGTTTGGCTATGTGTATACGGGAGTTTTGCGTCCGCGTGAGTGTGCTGGTTCGTACGTATGGTGGGTGTGTGTATATGTGTACTTCTTGTTTTAGTTGACTTACGTCTCCGAACATTCGTGTATTTATATGTAGGTATGCGTGTGCGCTTGTTATATACGTATTTATTTACTTATATACGTTTATATAATTATTTATTTATTTGTACACAAGCATACACACACACACATATTTATATGTGCGTGGTTTTGTATACCCATGGTAAGGTTTTGCGTATGCTTGTGTATGTACGTATCTGTTTGCATGTATGTATTTATTTGTTTCTATTACTTCTGTATTGTATTTATTTACTTTGTTCTTAACTCTGTAGCGGAGATTCATTTGGTCTCCTAGTTGGAATTTTAGTCTACGATTTCTGCTATACCATTTACATGGTTTTGTCTTTGCGTGCTATTGTTCTCCACGCTCCACATATGACTTATTATCTTCGTTTTTTCGTTCATTGCCAGAGAACGTCTCTATGCACCACCTAAGAGAACATTAGTCTACGACCTCTTTTTACCATAAACGTGGTTTTGTCTTTGCGCGTAATTGTTTTTCACCGCTCCTATTAATGACGTATTATTCGTTTTTTCCCGTTCTTTGCCAGCGAACGTTACCACGAACCAAAGTATCGTCTTCCTGTCTTCCTCCGGTTGCAACGTTTTTTGAAATATCCAGTTCTGCGTTTACAGATTGACTTTGTTAGTTTCAGAAGATCCCGTTAAGGGTGAAAGCAGCGATTCTTTGCTTAAACTTTAATCTGTTATTTTAATATATATATATATATATATATATATATATATATATATATATATATATATTAAATTGTTAAACAATATTCTGTCAAAGAATGAGTGTTACAGCAGATTGGAAGCACTCAACCAAAAAATAATTTTCAGGAGTTATTAATATTAAAATATAAGTATTAATAAAATAGATGATCAATTACATTTTATTATACATATTTCGGATGTACGACAGTACGTCCTCATCAGACAAAATATAATTATACATGACATACCCTGAGATGTTAAATGGTTAAGATTTAAACAAGGTAGTGATTAACCCGATAGAAATTTTTTACTTATATCCTATTTATGAGAAAATGCGAAAACGTAATAAATTCATTAGAGAATGTGTGAGTAATAAAAAACGTTGCATACTGTAACTGTTTTACCCACCCAGTTATACATATGTATATATTTATCCTTAACATCCTTCAATATATTATCTTATTTTATTTTTATCTTCGTCGTTATTATTTACCTCAAACATACTGGCTCATTAATATATACCTATATACATAATAGTTATTTAAATATTTATAACAATAAGTACTTCAAAAGCTTTACATACCTAATATGTTGGTATATTTGTTAAAGTTTGAATTTAGGTAAATAATCAACAGTATAATATTTCATTCTTTATGTGCCAGCTAAATCCTTTAAATGTTACTCTCAAAATTCAGAAGTTTAGAAATGATAACACACTTATCGAATTTATATAAATAATATATAAATAACTAGCAAATAATCCTGAAATCTGGAGTCTTCACCCTAATATTATAAATAAAATATTTTCAAATCTAACCGTTTAACTTTCGAAAAAAAAACCCCACACTTTATTTTTGCCTCTTTATAAATCGTTTTCCAGTGGCTATCACTGGCTGTTTTGATTCATGAGACGTTTTCCTAGATATATCGTAGTATCATACACTTTAACATTTTAGAACAGTTACAGTATGCAACATTTTTTATTACTCACACATTCTCTAATGAATTTATTACGTTTTCGCATTTTCTCATAAATAGGATATAAGTAAAATTTTCTATCGGGTTAATCACTACTTTGTTTAAATCTTAACCGTTTAACATCTCAGGGTATGTCATGTATCATTATATTTTGTCTGATGAGGACGTACTGTCGTACATCCGAAATATGTATAATAAAATGTAATTGATCAAAAAAACATCTATTTTATTAATACTTATATTTTAATATATATATATATATATATATGGGCTTCTGCAGTTTTTGTGCATCAAATTCCACTCACAAGGCTTTGGTCAACATGCTGTTCAATAGAAGACATTTGCTGCAGAGCACAACTGAACTGATGTGGTTGTGAAGCAAACTCCTTAACCACACAGCCACGCCTGCATCTTTGAGTATGATCTGAGGCAAAATGTGTAGCATATATCAAACTTCCTTCTCCTTTTCATAAGTATTTGAAACCTCTTAATTTACTTTAACTCTCTGACAACAGAATTTATAGTTCCATTAAGATGAAGACCAAAGAGTACATGCTGCCAGCAGCTGTGGTATCGAAAGATTTTTAAAAAAACCTCCCAAAAGAGAAATTACAAATAGTCAAAACCTTGTATAACTCAAACAGACTAAAAGGGATAAAAGCAAAAAGTTAAAAAAATAGAAAATAAATAAGTTAGGAGACTTTTACATAACCCAAAATATGAAAAGGAATAATGACTTGTGCTGCACACATAAAACACAAAGTATGCAGACAGAAGCAGACAAATATTTGAAATATATGTTACAAATACACACACACACACATTGACCTGGCCATATACAACACACCCTCAGTAATTGATTAGTGGATAGCTCTGTCATCACCACCTAAGTGATATTAGATTACAACACTATACATTATTGGCATCAGAATATCATTAGAAGAAGTCTAATCTGTGATGGAGGGAAAGGGATCAAGAGCAGAGAAAAGTGTCCCCAAAAGGATGATAAGGTTGTCAACATAATTCAATAAGGCATGGTGCAAGAGCAGAGGAAACAGGTTCAATGCTAGCTGGCTGTGAAGATCTCACTTTACTCAACTGTCAGTTAGCTGTTAGTGATGTAGTGTCCAATGTCATAAAACAACAAATGACCTTAATGAAATTATCAAGAAATTAAGAAGCAAACAACCAATGTGATAATAATATTAATAACAAATATAGTAATAATAATAATAATTCGACATGAGAGTGCAAGAGAAGGAGAGGGAGAAAATTAACCGATACCAGGACTTAAAGTGGGAGGTAAAAAGGATTTGGAACTGCCATGAAGTCAAAGTGGTCCCGATTGTCATAGGCACACTAGGTACTATCTCAAAGAGTTTCCAGGGATGGTTAAAGAAAATTGGCCCCGCCCCGCTTTTTGGAACACTTCAAAAGGCATGCTTGCTGGGATCAGCAAGAACCCTCCGATATGTCCTGAATATCTGAGGCTGCAGGTAGTGGCTTGATATTCATTTCAACAAACTTTCCAGTTAACCAACATCAATGACCGAGACTCAAAGAACAATAATAATAATAACATAGCTCTTGCCAAAATTGACAAAAATAAATATTCCAAAAAATAACCATCCTATCACTTGCCTTCCCACACCACACAAAATTCTCATCTCAAACTTGACTGAGATAACCTACAAATTCGTCTTTTCCCTATTGAGCAGAAAGGTTGTTGCTATGAGTCTTAGAGTTGCAAAGACTACCTTCTCGTTAACCACATGATTCTGGAAAACTGTCATAACAAGCACAGTAGTTTGTGTAATACTTGGATTGACTATAAAAAAGCATTTACCAGTGTTTGCCGCTCATGGATTTTGCAAACTTTGGATGTTCTGAAAATTTCCACAGTAATATAAAATTCCTGAAATACAACATGTCTATATGGAATACAAACCTATCAGTCACACAGTGATGGAACTATAAATTCCAGCAGCACAAGCATTAACTGTGGTATTTTTCAAGGTGATTCGTTTTTTCCTCTGATATTTTGCATTGCACTCGTTACCCCTGTCTCTTATGCCCTAACAAAACAAAATATTGCCACAAAATAGACAACAAAATCATAAATCATCTGTTTTATGTGGATGACTTGAAACTGTATGCCAAAAATGACAGTAAAATGAAAGGACTGCTGTAGACAGTCAAGGTGCTCAACGATGATGTAGGGATGGAGTTTGGATTGGAAACATGTACCATAGCAACATTCAAGTAAGGCAGAATGAGAAGCACAAACTCAGTGGAAATAGATGTGAATACATTAATTAAGGAACTAGAATAGGAACAAACCTACAGATATCTAGTAATCAATGAAGCTCAAGGTTTTCACCACACCAAAATGAAAGAGAACATCAAGAAGGAATGCTACCGGAGAGTATGCGCTGTCTTGAAAACTGAGCTCAACACAAAGAACAACAAATTTGCCATAAATGTGCTTGCAATTCCCTAGACAAAATGGAGGCAACAAAATAATCCAGCTTGAGCTGTCATGCAAAATATCAACCATTGGACTCGATCAATATCTTAAAACAACAGAATACTAGATGCTGCAAATGGTTGCAGATCACGAAAGAAAGATGATGTTTCATAAAGGAAAGTAAGACATTTGCGAAAGAATTGGGAACACAAAGAACATCAAAATGTTGACGAAACATGAAGTTCAACAGAAACTTTCACTAAATGGGGGGAAAAAACCAGTGTGTGGGCAATATATTCTCCATAGCAAAGAGATACAATAAGAATAATAATATGAAAAATATTTGGATACGTGGAAAGCCAATTTATGTAAGAAATACAGAAAATAGTGCTGACTGATACTGTCAATGTCGTGAGAAGGGCATTATCAATCTAAATACCTTGCAAAGATATTTAATGTTGTCTATGCCATAATGGCATCATTTCTATGACAATTGTTTGTAAAATGTGTATATCATCAAATTTGGCCTCAGGTGTCTGGTTGACATTCAGCATGATATGAGAGAGAAGCAGAATTCAAAGGAAATTTCAAATAATAATAATAATATATTTAGAGGAAAACTGAAAATATGCTCTGAGAACAATAGAAAATGTAATATGCAATTAAAATTCCAGTATTATCTTTTTCTTAACTTTTTTGATGCTCTATTTGTAATGAAGATAATCTAGTATTTGGAGAAATTTAGTAATATAACTTTCTCAGTATGTGTAAAAAATCCTTTATCCAAAATTCCCAAACCCAGAAGTTTTTCTAGTACTGATATGTCATTACACAAATGGAAAATTTCACAAGGGACTACATTTATATAAGACTCCATTTAGTGTATATGTAATTCCTATTAAAACTACCTGAAGTGTGTATATAATTTATATAAACTGCCTTTAGACTATATGCAATTTATATAAAACTACATTTAGCATATATGTAATTCATATAAAAACACCTTCAGAATATATGTAATTTACATAAGTCTACCTTTAGCATATATTTAATTCATATAAAACTACATCCAGTGGATATGTCATTTATATAAGACTACATCGGTGTAGACAAATAAGCTGTACTATGAAAAATGGATATTATTTTAAAACAGGGGTTTCATCCTCAAGCTGACCCATTTTCTAGATGTGGTACATAAACTATACAAATATATTTCATTCAAAATCTGAAAAAAATCCAAATCTAAAACATTTCTGGTACCAAGTATTCTTAACCTATGTTAAGCTAATATTTGAGATATAAAGTTTCTTATCTAAAAATACATTCCATCATAATTTATATATAAAAATATAGACCTAAGAATAAAGAGACTTTTTTTTATCATAGTATAAGGGTCATTTTTGAGTGATTTGGTATCAAAAGAGTGGGTTTGAGTTGATTGAAATATAAAGAACTATCATACTTGATGTAACCACCAATCACTATATAATATTCAAAAGACATTGTTATTCTGTCTGATTTTCAAAATGTACAACTTGCATACTTAATCCCACAAGAATTTCAATAACTATTTTTTACCAAAAGCTTATTCCTCTGAAAAAAACAAAACGCCTTAGAAAAAAAGTAAATAAAAAGAAAGTGAGGGGAGAGAGGGGGGGGAGATAGAGAGAGAGAGAGGCTGATACACAGATAAAATGAAAACTGAGAAGCTGAGCAAGGCAGTACCAATCCCTCCTCTTCCAATACAAAGTTGCAATGGATTATTAAACACATGTTGTAATTTACTTAGAGGAAAACAGACCAGAACAACAAAACTGACAATTGCGAATAGTGTGTGTGTGGGGGGATGGGGGGTTGTCTGTAATTATATAAAAATGTGAGGGTGTGTAGTTTAGTTTCTGGCTTGTGATCATTAAGTGCTGAGTTTGATTCCCAGACTGGGCAGTGTGTTTTTTCCTTCAACAAGAAAGTCAGTATAGTTCACTTTGCTTAAACAAATGACTTATGCCTGTAATTCAAAGGACTAGCCTTGTCACCCACTGTGTCATGTTCAATCTACTCAAGAATTACATTAAGGGTACAATGTTACCATATTTACAATGAAAGGAACACCCTATAATTTTCAAATCATTTTGAAAATAGTCAGGAATTTGGAAGGATTTAATAATATAACTTTCTTTTTATTAAGCTGGTGCTTAGAACATAACTTGACAATGTAAAATTATGATGGAAGGTTTTATTTGTTAGCAGAAACACTTTAAACGGGACAGTTATGGATCATAGATTCATTGAAAATTTTAGGTGGGTTAGAATCAAAAAGTTAATATTTCAATAGCTATGTTTGTTGTTGATCATTGAAACTAAAGGAGGTCCAGTACACACATATAATTATGGTGTATAAGCTATGAAGTTAGTGAGATTATTTACTATATGTAAAGGTACAAGATATATAGAAGTCAGTAGAATCACTTGACATTTCAAAAGAACTGTGGCAAGATGTTTCCCTAACTATATGATTCATGGTGAGTTAGGAATGTGAGAGAGAGAGAGAGTTGATCTCTAAACATACATATATATGTGTGTGTGTGTGTGTGTGTTCCAGGGAGGGAAGGTCATTTTAGTGCATGTCTGAATGTGTGCATGAGCATTTGAGTGAATGTACATACATATGTATGTCTATGTAACTGATTACTCTAAAGCCTTTTAGGTGGACATATATATATATATATATATCTACCAATAATAATTGTTTCTAATTTTAGCACCAGCCATTTTGTAGGAAGGGTAAGTCAATTATATTGACTCAATATGTAACTAGTACTTTTATTTTACACCAGAAGAATGAAAAACAAAGTTGACCCCGATGGGATTTGAACTTAGAATGTATAAGACCGTAACTAAATGCTGCAACGCATTTCTCAGATGCTCTAATGATTCTGCCAATTCACCACCCTAATAGCAACAACCACAATAATAATAAAACTATATAAGTTACATTACACAACTCTGGGAATAAATTAACCTAGCTCGTAATAAAAATACAGTATCAGTTTCTATTTAATCCTTCAAAATATTTTAATAAAACTATAACAAAAATGACTGATATGGTATACTTATAAAATATATTCTCAATCTGTTGGCACCACTTCCTTTACTAATTTATTACTCCAGAGAGGAAGAACTCTGTTTCAAATATCTAAGAATCAACTGGTTTATGTGAAATCAAATTGCATGTTGTACTTTGAAACTAAATCCCTCATTTATTACTCTGCATGTTGATGGACTTCCCCTAAAATATAGCTTAACTGCTTCAGAATACAAAAATATATGAGTACTTTTAACAACATTAACAGTATCTAGTTTTGACAAATTAAGAAAACATACATCCAATGAAATAAAGCATGACTTCTGTATTAATGACGGTGCATAGCTAGGGTATTCAGCTTATAATCGTAATGTCATAAGTTCGATTCTTGGTGACATAGTATGTCTTTGAACAAGATACTACATTCCACCTATTATTTGTGAAGGCATGTGGTATAGAGGTTAGGGCGTTTGACTCATTATCATAAAGTTACGAATTTGATTCCCAGCAACACACTATGAATATTAGAAGCCACTCATGCATGCAAGTCTTTCCTCTGCACTCCACTGATGTTGTTAAAATGGAAGATAATCACTTTAAAGTTTAGCATCTATGTCATTACAACTCATAAGTACATTATATATAGATTATATATACAATATGTATGATGTTGTCCAAGGCAAAGGCTGCTATTCCTTGGGACCTGTACTCACTTTTTCCAGGTGAGTGGACTGGAGCAACATTAAATAAAATATCTTGCTCAAAAACATAACACAACGCCCAGTACAGAAATTGAACTCCTGACCCCAAAAGTCATAATCCCTATGCCCTAACCACCTGCTTTCATATCCACATAGGGATCGTAGTCTATTACAAATTACTCTATGACAACTGAATTATATTAACTCAATTTCATTTGCCTGTTTCCTTATAGTACGGTACCAGCTACAGGATTGTCTCTTCTTTTCAAAATAATTTAGTCCAACACTTTAAAACCTGAATGGCAGAAGGAATAGTTGATTATATTGATACAATATTTGACTGGTGTCTACTTTATCAACCTTGATAGAAAGAAAGGTAAGGTTCATCTCAGTGGGATTTTAAACTCAGAACGTGAAAGGATGTCACTAAATAACTAAAGACATTACACTAAAATTTCACTGCCAGTTCTGCCAATCAATCACCCTGGTAACATTTCAGCTAATATACTATTTTTTGTTGTTCAAAATAAGTTTTATCATACATAATTTTCAAACTTCAGGATATATATCATCATCATCTTTGTTTAACATCCATCTTCCACGCTAGCATGGGTTAGACTCATCAATCAGCAGATGTAATATGAGTGGGCTAATATATAGCCAGAATCAGTTCCCGTCCCACCCTTGCAAGCAGGGAAAAGCAGACGTAAAATGATGATGATGATATATATATGTATATATATTACATCTGCTGATTGACTTTTGAATCACAGAACTTCCTGGGCAGCATTGAATATTTAATTTCATAGAATACCTGGTAGTGGTTTTACATTGGTTGTTAGTTAAATATAGGAGAGGTGTTCTTATATACCTGCAGTTAAAGCTACAAGAAATCTAAAGAGAAACACTGGATCTTTTCATATAAGAGATTGACACAGATAACCTCTTGGTATTTATTAAGATCTGTATAGAAATGTCATCGGAAGTTGCTATTTATTTCTCATACCATGTAACAGGATCTCATTCATGAACAAGGAGTCAGTTTACTGAACAAGAGAGACAGGGAAAGGGAAAGTGAAAAAGAGGATGGTAGGGGAAGAAAAACAGAGAGTAAGATGGCAGGAGAGAGTGAGAGAGAGGGTGTCGAGAGAGAGGGTGATATGTATATATATATAGGAGGGTGAGAGATATATGAGAATGAGAGAGAGAGCTACAGGAGATAATAGGAGAGAGAGAGAGAGAGAGATCAGAAAGAGAAATGAGGGGTAGAGGGAGAGAAACACTCACAGAAACATACAGAAATAAATGCATACCTGAGTGCATGTTGGACATGTATGAACATTTTTGCAAACAGGCTATGAACAATGTAAACTTAAAGATCACAAATCATATTTTAAAGAAAACCTGAACAAAAGCTTCACGAACACAATCTTATGAAATAAAATCTAATACCATAAAATGTGGAAATTATTTCAACAATTTACTGAAAAATTTTCCAAGAACTTCCAAGTTATTAAATGAAGTAATACAGTTGAACATGTAAACAAACTTAATATTAGCTAATACTTTTTAGACAGGAAGACTCCAGCATCATAGTAATATTCCATTGGGATTGCTATATGAAAGAAGTGTTTTTATGACATTATTAGCATGCAATTTACTGCTGATACTGGTAATACTGCTACTACTGTTACTATTATAATTACAATATTATCTTTTTCAAGTCGTTTTTTTATATTTACTTTTTGTTTTATTATTTTTTTTTTATATTTTTAATTAGTTATACTTTGAAAGAAGCATGAAACAAATTTTTCAGAGTTTTATAAATACTCAAGGAAAAAAGCTAAAGTTACAGGCTTAATAGTAGCTGCCATCTTTGAATGGTAGGCACCAGGCTGACTGGTAAATGTGAGGTAAAAATGACATTATTAGTTAAACAAAGAGGATGACACAGTCAGGCTTAAAATTTAAGGATTTAAAAAAATGTCTCTATATGAAAAGGAATTCAAAGATGATATATAAAGGAGATAAAGAGAAATTTCTATATGCGACCCTACAATTGTGTAAAGGGCAATACAACCTCCCAGTTGGTGCCATGATAAAATACACATTGTAAGTTCTGTAAAGTGCTGGAACATATGTCAGATGCAAGCCCCAAACATCTGAGTGGTCAGTAACTGACTTGGTTTGTGATGATCCACCCAATCTATGCCAGCATGGAAAAACAGTTGACCTCAGCATGATTTGAACTAAGAGTGCAGATTCAGAATAAATACCACAATGTATGATATCCAGCATTCTAACGACTGTCATCCTTATATTTAATGTATAGAATATTAAAAAGCTAACTAAAAATAATTGTGCAGTCATTTTCTCCCCCACTCAGAGGCTCATCATACCTGAGTTTATCATGGATTCATTGGCATTAAGCAACTGAGAGTACTAGATTCTCAAACTCAAAAAGAAAATGTCAAGAATTTCATAAACAAACATGAAACCTTGGAGAAGTATCTTGCTCAATTCCAGTACTATAAAAGATATAAACAACACCACTAAAAAAAAAAGAAAAGCAAAGCAGTATATACATACATACAATGGCTTCTGCTCAGCCATTGCAACTCTTTAAGTAGAAAAAAAATTTGAAATCTACTGATAAAATTTAGCCTGTAAGAAAGATGAAAAGAAACTGTCCAAGAAATTCTTCTGATATATGGAAAAACAACCATTAAACCAATAATTATATTAGCTGATATTTTTTAACTTCCAATTACCATAAAACATTTTTGCAGATAAACAGACTGAAATCTAGTTAAATATTGGCAATAAATATTTTCATCTTGTTATCAAATAGCTATAGTGATATTGCAATTTAATTCTGACTACTATATTTTTCAGTTTATTTTTGTTGTTTTTTTTTCTCTCGTGATATTGGGGATAAGACCTTATCAATGAACTTGCAATTGGAAAAATTTGATCAAGTCAGATGTACTACACCAGTAATCATTTCTTCCTAGCCAAAGTTGCCAATTACAGCTTTGCCTACAGAGAACAAAATAGGTTCATGTGAAGTATTTAAAAAAAATACATGCATGTCTATAATCACACACATATATATGCATGCAAACACATACACACACAAATATATATACACATATATATATATATATATATATGTATATATACACATGCATATATATATACACACACACGCATATATGCACATGCATATATATATACACACACACACGCATATATGCACATGCATATATATACACACACACACACATGCATATATATATACACACACACACACGCATATATATATATATATATATATATATATATATATACATACACATACACACGCATATATATATACATACAAACTTTTCTCAGAGGTATTTAAATATGTGTGTGTGTGCATAAACATATGTACATATACATAAATATTTATATACAAATACATTTGTACATACATATTTATACACACATATATACACGTATGCAAAATGTAAACAGAAAACAAATCAAACAATACAATGAAGATATATATTGGTTTAACGCTTGATATAGTAGGAAAAGAGTCTTAACATAATTTCAGCTAACCTAGCTTTTTGATCGCACAAAGTAAATTACAATACCTGCAATTTCTACTACATAGTGCCCACTTGCCCACATCAAATAAAGTGACAGGTCTTAATACCATATGACCCACCACACAACTTTGGATAATTACACAATACTTACTATACAGCAAAAGGTTTAGTGATTTATTTATTGATATCAGAAAATACAGGGTGACAACAAAAACACTCCTTGATTTCAAATACTTATAATATGAAAACTTAAATGAATATTCTTACAATATTGGTGGCTACAGTTGTATAAACTAACAAAATTTCATGTGGTATTGATTGATATTATAAACACTTGATGTCTGCCCCTTTTGTTGCTCGGCAAACTTCAATGCGATAATCAACCTTGAAGTGTTTTTTGTTGTCACCCTGTATATTCAATTTAATTATACAAATTTGTACATAACCGTGATCCTTTAAGGTTTAGTAATGCCTGGTTGGCCACGATTGTAGCACTGGATCTGACTAGGGTCAGTATGACTGAGTATATCCTTGAAGATGATGCCTCAGTGTTAGTATAGTCTAATGAATGAAACCAGTAAAAGAATAAAAGACTACTGTGAGGGGAGATCTGAGAATGAGGGTCTCACAAATGAGGAGATAGGATAGAGGAGAATTACTGTAATTTGGTTTTATGAGTGCTTAAAATGAAGGAGCATCTGGGGCTCATGGAAAGAAAGGAGAAAGAAACCTTTTCGCCAGAGGAAATCTGCATAGATTACTTTACAACAGTGTGCTAAAGACATTCAAGGACCAGGAAGTGCTATTAAATGTTACTGTCCCATACCACATAAAACCACATTAGTAAGGTATTCACGAAAAGTTAAAAAAACAGCACTATGACTGCATTGCACTAAAAATTCAAGTCTTTACTGTAATACCACAAATTTGCACAATCTAAACTATAATAAAGGAAGGTATGCGGGACTGCGTACGGTTTTTTTTTTTTTATCCCGTTAGTAAAATAAGTTGGATTACTTTGAATGAATATTACATAATTTATCTACTAAATTTCGTAAACAAAAATAATTTCGTAAAAATAAATAATTTAAAATTGACTTCTTTTCAAAGTTGCACTTCCGGTATATCGTTGCCACCACCACCACTTCAACTACAATATATATATAGAAAGAGAGAGTGTGTGATGTCAACACTTCCGGTGGCGATCACTTAAATAAACATACTAATTTTCTGTCACTAATTTTCTCCTAATGCAGTTTATATATAATGTCTTTTTTTAATGTATCATGGATTATGTTACTGATTACATCTTCGTTCAATTTCTGTTTATATTGTCAATTACGATTTTATTTGATGCATCATATCTACTTGCATATAATATCAATAAACACATTACACATGCTAGCAGAAAACCACCCGAAGGTTGGTTTTTCTGCTAGTGTCTACTAATAAAGATACTTTAAACATTTAAATGAACTATTGATACCCAACAAACTGAAACCACAAAATTCTACAAAGCAAAGCTGTTTTTTAAAACTGTATACGTTTATTTTAAAACTATCATAATGTTATGTAAGATCCTTTGTTAAGCTATGTTCCAGGTATCAGCTTAATAATGAGAATGTTATATTACTAAATCCCTCTAAATTCTTGTTTTCAAAATTATTTGAAAATTATAAGTAATATCTGTCATTAAGAATATGGTAACTAAAGATTAAACAAACCTACTTTTAGATATTTTCTGTTAAATTACTACTGGTTATTAAGTGTTAAACTAATTAACATTAAGTCTACCCCCTCAGAACAGTTACATTTCATTCGATGGGCTTCCATGCAGATTTGATTCATTCATTTCCATGGTAGAAGAAAGGCATTTGCCCCAAATACCACACAGTGAGACAGAACTTGCAACCATATGATTGCAAAGAAAATTTAACAGCATAACCATGTTTATGTTTATGAATATGCAGGTGCTTTGTTACATCTAATCCTTAAAAACATTAATATTAACCATGGCATTGACAATTATGATATGGGTAAAAAATAAACTGTTTTACTTCAGTTATTTATTTTTTTCTTGCAAAATGTATTGGTTACATGAATTTAAATGTTTACTTTTTTATTGGTTGTTAAAATGCTGCCATGCTGAGACATCACTTTCCCTGCCTTCATAAGCATAATCCCACTCTTGATCAAATAACTTTCAACATTAATAGCTGGTACCATTCTCTATGATACATTCTCCTCGGTGAGCAATCTCTCATGTATTATTTCTATGCCCCTTTCTTCTTAGAGACAGTGATGAGTGATGCATCAGGCCTATAAACAATGCCTATCTACTAAATTAACCTTGCAAGGTGCTGTTCAAACAGATGCTAGAGTAAAAGACACTTGTCCAAAGTGTCACACAAGGGAGTTGAACCCAGAGCTATGTGGTTACTGAGCATTCTTCTTAGCCAAACTGACATGCTTGCACTTGGATATTTGGTGCAGATGTTCTACTGTTAAATAGAAGCTGTTCTCTTTATCAAAATATGGCAGTAGTTTAAAATTAATTTGTTTATAATATAAAAATCCATTAGAGCAAAATTAACAGTGTTATCCTCCATACATATAACCTGTAAACAATCTGTTCTTGATAGATCCATTGTTAGATAGCTAGGTGCGAGCAAACATTTAATCACATTCTCCTCCTACAAACATCAATTCATAAGATAAGAGGGAATATGACGTCATCATCTGTTCTCAAGTTTAAAGTGTCAACAGAAGAACAAATAAATGATGTGTATGTGAAAATGAAAATTACCTGAAGTATGAGAAAGTTTTATAATTATGTAAACACAGTTTCATCACCATCATTTTACTCTCACTTTCCACGATGGCATGGGTTGAATGGGTTGCCATGGTCCAAGACCAGGCAGTTCAGAGCAACCAATCTGGCATGGTTTTTAAAGCTGGATGCCTTTCATAACACAAACTACCTGACAGAGTGCACTGGGTACATCTTTCATTATACCAGCACAAAGCAAACTGTAAAGAGCTAGAGCTTGATGGCAGAGCTCTTGCTGTTATGACTGGGTATATATATCTTGCAAGTAGAATTTGGTAGATGGAAACTGTAGAAGCCTGTCATCACCATCAGTCCTTTTTTTAATTTTAGCATGTAAAAACGATGATGTGGATGTTGACGGGTTTCTACACAGTTTCTGTCTACCAAATTTAATTTGCAAAGCATTGATTAAGCCAATACTATAGTAGAGGACTCTTGGTCAAGGTGCCACAGAGTAAGACTGAACTCTCCAAAACATTCAGTTAGAAAGTAAACTCAACCTATGTAAGTAATGAAACTAATTAATTGTATTTTGAACCAAATAAAAAATAAATTATGTCAAACCAGACTAGTGTTTATTTCACTGGTCCTCACATTGTACACCATGCCTATGCATCTGCTAGTAACAAATTCTGTTAGTCTCACTGCACTTAATTTATATTGCATATACAATATCGAATTTCTACCTACTTATTTTTCTCCAATTCCCAGATGGCAGTAAAGTCCTGTCTTCTTTCCTATATAACTTGTTTTTATTTTGTCTTTACAAAGTTTACTTTGCAACCTTTCTTCTCAAGACTTTACACAGGCTGTGTCATACACCCACATAGTCATATTTATATATCCATGTAAGATAGTTATTATTAAACCACATAAGATAGTTATTATTAATGATGACTGTTTACTTAATAGTTTCGCTGATGTTACCAGCTTCTTAAAACAATCACCATTAATAAGATAAGGGTCTTCTGAATCAATTAAAGATGTTTATCATTTCTTCAATTTACAGAAAAATTCGTATTTTCTGGCATGTTTTCATGCCTACATAGTAGATATATGTATATATTTATACATATTGGGGAAGTTTCAGTTACACCCTCTTTATTTAAACAAATATAGCTTTATTATTCAATTTGGTTGCTAGCATACATCTTACTGTGTATATACTCGTACATATGTGTGTGTGTGTGTGTGTGTAATGAGTGAGTGTAACTGATGAAAGATTAACAAATTTTGAAACAGCACTGTATGATAGTATCAGATCATATTGGCAACTCTGTGATATATTCAGGAAAATAGAGAAAAAACTTTTTTTCGTTATGAAAAAATATTTTTCTTTGTCAGTAAAGCTATCCATATGCTTATTGTATATAAATATATTATATATGTTTACATATACATTTCTATTATGCTTATATATATATGTATATATATATACACACACACACACACATATATACACATATATATACACATATATACACACACAATTACCTAAATGTACCTGTGCGTGTATGTATATATATATATATATATATATATATATATATATGTATAATATTGTGGGAATCAGCAGGTGCTTTCCAATGAGTATGTGTTGCCACACACAAGAGCTGAATTGACAAACTGTTTCAAAGAGAAATTGTCCAAATGATAAATTTTCAAACTAGAATCTTTCTGTTAAAGATGATTTACTTTTCATATCACGTTTGCAGTATAAGAAAAGTGTTACAGAGCAGCAGGTGTCATTCATACCAGCAATCATACAATATTTCTTATCACTTTATTTTCAAGAGAAAAATCTAGATTGCAGATCAAATATACAAGTTTCTTTTTAAATAAGAAGTTACATAAAACAAAGACTGCTGCTGCTGCTGTTGCTACTACTACTACTGCTACTACTACTACTACTACCTACACTATGAGGAGAAGGGGAAAGATAACTGTTTTTAATTGAAGCACAAAGCTAGTAATTTTGGGTAGAGGGAACATTGATGACTATGAACTCCTGTACTCCAATAGTAAGTTATTTTATTGATCCTGAAAGGAGGAAAGGCAGAGTTCACCTCGGCAGTAATTGAACTCAATGTACAGAGATGGAAGAAATACACCAAATTATTTCTTTTGATTCACTAAAGCTCCTGTCAATCCATTACGCTTTAATAATAATAATAATAATAATAGATTAATTTTATGTGAGTGTATGTGTGTGAGAGAGAGAAAGTGTGTGTTTATACAAATCAACATTTGGTGCATATGTACATGCAGGTTTATTTATGAAGCTATGTAGGTTTATGTAGAACAAAATACATGACTACATGTAGATTTGTAAAAATGTACATATGCATGGGTGTTTATGCACGAATGCATGAATATGCAATATATATCCATGAATGTGAATTCTTTTACTGGTTTCATTCGTTTAACTGAAACCATGCTGAAGCACCACTTTAAAGGGATTTGTTGAACTCCCAATACTTATTTGTTTTACCCTTGGAACATATATTTCATTAAACCACCAGGTTACTGAATTTAATCACATATTCTTCTATCTTTCTGTATGACACTTTTAGACTGTTTCTGTCAGACAAATTTCAGTCACAAGGCAGTTGTCAACACAGCACTATAGTAGAAGAGACTAGCCCATGCTGCCACATGGGAACAAAATGAATTACTTCACCAAATAACCAAGCTTATACTAGGGTATATTTATGCATAGGTATATATATATATATATATATTTGCTACAAAGTTTGCATATTCTCCCAATAAAGACTCAAAAGATTTAGATAAACTAGGGAAAGAATTTGAATTAGAATGATTTAATCTTTTTATATCAAATCATCTGAAACCACTCCTAATTCTATGACACAAATCTGTCTATTTTAAAGTATTTTATTTTTCAATCCTTCTAAATTCCTGATTATTTTCATAATTATTTGCAAGGCATAGGCAATGTCTTTCATGAGAAACATGGTAAAGAAAGTTAGATAGATGTTTAGATATTTTAGCCAAAAAGAAAATAATGCTTTCCTGAAAAAAAAAAAAAAAAAAAAAAAAAAACTCTGTTGGAGGCAAGACAAAGAAAGAACAAAAGATATTTTTATTAAAGAACCTTGTTGAAACCAAAGATCAAATATCACTTCTAGTGGAAGTAAAATGAACACTACTTGTTCAAAGAATTTAGTGTCTTGGGAAACCATTTCCAATTTCAGTTGTTCTTGCTCTAGTGTTTTTTTTAATCTCTGTTTAATGTTTATGTGAATGTATAGATTTATTCATACAGAAGTGAGTGATTCTTTATATTATTTGTGTATAAAAATATTCCCATATAGTGAAGAAGTATGTGTGCATATATGAGTGTGTGCGCGCGCGTGTGCGTGTGCGTATATATATATATATATATATATCTATCATCATCATCATCATCAACGTTTAACGTCCGTGTTCCACGCTTGCATGGGTTTGGACGGGGGTTTTCCCACTTGAGGCAAGAGTGATTGTCTTGCTCGCATAGGACTGTCTGGCAGGTTTTCTACAGTTGGATGCCCTTCCTAACACCAACCACATTTACAGTGTGGGTCTGGGAGGCTTTTACCGTGTTGCCTACACGGCCACATTACAGCGTGGACTGTGTGTTTTTTTGTCGTGACACCTACACGATCTCATTTGTTTCAGCCTGGATGGTGTGGCACCAACATCACTTTACATAGAAGGGGGCGGTGTGGATGGGGTGGGGTGGGGGTGTATTTTGTTAGAGATGCCTACTGACTGTAGTAGGTTTTACTATGTATTTAGGTAAGGCGGGTCTTCTCTATTACTGAGTACCGCTAAAGGTCTCGGTCCAGTGACATTGTCTTGGAGAGGTCTAAGTGTGTGAGGTCGGAGTTTATCAGCTCGTCCCAGGTTTTTCTGGGTCTGCCTATTCCGTGGCTACCGTCTATCTTTATTGCCCTGCACTTTGTTATACAGCTATCGTCTTTCATGCGCATCACGTGTCCATACCAACGTAGCCTTCTCTCGAGTAAACAACATCTGATCCCTCTTATTTCTAATTTTTTCCTTAGTTCGTTTATGCTTTGCCGTTCACGTATATTACTATTACACATCCAGCGGAGCATGCAAGCTTCGTTCCTCTCTAGTCTGCGTATATCCTCTGCACACAATGCCCAGGTCTCACTGCCATGCAACATTGCTGTTCGTATGCAGGCATCATACAACCTGCCTTTCATTTTTAGGGAGAACCCTTTAGCGGCTAATAGTGGTATAAGCTCTCTGAACTTTTTCCATCCAGTTCTGACTCTAGCTACTGTACTTTCAGAGCACCCTCCCCCACTGCTCATTTTGTCACCCAGGTAACGGAAGCTGTCCACTATTTCTATAGAGCCCTCTGCGCAGTTGAAAGAGCTAGTATTTTGTGGGCACTTGCTGCTACTTATTGCACCAGAGCACCGGCCACATGTGAAATCTATGTTCTTAGTTAGCTTACCTGTGATCCCACTACATCTTTTTTGCACCCATACTTTGCATTTCGGACACAAAATGGAGTTTCTACCTACGCCTTTCCTACACACTGAGCATGGCCACTTCCCGGAAGGGACCGCCACCTTATTTTCTTTCCTACAAACTAGAACTTTGGTCTTAGCCAGGTTAATTTTAAGGCCTTTTGATTCTAGGCCGTGCTTCCATGTTTGGAATTTCTTCTCTAGCTCGGCCATTGATTCAGCTATGAGTGTTAGGTCGTCTGCGTATAGGAGTTCCCATGGGCAGCCGGTCTTGAACTCCTCTGCTATAGCCTGAAGGGCAATAATAAATAGTAGGGGGCTGAGAACAGAGCCCTGATGGACGCCAACTTTTACGCTAAACTCTTCACTATATTCGTTGTTAATTCTAACCTTGCTGACTGTTTCTTTATACATGGCTTGTATAGCTCTCACAAGCCATTCGTCAACACCTAGTTTTCTAAGAGCCCACCAGATAATGGAACGGGATATATATATATATATATGGAGGCACATGGCTTAGTGGTTAGAGCATTGGCCTTGCAATTGAAAGGTTGTGAGTTCAATTCTCAGACCGGGTGATGTGTTGTTTCCTTGAGCAAGACACTTTATTTCACATTGCTCCAGTTTACTCAGCTGTAGAAATGAGATGATAGGGACTGGGGTCCCTATCATTCCACTGCAAAGTGGTTGTGGAGGTGCCACGGCAAAAAAGTACTCAGCACTCACTGTAAATGAGGTTGGTGTTAGGAAGGGCATCCAGCTGTAGAAATCAAGCCAGAATCAGTTCCTGTCCCACCCTTGCAAGCAGGGAAAAGCGGACGTAAAATGATGATGATGATATATATATATATACATGCATACATTCTTTTATTCTTTTACTGGTTTTAGTTATTAAACTCCAGCTATGCTACAACACCATCGTAATTTAGTCCATCATATTGTCATAGTGATCTTAGTCCTTATTTAATCAACTCCTTTTGTATTGAGTTGCTAAGTTATTGAACATAAACACAAGCACAGGCAAAAATGTAAACAAAAAAGGAGACACACACACACATATATAAAGACCTCCTTCGGTCATGAATGACAATAGGACTTCCAAGACAAGTCTGGGCAAGGTGTTTTTGTGGAAGACCATGCATACTAGTCTCTCTGTGGAAGACCATGCATACTAGTTGCCCATGCATACTAGTCTCTCTTTTCCATGCCACCAATGTTGTCCAAAGAAAAGGCTAAGGCTGATACAGTTTGGTACCAGTGATGTCACAACTTATTTCTACAGTTGAGTGAACTGGAGAAATATGAAATAAAGTGTTTGCTTAAAACATTGATAGAAGAGCTTGTCTCAGCAATCTTGGAAATATTTTTTTTCCTTCATTCATTTGTGTTTAGGATAAGTACAATGTATCACTGTATGACATAAGGTAACTAATACCGTTGGCACTAGGAAGGACTTTTGGCTGTAGAATATTTCTTCAAAAATGAACCCACAATGAGTATGAATCCTTTCATAGGTGTGGCTAGAGCTAATTCCTGCTTTATAAGAGGAAAGTATCCTTAACCCTTCCATCATAATCTTAAATAAGAACCTTTGTTATATTATGTTTTACAAATGCCAGCTAAATAATAACAAAAGTTAAGTTATATTACTAAATCCCATCAAATTCTTCATAATTTTAAAATTATATGCAATGGTTTTCATTAGAAATGAGATAATAAACAGATTTAAATGCTTGCCTACTCTATTCATGTAAATAAACATACCCTTTTGAAATAAAAAAAAAACTCTGCTCCTAACAGTTGATGTTTCTTTTGAGAGTTTGTTATTGAAAGAATATCTAGTTGGATTAGTTTAAACAATACAAAGAATCACAGGAAAGAATGGAGGAGATAGTGCTGAGTGTTTCAATTGTTGTATAAGAAGAAAAAAGAGTATTTAATAGAGAAACAAAAAACAACATTTTCTTTAGGCGAAGAAGAGGTGGTGGAGAGCAGACATGTAAAATATTGCTTGCATACTTCCCAGCAAAGGAAAAATATCCACATTCCACTAAGATGCGAACCATGTTAGTTCATGGCAAAATGTTAGATAAATAAAGTCAAAGACCTGTGTCGCCAGGAAAAAAAACAAATATAAAACAAATATAAAAGCAATAAAAGAATTTACCAAGTAGAATTATCTGAGAACAGAAAAATAACTGCACCAACTATAGAAAAATAAAGATCATGAATTTGTGTGTGTATTATATATATATATATTCATATATTTATATACATACATGCATACATACACACATATACATACACACATAAGAAAAGAAGTCCCATGAAAGAATCAAGATAAAAAAAGAGGACAATTTCCTCTCATTGGAACCAGAGAATGGGGTTAGGGATAAAGACCCCAAGTTTTAATCAAACTGACACTGCTGACATGTCAGTTGACAACCATTTAATCATTTAGTCTCATTTATTTTAAGTTTAACCCAACAACAACAATAACAATAACATTCAGCAGCACTGCTGTTCTTTACAGTCAATTCTGATTAAACCATTGATTGTAAAACCTGGAGACTTGTAAAAGTCAAATTGAGACACCGATGAGACAAATATTGAGAGTTCTAAGAGAAAATTAGAATTAAATATAGGGTAAAGGGGAATAATAATATCCTTGGTGAAAGGAGTAAGGAAGAGGGATTGAGAAGTTAAATTCAACAGAAATTCTCATCTAATTTGAAATTTATAAAACAAGAATTAGATACTTTGCAAATGATATTTTCTTTTATACTATTCTTTTCATGGTTTCAGGCATGAAATTGTGATCATGCTGAGGCACCACTTTTATTTAGATTTCCAAGAACTTGTTTTATCCAAGCACAATTTTTTCTGATACTTATTTTATTAATCTCATTTTTTAATTTGTTTTGTTGAATCAGTAAGATATAGGACATAAACACACATACACACACACTTTTATATGGTGGCAATCTGTAGTTTCTATATACCAAATTCCACTTACAAAGTATTAGTCAACATGAAGATTCTTCCAAAGCTTCCACATAGTGTGGGAGTGAACCCAGAAACATGTTGTTGTGAAGTGAACCTCTAAACTACATGGCCTTGCCTGTGTAAAAACAATAATAATATCCTAAGAGAAAAGAGTTAGGTAAGAATTTTCCGTGTTACTTTATTTCATTCAATATGAAATATTTTAAAGTGAGGAATAGATTTTGTTTTTCAAATGATCTCCAGAGTTTTCTTAATTCCCATTAGAATTATAGGCATCCTAGCTAAAACTAGTTCTGGTTATATGAAACAAAACCACTCATTTTAAAATATTTCTTCTAAAATTAACTCTTGTACCACACTAAAAGCACTATAATTACCTCACATTAATGACTGACGTCTTCACAAATTTTTATCATGATCTGCCCACCGGTATAGATGCTATAAACATTTGAGTTAAACCCATTTTTAAAGATATTTCTGCTAATTTATTACAGGGTGTTAAGTGGTAGAATGTTCCATTCCAACATAATTTAATCTAAGAAGCACATGTTAAGTTACTGTATTAGTAATGGAATAATTAATAATTTTAGTAAATCCCTTAAAACGTTTCATTAATTAATCTTTAGAAGTTACACGTGGTATCATTTAGAGGAAATGATAAGATCAAAGTCAATAATCCTACACCTTTTGATTTAATTAGTTAAAGCGAGATATACAAACAGAACATTTTAGTTACCACCTGCATAGATTCTACTACTATATGAGGATAGAGTGTGAAGGTGTATAGCTTAGTGGTTAGGGTGTTCATCTCAGGATAATAAAGTTGTAAATTTGGTTCTCAAACAAAGTAGTGTGTTGCAACCTTAAGGATGATACTTTATTTCACATTGCTCTGGTCTACTCAGGTGGCAAAAGTGATCTGTGATGACACTAAGGCTAAGCTGTATTAGCTTTTACCTCTTTCCTTTAGACAGCATCAATGTCATGAAGAGGGGAGATTGGTGTGCATGGGTGACTGCGGGTTTTCCACATATCACATTGCACAGTTTTATGCCTTTAGGAATAACTTTCCAGGTGCAAACCCATCGTCAGTCATGGCCTAAGGGAGCCTTTATGAGGATATAGTGAGTGATTGAGTGAGTCGCTCTCTCTCTCATATATATATATATATATATGTATACAGATATATATATATGTATGTGTGTGTGACTACATAATATTTATCGTGAAGTTTATAAAAAGCACTGGAGTATATTTAAAGATTCTTTTCTTTAATCTGACAGAATAACTATTTTTATATTTGTTGCATTTTAAATGGATTTAATTTCTATCAGATATTACTGGTCTCGATTGGTATGACAACAGAAGATAGAAAGGAAGACAGATGAGAGTAAAAAAGAATACAAGAAGAGAAGAAAAAACGTGTCAATCATCAAGTTTATATGTGTGCAGGATTGGATTTAGACCTTGGAGGCCCCTCATACACAAAAAATTAGAATACACAGCAAACACTGCAATTTTATATATCAAATTTAGCTAGGTACAAGTAATTATAATTGAAAAATTATACATACAGGTATTTTACATTCAAAAATTCTAACCATCCTAAAACTAAAAAGCCCAGCTAAGGGCACAAATGAATTGCTACAGCTGTCGCTGGTCGAGCCTCCCACTGCAGAGGGGGGGGGGGGGGCCCAGTTGTCCCCTCCCCTCTTAAATTCGGCCCTGGGTGTGTGTGTAGGCATATGTTGTATTGACATCATTTGATACATATTTTGCACAAGTACATATTCTACATATTAATTGTTTAAATTTTCAATGTTTGTAACAGTCAAATATACATATATACACTCATCCACAAAAGGCTTTCAGAGAAAGGCATAGTTGTAAACTATCAGAACACACATAGAAAACATACAACACACATAGAAAAAGACAAAAGAGAAAAACCTACAAAGTAAAAACACTCACACCCAATTGCAAAAAGAAAAAAAAAACATTTGCACTATGTATACCAACCAATAACATCTCTTGATCCTATTCACACTCATCTAATGACAAAAATAAAAGATTGTAAGTGGCAAACTCCCCTGACCACAGTAACATTACCTCCACATACATTTAACAAACACAGACAGACCAGCAAACAGCACTATACAAATAATACTGTTCTGCCATTACAAAGAAGAGGATGAGCAAAAAGATGTGAATGCTTTTTGAAGGAGATTCTCAAGCCTATAGAAAAAGACTTTATACGACCTTAATAGTACTAGGAAGCATTTCTTAACAATAAAACTGATTTTAAAGCCATTATTGTCTCTTTACTTTCTATCACTACTCAATCTGACTATCAGGTCACAGCTTCTAATAACAGAACATCACTCAAATGTTGTTGTTATATCACACATCTCCTCTAGTCTATATAATACTACTTCCGACAAAAGATAAAGAAAATATAAAAAAGAGTGAGTATGTCATCAATAAATGATATTTCAACATTAACTCCTAACAAAATTTACTTCCAGTTAAACAATTCCAACTAATATCTCACAAAAATGTTTCACTTGTACACTTCAATACAAAAGCGACAGTGAAGATGGCAATAACAAAAAGAAAGAGACAATAAAGTAAAACATAATAAAAAATAAAAAATAAAATAAAAATGTTTTGAGTGGAGGCTTCCATATTGTTTTCTGTCTTTCAAGAGACTACTTTCTGAGAATATATAAAAGCTCCCGGAACACACATATCAAGAAAGATAGACTAAAGAGTTATCAATAGATATCATCTTCCAACTTTTAAGATTAGAATAAAAGAGTACACAATACATTTGTATATGAGAAGATTGAAGAAGGAGTAAGAGAGAAATATTACTAAAGTTTCTTGCTTTAAAAAAAAATACGATATGCTTTTTTAAAAATAAGATACACCTAAATCTTTCTATTATTTTTTTTCTTTCTGACAGGTATATAGCTATTTCAAGAGCAGAATCCAGCACCTTCTACAAAATTAGATGATTCCAAATGTCAACATATAGCATAACTAGAAAAAATGTTTTTAGAAAAATCCATACGTGGTGCATATAAACCATACATGTTACATAAACGGATGTTAGAGAAGTTACATATATCATACACATATGTGCAGATGTATGTGAGTAAAAGAAAGAGCGAGAGAAGTGTGGTGTTGGTTCATGTTTTCATTCAGTTGACACAAAGTACGAATGTTTAAATCTAAAATTGTAATCATATTTTGCATATCTTGTAGCATTAGTTATATACATACATACACACATTTAAATTACAGAGAAATATTTTAAAAAAATATAAACTGTAAATATTTCTTTATATGTCCAATGAACATATGTGTGTATGTGTGTAAACTACTATTTTATCAATCTTTATTATTTTATTTCATTTATTGAACCACTAAGTTATGGGGGCATAAACAAACATTAAATGTACACACGAGCATTACCACTTTACAGATTGGCTTGGATGCATTTATCCTGGTTCCAGCACACATACATACATGCATAATGATATCTGTTTTTTATTCATATCTTTACAGGGACACACCATTGCTCTCTATATTTTAACACACACATTATAACTTTTATTTTACTGTACATTCAAAAGAATTCACTTTTGTCATTAAGTCTGTTTCTAACTTGAAACTATCAACGATTTTCCAAATTGAATGAATTTCTTCTCTCATTATTGATCTTGTCAACTCTAATTCCTTTAATAATTTCATTTCTTATTATAACCTTGAACATTTCTTATTATAACCTTGAACATTTCTTATTATAACCTTGAACATTTCTCCTTAAGGCTCTCGTCATTCTGTAGTGTTGGTGTTATTGGTGGTAGAAGCTGACACCTCTGAATTATTTCAGGTTTCATCTGAAAACTGATGGATTCAATTAGTACTAATTAATTATGGGAGTTACTTCTAATTCTAGAAATAGTATTTCAGTGCTTGGAAATTGTGAATCCAAAATCCAAAATGTTTAGCTCACAATGCATCCCTCATATTAACTGTTGATCTCTTCAAGTTGGTTTTATGAAGCAGCATTCAATTTCCTATACCGGATTATTCAGAGCAACAAATAAAGAAAGGCTATTATTAGGGGTTTATATGAAGGGGTCGGGTACAGCAAGAAAGATTCGAAAAGAAAGCTATAATCAGAGGACACACATAACTCTGAAATAAGGTGTACCCTTTACTTAGACACACACAATAGCAGTAAGCATTTATAAACTAATATATTTATATGTGTGTGGAGTGTGACTAATACGTGTGGAGTGTAAAACTGAGTAGCTGCATACCACATATTTATAATGATTATCAAGAACTCATACTTTCTTTCAATTTTGACATGCAAATAGAAACATGATGTAACAGGGTGTGTGTGCGTGTGTGTGTTGTCACAGTCAGTTCCTGCCAAGAATTATCTATAATGTTACCTCATTGGTACACCTTTGGAAACTCTAGGATTCTCCCCCCCCCCCCCCACTTCTATCAGGCTTTTTAATAACTATGAATACTTCAGAATCAGGACAAACCATTGTATAAGTAAATTATATTTGATAATTATTTCCTCGTCTGCTTTCACCATTAAACTTTAGCTTTCACTGTTGCATTTCTAAGAAAATCAAAACAAGAGTAAACTAATTCGTATAGTACCAGTTTGTCCTCCAAACAACCATAACCACATATAAACTACTAGTTTGTTCACTTTGTTTTCTAGAATTTTAAATACGCCAAGCCGATATAGTTGAAGTATAAAATATGATATAATATCCACAATTTTGAATTGTTATTGGTCCTTCGTCAGTTTTAATGTATGAATGTTCCAGTTGTTTAATCAATGGAACAGCCTGCTCATGAAATTAGTGTGCATGCATTCGAAAGATATGTATACCCTTAACGTAAAATACAGGGAGATTCAGCAGGAGAGTGTGACAAACTGGTGCTTTGAATTACAGGTACAACGAATTTTTCTACTAACTGAGTTGAGTGGGGCAATGTAAAATAAAGTGTCTTGTTCAAGGGTGCAATGCACTACTCAGTACAGGAATCAAATTCACAACTTTGCAATCACAAATCCAACATCTTAACTATTAAGCAACGTGCTTTCTCTAGTTTGTGATACGGAATATCCAAAATAGCAAACAGCAATAATTTCAGAATATTTCCCATTAATTCTGTCAAAAAGCAGTATACAATTTTTCTTTTTTATTTGTGGTAAGATGTGAACTGAAAGCGCAAACAAAAAGAAGCAAATTGCACTACTCCAGGGAATTTCATGATAAACAAGAGACATAAAGGACATATGTGACCTATTCTAAGGATGTCAAACAGTCCACACCCATGAAAAGCTATACGTTTCACCAATGACAAAACTCAGAAAGTCTATTTCTCATGAAATGATATAAATTTTAAAAAGTATGAGGACATTTTCTTTACACAACGAAAGGACCGTTTTTTTTTACATCAGGACTTTTCAAAGTGGTGCAAATAGATCCCTAGGGCAAGAAGACTATTTTGGCAGGGTTGAATAAAACGTTAGGGGGTCTACAGGGATTAATTTACTAGCTTGCATTTATAACGGGAGAAAAAAGTTGCTGGGTCAAAATACATAACAGAATGCCTGATTGGATGTAATGATCACTACTGATATATCCTGCACGAACAACACATTTAAAATGAATGAGCTATTTAAATGGATGTATAATACGGCTCTGACCATAAAATTCCTTATCTTTTAAGTAACATTAATATCACACAATCATATTTTCATATATGGTGCACATTTGGGTTCAGCTATGTGCATCATATACTAAGCAAACAAAAAATCATTTAGAAAATAGACCGTAGTGATTTGCAGCTTCATTTCACATACTTGCAATCTATTATTTGTGATATTTTCATTATCCATCAAACACATTCAAACAATGAAGATGCCATTGCATTTGTTTACGGATTTATATCGACGGGGTATTAAACAACCCATTTGTGGCGCCTTCCCCTTATTGGGAATTTCGATTGTTAAATTTGTTTGTTTCAATATTTTTACACGATTGTATGTAAAATCCCGGCATGTGTCCTTGTTTTGTCCCCCTTTCTTGTGTGCCCTTGTGGCAAATAAAGAAATATATCTTAGTAACTGTAAATTTGTTTTATTTTGCAAAGTTCTTACAAACATTAAAAACAAAGGATTTGCTGCTTGAAGAACATACAAAATGATATGTAACATAAAAAAAGTTCAGGGTGGAGATGGCTACACGCAAGACACCTGCGAGCTGGAGTGGCTGTTCGAGCACGTCTCACTCGCCATTATTCCGGGTAATGTCTTCTCCATTCTGTCCACTTACACCACGAGGCGGACTAGGCCTTAAACAGTGAGTAATAAAAGAAAAGTTTAGTTTTGTGTACACAGAAATGTTTCCGTTGTAACTGTTAACAATTGTTGCACGATATGATCGTTAAGTGAAGAGTTTCTGTATCGACAATATACTTCAGAATTCTCAAACCTTTTTTAACTCGCACTTTAGAACAAACTAAAATATTCTAGCACAATTTGTACCCAAATTAGCACAACACAGAAATATAGATATTAAGAATACAGAAAAAATATTTGCACTCCCTTCTTTAGTCAATAAATGAGCAAAGTTATCAATGAGAAACATGTGATTGGTGTTTATTGGTAATGATTTGTTTATTGGTAATGATTTCATTCTTCCCCACTTTGAAAGTTATATATGAACTTCATTACGAATCTCAATTTGTATTTATATTTTGAAATAAAATTTTACTCTTTCGCGGTGCACCTACTTACATCTCACAGTGCACCATTGCACTAAGTCGCACTATTTAGTTAACTAGTAAATTATACTTGATTACATGGAGTAAAATCTGAAGACCAAATTGTTGATTATCAAGTTTTAACCACACCAGTATACATTTTTTTCTTTTCATTCTAGGATTTTAATCAAAGGAATATAAAGAAGCCAAATATTTAAAAAGCCTTGCCAACATTTTAATTTACTCAATATGAAATAAAAAAAAACAAAACAAGATTTAAAATTCAGAACATTATTATTTTTAAATTGACTTATACATGAAAGAAAAGCTATTCTAAAATTCTGTACACAAACACAGGAAATATTTTATTTCCAAATTACAATTACAAAATTATAGTTAATATAAAACACATTGGCAGCTTCCCTTTACTACTGTTCTTTCTTTCCATCCCCCTCCCTCACACAAATAAACAATCACACATAAAGTAGAGCTATGGCTAATTCTCCAAAGACTTGGCCAATCCTGCCTTACAGCCGTTTGAGAGAGAGTGTGTGTGTTTGTGTACATATACATTATATATACACACATATATATATATATACATATATATTATGATAGAGACAGATTAATAATAATAAGCAAATACCAAGTGAAATAAAATGAAATAACGATGTCAACGAAGAATTATGGGTAAAGTAATTTAACTTGATGAGCCAAAAGTGGAATTAAATTGCTATACTCTGAATTTAAAGCTACTAGCTAATTATCGATGAGACGGCTTCGAGCGAGATTGATACTGTGTGTATTTGTTGGACCTCCGTCGATTCCAACGATGAATCGACCAGTACTTCGAAAGACAGAACAGTCTGTTCATGAAATTAACAAGCAAGTGGCTGAGCATTCTACTAATATGCGTACAATTTACGGCAATCGCTCCGGCGGAATTACCCTCTTCCCATTCAAAGGTGGCAGATTCCTCATTTGGGGACGCTAAATGTTACGAGATGTTCTTCGCCTCCAGCTTAGTCGCTTCGGCCACAAACCCCAGTACTGCGACCAGCAATGCAGAGGAAAGGAAGACAAACAAATACCACAAATTGTTCGGCGGCTTCCTCTTCGCACCGGTCACTGTCGAGACCTAAGGTGTACATAGACCCCGTACTGCCGAGCCCCTCTGCAAGATCGGAACGTCATCAGCCCGTCTGAGGAAGGAGCCCCTCAAGGCGGGGTAACTGTTACAGCGCGTGTCGTTGGCTATTGTCTGCGGTTTTGTCAGCGGGGCGCAGTCCAACACCATCGCGCCCTAGGACTAGCGCTCATAACCCTCTCCTTCCCCATCCCATTCTTCTGTGACCCTAGAGCCCTTTCCTTTTTTTTTCCATTTTTAAATATTTGTAGTGTTGTTATTTGAAATGAATTATATATATCATGAAACAAAAATAAATTTATATAGTTCTCTTGGAAATTCAGCCTTACACAAGTGTCACAATTTTGAATCACATGTACAACACATTTTTTTTCATCTGAGTAGTCTACAGACAGTAACGTAGAATAGCATTCTTTTTTACTCAACGATACAAAGGTCCAAGGTCACTTTCTCATCTCTCCACGAATAAATAGTAACAGAAAAAAGAAAAAAGATTGAGATACATTGTCAGTGAAATATGGTTGACGGAAACTGCTTGGAAGCCCGGCGTGAGTTTAAATACGTGTTGATGTGTGTGTGTGTTATGTATCGTAACTTAACGATTCGACAAGAAGAGGCCGACGAAATATGTACAGGCTTTGCAAAAATAAGTACTGGGTTTGAAATGATCAATTAAATCTCTGAAGGGTGGTGCACCTGTATGGTCAAGGTCAAATGGCTGAAACTAGTAAAAGAATCAAAGAATTCAACAAAATCAATCTGTAGCAGATTGTTCAGGAGTATGAGAAAACTTTAGGCTAGCTTAAAGAACCGGCTAACGAATGTTTAATTCTCAATGACTCACACCTATCTTATATTAAAAATGTTTTATATTTCCTGTAAAACATTAGTTACGCTAACGAAAGAGATGGATTGTGGGTGTGTGCGTGTTGCGTAGACTGGTTGGTCTCAAAGCTGAAAATAAAAGAGATTACCAAGGGAAAACATTGACATTACACACACAAAACCAACCATGCAAGCCTGAACAAAAACAGAGGTTTAAGTTTATATAGGCATGCATTGTAGCTTTCCCAGCTGAAATCCGCTGGAAAACCATATTGTTTAAACAAATATCATGTCCGTAAAAACAAATATGCTGGGAGAAGCGATAATAACATGAAATGGTTTATTTTTCCTGTTAATTACATGCTAAGAAGGTTATAGTCCTTACCACGAGAGAGTTAACACCGCCTGCGAAGCGAAATATACCACGTGCATGCTTATGCTTGTAAAATCTTTTCATACAAAAAAAAACGCCTCGTTCAAAACTGTTTATTTTTAAGTATTATATTTATCTAAAAACACTCCCATCGTGATTTTATCTAAGAACCTTTGCTATGTTAATTTCTAAACAGGAGAAAGATAGTTATTTTATTAAATTCCTCCAAATACTTTATTATTTTTTAAATAGTTTGAATATTAGAGGCAGGGTTTTTTAAATTAGATATATAGTAATGAAACGTCTAATCTAAATAGGAAAAAAAAAAAGAAATATGGTTGCATGGAATACAAAGAAGGAGTTGGGTAGAGAATTCTGATGGATATAACAAAGAATGGGAATCAGAGATTTAATTATTCATTCAGCAAGTGTAAAATGAGTTCTTTATTCTTGTGTTAGTTGCAGTAGACCGCCGCCAAGAGTGGGCACCGCTTTGATTTAGTCGAACATATTGAACCAGTACTTACTTTTTGTTGACTTAAGAACAAACCAAATGAAAATATTTACCGAAATTAATGTTTAATACATGATGTAGAGTCAAATATCACATGGGTTTCTCGATTTTTCTGAACCAATGCTTACAAGTAGCTATTTTATTCAAGTTTCTTGTCTTTCATAAACGACCTGATTGCAAGTTCAACACCCCAACCACTAGATCATACACCATCACTATATGAAAATTTGAACACTGATATTATAAGACAATTTTATTAACATTCAAAGCCAACAGATCGAACATAGTTGTTCTCTAGAGCAGGGGTTCTCAACCTTTTACAATTTGCGAACCCTCCATAGTTGAACAGAAATATTATGGAACCAAAAAGTGAATCGCAGCAATGCTGGCAATAAACGGGTGACAATAGCATTAAAATACCACCACGGCTATCGGGGAGCACATGTTGAGAATCCCCAAACTAAGAATTCAAGCTTTTTGTTAAAATATAAGCACTTATTTTTTATTTACGTTTTCATTTAGAGCAGTGGGGCAATTTGAATATTCAAGCGTGGCAATTGGAAAATGATGTTAATGAGAGCAAACTTCAGGTTTTACCCTATCACTTTTACACCAAGGCAACTTTGGAACAAATTACTATCGGAAACTCCTGTCTCACCTCCTTCACACATATTGTGCCTCTGGTATCACCCATATGCCAATTTGTTTACACTTTGTAGTTGATCATCGCTGTTTTTATGTGAAAGTGGGACATAAAAATGTTTGAAATGTTGAGATGGGGCATAGGGAACAAAAGGTTGGGAACCACTGATTTAGAGGAATCATTTTTATTGCTAGTAAATATTACCATCAATATCATAATTTAATTTAATTGATTTCCCCCCACCCCTAAACAGTGAAAGATTAAAAATAAAATTTAGAATTGCAACAGGAGATGCCTGATATAGTCAGAGACAAGTAACAAGGATTAATTAATGCTTGAAGAAGCGACAAAATTAAGCAAAATCTTTACATTGATTTTGTCAATCTGACGCCAGCTTAATCATTATTACGTTAAAGGCGAGAAACAAAACTAACGAAACTTATTTATATTAACCGATTAATTTGAGTGAGTATTAAAAATTGTCGCATGTGCAGCTAAATATATGTGTTTACTCGTTGTTTTGCTAGCAGGGACAGGAAAGTGGTGAGTCAAGTCAAACTCGCCCCTGGTAATACAAATGTTACACTATCAAGTCAAAAATATAAAAATTAAATTTCTTAACCAGGCACTAGACAGCGGCCATACTGGACCACAAACTTGAAATCTTTTAGTCGATTATATCGATCGGTCTACTTATATTTTCCATGTTTGAGGTAGTTATTTTATCAAATATATATATATATGTATATATATATTTTATCAAATATATATATATATGTATAATTAGAGAGAGACCGTGGTATTTGTTCGATAGAACAGAGAGGAGTCTAAAACGAGCGCCCACACAATATTTTCCTAATGGTATTCTTTACGCTCACAGTTCAAATTACAAACATCGATCTAACTACCAATATATATATATATAAATAAACTAAACCTACTATATGAATTTGCTGAGCCACGCTTTCTAGTAAAGCTGACACATACCTTTTTAGGCCCTTAACTCTGCGTTGAGTTATAGGGGCGCCGTCGTGACATGTGACATCTTGGACATCTCTTGAAAGCTTAACACGATAGCGAGACAAAGAAAGAAACACACGCATGCCCGCACGCGTACACACACACACGCGTTGTTTCAGCATGAAATGAAAAAAAAAAACTCATATCATTTATTAAATTATAGTAAATGTAGAAGAGGCAGATCTTCAAAATTAAGGCGACAGGAATCTTGAGAACTAAAATAAATAAGTTCAATACGAAGATTACAGGTGAAATTTTTACTTTTGTGATCTAATATTGAAGTTTGGTTGGATTGCTGTTCTATGAAAAAACGATGAAATGCATGAGTGAATTAATTATTTAGATCTTCAGACTAGCTTCTGATGGTGGCACCAATTCTCTGGAGTTCACTAAGATTAGGTAGTTGATTAACACATCAAAGTCTATCCGTTTATATTTCTAGTACGTGTAATTTAGTGTAAACTTGTATAGCTGTCTTATTGTGTGCGTTTCATCCTTCTGGTGTTGATGAAATAAAGTACCAGTCAACTACTGGGATCAATAAATATTCCAGTAATGCATTGTAGGTGTGAATGAAAAGGATGTATATAATATGTATGTGGATATATATATATATATATATATATATATATATACACATACATACATACATGTTCGCTTTTATGCATAGGCATACAGACTAACACGCACACCAAAACATTAAAAAGTATGTGTGTGAAGGTATGTGGTTCAGTGATGAGAGTGTTCAACTCACGATCGTAGGTTGTGAGTTCGAGTGCCATACCGTTTTAAGCAAGACTATTTTAAGTCGCCTTCAGTCTATTCAGCTAGAAAAAATGCGCTGTAAATGTGATTCAAATACTCAGTTTTGTAACATAGTGTCACGCTGAATCTTCGTGATTATTATGTGAAGGCTACACATGTCTGTAGAAAGCTCATTCATTTGTATGTTATTCAAACAAGTGGAACATTCGTCGTTAAAACCGAAGGAAATCCATTCCACTTTCATGTGTCGATTTATGTATTTTATATATCACACGCAGCTTTTTCCAAGTGTTTGTGTATGCTAAAAATCAAATGTCTATTTTCAAACACGTGTATCCATAACGTATTTATTGAAGAGATTCAATGAGGCACATTGTGTAATGGCTGGCTCCTTTGAATTACAAGTACAGACTGGCTTGCATAGTTTCCATCTACCCAAGTTAACTCGAAGTGATCCGAGTCTATAATAAATGACACTTGACTAAGATGCCAGGCAGTGGAATCAAACCCGGCATCTTATGATTGTGAAGCTAACTTTATGCTGCTTCTACACACAAACTCTAAACGTTCGTTTAGAAACCAGTACATGCCTTTCCAAAAATATTTCCCTGGAAAGTTTTATGTTTCTTCATCATATTGAAGCAAAATGTGTGATAATGTCGATGAGGGAGGGGGTCCTTTTCTTACTTCTTTCTGTCTGTTTTTCTAAACATTCTAAGAATAAAATATTTACTATCGATGCGTTTATCATTAATTCTATATGCCTGTGTGTGTATGTATATATATATATATATATATATATATAAGCTTGCACATACACATGTGTTGGTATGTGTGTCATATATATATATATATATATATATATATATATATATATATACATACGCACAGTGATATGTATACACTCATGCACTCACATATCTTCCAGTTCCTTGATAGAAATAATGTCTTGTTAAGTGAGAAATTATTTCCGCAGTCACACGTTTAAGGGCGCTTTCCACCAAAACATTTGGTGTTGGTGAAATTGAGTTAGTGACCGGAGAAAATATGCCAGAATATTTATTGTCTTTTGGGTTTAGTTTAGTCTTATTTTATTTCTTTCATTTTCATATTTGTTTTCTTCTTACATTCTACATATATATAAAATAAAAATGGCAATTCCAGACGGCATGATGGTTTTAATTTTAATACATATCAAATCTAATTCTGTATTATATGTGTGCGCGTGTGTGTGTATTTATATATATATATATATTCGTTTATCTATGTTTCTGCGTGCGTTTTCTCTATATGTGAGACAAGCATTTAACACCTAATTCATAACTAGAGTTATTAAGCATATAAAAGGGGGTGGTGTAACACATAGCATGTGTGACAGTTGCCAAACGTAGGAGATAATAAATGTCTATGTTGGCTAATAATTTATATAATCCAGTGCTATGTCTCGAGAAAGAAAAAAAATGAAAATCTCAAACAAAAAAATAAATATATCAAAGAATACAAAAAGACGTTTTATTTTTGTTGCCGTTTTCTTTTTGCTTTTTCTTTTCCATTTGTCCAAGACGAACAGACAATATACCAAAAGCACAATTTATTACACACAGTGTAGAAGGAAATATTGTAGAATATTGGAAGGACTTAGTAGAATCGCTGGGTAGTCAAGGATACCGGTTCATATCTTGCTCCAGGCGCTATGATATGAACCCATAGAGGGGTGTACCGTCACACTTCGAAGGCCAAATTAAGTTGGACCAACAATTGAAATGTTTTCTCATAAGAACCAATCATTCAGAAAAGCCCTCAAAGGAATAAAGTTAGAAATATTTGTTCTATTTTATTACTTTATAAATAATTATATTTCGTAAAATAACTGAGGTTTCGCGAGACAATATGTTTTCTATAATGGTCTCTGATTTAGGAACAAGGCCAATAATTTTTGCGGGAGGGAAAATTGGAATAAATCGACCCAGTACATTACTGGTGCTTTATTTTATTGACCCACTAAGGATGAACGGCAAAGATAATCTTGACGGGATTTGAACTCAGAACGCAAAGAGCCGTAACTGTGCTGCTGAGCATGGTGTCCGACACACTACCGACACTGCCCAATAATTTTGCGTTATTTGATTTCAGTTAATTCTGATGCGGCCTTTAAGCATAAAATAAGTTCCAGACTTGATAAAATACATACTGGGGACAATATACATAATCGATTCAAACTTTCAAGGTGGTGCGACCGCAATCTAATTATTGAATCCAGTAAAAGAATACAATATGTTTTTAAAAATCATATCGACCCCATGGGTATAATAAGCAAAGATGACATCTGGATGGGTGGGATTTTAAAATCAGCACATAAAACAATGTAACTATATATTGTAAAACTTTATGCCCAACGCACAGCCAACTTTGGCTATCCATCACATCTATCAATTTAATAACACTGAAAAATTGCTAGAAACTTTAAACATTACTTGAAGTGTTTAAAAAAAGCAGACACTGTAAGCTTGGGAGTTTTATCATATCTAAGATATGTATTTTGTTTTTTAAAAAAACATCACCAAAGGAAAACCTATGTAGTATAATTGTATAAAATATGTTATACATATTTTATAACAATAAATTCTACTTGTTAAAAAAAAAAAAAAATTTTTTTTTTTCAACACTTGAGTCAAAACACTCAGGAATACATCTGGTCCAGATTAGGCACAATAAAAAGTCTGATTTTCCCATAAATAAACAAAGAGTTAAGAAGAAATACACAATAATAATAATAACAGCTAAAAGATTTAGTGACCGAGATTATAACGAGCTTATGTCAGTTTGTAAACTTATCAACACCACCTTTTAACAAATACGAATGGAATCTAACGGACCCAAATATTGCGTCTGTTGTAAAGAAAACAAAATAAATAAGTCACCACGGTATACACACATAATAAAATGTGTCATTTACTTCATTCACATCCCGACAAGATAGAAAGTACTCAATACATAAGTAGAGCATGTACTTTTACTGAGGGTGCAATGTCTCACTATAAGAAATTGTGAGAAAGAGAGAGAGTGTGAAGTATTCACGATTCCACGACCGAGAAAACCTCAAATCTGGGTAGTATTCGATGTAGATTTAGGTGTATAGAACATTATGTTGTATATAACTGGGGATCGATAAAATAAAGTACAAGTGGATGAGATGGCTTGCCATATATATATTCCGGCTCTATGAGATATGAATAAAAACCCGACTATGGTCTACTAGAGTGTTAAGCTTAATTTGTCGCCGGTCCAACACTACCATCTGGCTCTCGAGTGCCATTAGTGGCAATCTTTTGGATCAGTTCCCTGCTCTGAAGATACCTTTTTCCTCGTCTTTCCCCATCTTTGAAGGGGCTGAAAAGGGCCACAGACACTGTTCTTCCCCCACTTATGCATTTAAACAGTAATAAAAAAAATATATATACTTCGAAATATAAATTTAGCATTTTTATTGGTAATTGAAGGTAAAATGCCATAGTGGTTGTTTTATATCGGATTCAAAATAGACAAGGCCAGCACTATCATCAAGGCCGACTTAGCAGCCGCTTAGGACACAGACTTAACCGGAGTGTGTTACTGAACCTTAAAGGTTTACACAAATTTGTATAATGAAATTAAATACACAATTCGCCACGATCAATGAATAAATCGTTAAACTATCTTTCCAGTGTAGCGGTGTGGTGGATATATCGAAAGTTATTTGGATATATCCACCACATAGTTATTTGGAGTTATAACCTGCCTCGTGATTTGTCTTGAGTGAGTGTGAACAGTGTAGTACTTGTTGACTTAATATTTTTTTGCGCGGTGTGTGTGTGTGTGGGGGGGGGGGGACTCAAAACAGAAAGAGTCACAAACTCGGTTTGTCAACTAACCAAATTCTAAGATGAAATTATTTAATTTGGGAGAATGGGTCACACGGCTGGTAGAAGGGGGCGTAAATTATTGTGCTAGTTTAGGACGCTAAATACCCAGGCGCCAGCTCTGCAGCGAACTGACTCAATAAATGAAATCATCACGTAAATTTAGGCATAGAAGTCGACATTACTTATTTTATCCACTGTAACAAAAATAGAGAAACGTTTTTTTCTATACACAAAAATCTTCCTCTTCTAGCTAAATATTATATAAACACTATATAAAGTATTTATATAAACTTATATTCTATTCATTGTATATCATCAGTTAAAGAGATGCGAATGTCTGTACTGTCTAATAATTTTCCTTGTTTTGTCTACAGCCTGGCAACTGAACAGAGATTGATACATATTTTAAAATATACATTCTTCTTTTGTTGAAGACATTTCAATTTGAGCGTAGAGACGTTGGGGAAAAAAGGAAGTAATGTGGTACGTTAACCATACGCATTTTCTAAACGACAGATTGTGTGTGTGCATGTGATAGCCGGAATGTGTTTGTCATAGCGTACATGCGTGTGTGTGCATGTGATAGCCGGAATGTGTTTGTCATAGCGTACATGTGTGTGTGTGTGTGTGTGTGTGTGTGCCATGATTAGAGAATAATATTGGTAAGGCTACAAATCTGGTTAACTCATTTGCACCAAACCGTAGCGATTATTTTCTTCCAAGCAGAAGTTTTATATATGAAGTTCATCACAAGTATGTGTCTATTATAAATGGACCGATTACTATATCCTCTTCGCAAAATGATCGTCATTCAAACAGAAAATAAAGGCTGGGTCCATGCATCATCATCATCATCATCACACACACGCGCGAGAAGGAGTACGCAATTCCAAAATAAAGTTAAACACTTTTCGTTATGGCTAAGAAGTGAGTCTCCTTCCTCTGGGGTTATACCTGTAGACTCATATACATACATACATATCATTATTGTATGGAGTTAACTGACCTGGGATGTGACGCAGATAAAATGAAGCGCTGAAGAACTTATAAAAGTGGTACAATCTTATAGAATATTGAATATATCGAAAGTTATATGCAGTTGTATTCAGGTTTATTTTCATCACCATTGTACATATTTTGCTGGTTTTAAAGGTGTGACGAACAAGTTGATAACGATTGTGTTTCAATACTTCCCTTCTTGTCACAATATTATGTATTTTCTTTATTTTCTCAAATTCCTAAAGAAACGACACACCTTGTTCCAGTGAGCACGTTTGAAGCACATAAACACACACACACACAGATGTAAACGCAACATGGCCGAATGATTATGAAGTTCGTTTCACAAACATTAGGTCCTCGGTTGGATCCCACTGTATGCCATATATCATATCTTGGGCTAAATACATTCACACACACTCACATACGGATGTATATATATATATCCGTATGTAACATAGTTAACGGACAAGAAAAAAGACTGCTCAATAGAGTAGAGATTGAATATTTTATTTAGGTTAAATAGTGAGTCTTGTTACTGTAGAGTTTCCCCTGCTTGCTCACAGGGTCTAATGGCCCTGTGGGTAAGCAGGAAAAACTGCATCTTATTTTCTATATCCTTCCACTTCTTGCTTTCTACCTCAACCGTATTCTTTCGTAAGAGCTTTGTCTCCCGTTGGGCTCGAAATCTAACACATTGCATTGTACGACTTTCTAAACAGAAACACTTTTCAGTTTCATATATATATATATATATATATGCATGAAATTGGGTAGACGATGGAAACTGGATGGACTGTATACAATTTGAAGAGCCAGCCTTGATACACAACGTCACACTGAATCTCCCTGAAAATTGCGTTAAGGGTGCCACTGGTTTGTGGAATTCTCAGCCACTTACTCGTTAAGTTCGCGAGTTGGCTGTTCAGTTGATCAAACAACTAGGAGATTTATCGTTGAAACAGACGGAAGTTCATTCCATTCACACACACACGCACACACACACATATATATATAAATACATACACACGTACATACACACGCTCACGCAGATTCAGTTACTGAACCTTGCTTATTGAGATTTCTACACGGCAGATTTGCAGGTCAGTTTACCATTAAAATGCATTGTTCATCGCCATTGCTATAAAGAAAGAAATAAACAAATAAAACGACAGACAATAATAATCAGAATTAATAATGTCTAGAGAGTACTAAAATAAGCAACCAGACAGCCGAGGTATCATATCACTTGTGGTAGTATTATATAAATTAGCAGCGTCGTCATCATTATTATCATCATGACCACCATCACTACTACTATTTCGTAATAAAGCCGTTTATAGATATAAACGTAACAGTTTCGTTTCCCGTTGGGCCCGAAATGTATTGGAACTAAAACTGTTTCCACATAATAATTTCGAAACAAAAGCAAGCTGTGACAAGCTTTTAAATACATATTGCACACGCGCATCTTCTAGTTATTCATGTCAAACATAAGACAGGGCACTAATTGCTAGATACAGACAACACTTTAATTAGAAGACTAACAGGCTAGCTAGCATATAGAGTTTGAAAAAACGTACACGACACGAACTCATTGTGAGATTTATCGATTTCTACTCCTACACACACAAAAAATGTTACTAATAAAGATAATTTCATCATACCTTATAAATATATTATGTTCAAGCACATCTTTGGAAATATATTGCACGTTTATACAGCAACATAATATTGTTATAGAAAGTTGTATATGTAATAGAGAGATGCTATACGCAACATACTGATATGTTTGTGTTACGCATGTACAGACATTCTAACAAAACCAGGCAAAATTCCATAGTTACTTGCCAAGATTCTTTTAATAGATTACCAACAAGAGATTGAAAACCATTATTTTTCGAAGTTAACGCCAAAGTATTTAAACTCAACTCATATATCTATGTCAAAAGTAACTCGTCTCCATTCTAAATTCAAACGGTAAAGAATATTTTAAAAGTATTTTATGCTGTCTTTTAGGGAACAGAGTTTAAGAAACCATCCAAATCTAACAAACTCAGCTATATAAAACACTAGTAGAAATGCTAAACCCCCCCCCCCCCCGGCTACTGCATGTGTGTATGCGTGTATATGTATGTGCGTGTGTAAGTAAACATTACATTTTGATCAGAACGGTATTTTGAATATGCATCACTGAAATTTGATTTCTCACTGATCTAGCACCACGTGTTACCTATTTACTCGTGACTGACAAATCAGCAGAGGACAAACACAAACAGAAAATGTATTTTAAATTTTGATATTATACGTTGTCAATTTTTAGATTCGGACGAAGAAACAACAACAACAACAACAACGAAGAAAGAAAGGTATATAAGCTAAAATGTGAAAGCCGATATCTCCTATCTTCATTTCATAGACTGCTAAGATACTAAACCAGTAATACAGAGGAGCCCAAAGAAAAAAGGACAAGAAGAGTAAAAGAATTAAAGAGATTTAGAATCATTATGTATAATTGGATACATTATAAACTTCCATTTGAGCAAACTTTCTGGAAGAAAATTAAGATGATTTTTTGAGGGGGAAATAAAATCTTGAAAGTCGGAAACGCTTATTTTAATATATTTCAACATATGGAAATGGTTTTTTTTTTTAAGAGAAACATTTTTATTGGTCTCGTTCGGTACTAAAACTCAAAGGAAGATAATTAACCAGACACGAGTTCATGAGGCAATATATTTACGAAAGAATGAGGTTGAAAAGAATGTATGTATATATGTATATATGTATATATATATATATATATATATATACATACATATATATGCATGCATAAACATAGATACACATATAGATATATACATACACTGGAATCGAGCATTTACCACTAGTTAGAAAACAAAGAACTTCCAAATTTACGAGAAATTGTATTTATTTATCATGAAATCGTAACAAAAGCCGCAATCCCAGTCTATTGGCGCCGAGAAAAGAGAGCGTAGAATTGTCTATCATTAAACTGACTGGGTTTATAACAAAAACAAAAGCTCAACAGCTGCCATCTTTTGCTTCATTTCGATTTAATACCTGCGAGTGCGTGCGTGTGGGTGGGTGTACGTTTCTGTGTCTGTGTGTTGAACCTCCGTCGGTTCCGACGACGACATGTCGTCATCCAGTAGTTCGTAAATTGGACGTACAAGTGGTTGAGCTTTCTCACCGATAGGGCACCTATAACGTAATATTTCGGAAGATCCACCATGACATAAATGTAACAAAGCTGACTCTTTGAATTGCAGATACATCTCATTTATTCCTGCTGAGTGAAATGGATCAATGCAAAATAAACTATCTTGCTTAAAGATACAATGCGTTGTTGGATATCGAACTCATGACCTTACGATTGTAAGTCGAACACATTAATTACTAAACCAGGCGCCTTCACAATACGTACGTCAATAGTTTTAGACCAAGGCAAAGCCAAAAGCGATAAACCATAAGCAAAGGAAAAAAAAATAGCAAAACGAAACCAGCCAAAGTTGACCCAACAGATCACAAGGGGCCAAAAGAGGATAAACATATATGTAGAAAGAAATGTGGCAGTTTTGTGAATCCAACCTAAGTAAAAGTAATTACATCACAAAGAAATCGACAGCAAACATACATATATATATAAATATATATATCCATATAAATATATATATATAATTAATTTCCATTCTATTCTATAACCCCTATTGCCCATGTCTTTATCCTTCGAGTATTTCCTAAAAGAGTTGGTAAAATGCCGAGTTTTCTAGAGGTGAAAAGGTAAAAGAGAAACCGATTTGGTTGGTCCCTGAATGCTACAAAATTCGACAGTAAATTAGCCGTAGCTGCAAATGTATTGGCTAAATTCTAGAAACTATAGAGCATGTGTGTGAAAGAGGAAGGGTGTTAAATACAGAAGAGAGCTAGAAAGAATATTGGAGGTTAAGAGGTTGATAATAGTTTGTGCGTGCGTATATATCCCCGCGCACTCATACACACACACATTATATATATATATATATATATTATATATATTATATATATTATATATATACATACACATATGTATATACGTGTGTGTGTGTGAGAGAGAGAGAGAGAGAGAGAGAGAGAGAGAGAGAGAGAGAGAGAGAGAGAGAGAGAGAGAGAGAGAGAGAAAGAGAGAGAGAGAGAGAGAGAGAGGCTGCGTGTGAAATAGGCTTTAAGTTCTGTAGTAACGATTGGGAATCTTTGATTGCTGATCCAATGTTGGCAGCTAACAGGTTTATTTTTGTTATTCCGTAACAATAAAAAAAAATTGTTATCTTTTTCAAGTACATATCGAAATTGACTTCTTCCAGGGATTCAATATAATTCTTTTTAACATTGGCACAAGGCCAGTAATTTGAGGAAAGTGAAAAGTCGATAATATCTACAACAGGACTCAATTGGTACTTTTGATTCAGAAAGGATAAAAGGCAAAGTTGAACTCGATGGGCTTGAACCAAACAAATACTGAAAGGGCAGTTAATCTGACCCTCTACCATTTCTGCCAATCAATCCACAAAGAACATAACAATAATAATTATTATTATTTATTTATAGGCCACTAGCCGGAAACTTAAAGGACAATACAAAAAACGGGGACAGTGGTAATTTAGATAAAACGGTGATGGCGTTAGTCGACAAACAGCTGTTCCGTTTTGCGGAAAGTCCGCTTTTGAGTACAGTGGTGGAATTTTTCTCGTCCACCATCTTATTTCGAAAAAACAAAACAAAAACAAAAAAAAACAATTGAGGGGCGTGGTCAGAAAACAAACATAGGTTTAGTCACTAAGGTCCACAGACAGAAAAACAACTAACCAGCTCACAAAGATCCTGGTTAATTTATAAAACAGTAACAGATATTTAGTATATAACTGTTTCTATTTTTGGCACAAAGCCAGCAATTCACCAGTACATTACTGGTACTTTATTTTATCGACCCCGTAAGGATGAAAGGCAAAGTTAACCTCGGCGGGATTTGAACTCAGATCATAAAGGGACGTAACTCTATGCTTCAAAGCATGGTGTCCGACTATCTACCGATACTGCCAATCCACCGCCATTATACATAACAGATATTTAGTATATATCGTTGTATAACGACTGGGGAAAGGAACAAACTTACGGAGCAATTTAACTCGATGTGTCGAGACACGCAACAGCAAGAATAATAGTAATTATTTCTACTATAGACACAAGGCCTAAATCGACCCCAGTGCATTACTAGTCCTGTATTTATCGACCCCGTAGGATGGAAGGCAAAGCTAATCTCGGCGGAATTTGAACTCAGAATGTAAAGGGCTGTAACTATGCTGCGAAGAATGGCATCCGACGACGCTTTACCAATACTGCCAATCCACCATCCTTAACAATAAAAATAATGATAATACTAATATTAAACATTAGTTTTGTTAGTACGCACACTTAAACGAATATATATCATACATATTCCAGTCGATTTATCATTCGCATATGCAAAAAGGAGGTTGGCGCAATGCCTATACGATATAAAAAAAATAAGGAAGGGGGAGTTTACATCAATTACAGCAACAATAACAACAATAAAAATGACGAAAAGGGTAAAAAGAAAACAAACTTTATACAATTATATTAAACTGAAGAGATTCTATATTTGCTCAATTGTCAAGTTTGAATCGATGGAATTGGTCAAACCAATAACAAACTATATAGATCGGTTATCTCTTTGTTTGTGTATCTTGTCAGAGAGTTAACTAGATAAACAGCTAAATTCTTCACCCCGCCTACCCTTCCGACATTGCTAACTAACAAACGATATGGCGTTGCCCATCACAAATATTGAGGGGAAATATTTTTAAAAAATCATTTTTAGATATCAGCAGTTGATATAGTGACTATATAAATTTTCTACATACGCACGCACGCATATATATGCAGGCACACGCAAAATCTCACACACACACATGCAGTCATCTACAAGAACATATGCATGCACAAACACACACGCATGCACACATACGTATATACCCGATTTTAAAACGAATTATTGTTATAAGTAGATGGAGATCATTTCTGGTTTAAGTTTTAGTACAATGGTTGGGCAAATACGTATAACTTCGCTGCATCACCATTCCAGCCGCGTTTACCTTAAAGGCTAATTAGCTATAGAAGATGGAGATATATGTTTGATTGGGGTGAGGTCTCAATTTGGTACGGTGGATGAACAGGCAGACAAGACAAGCTCTCGCCTTCCAAAACTTAATTAAACTCAGTTTTAGTCGTCTCTGACCGTTCGCCCGAAAAGCAAAGTAATTGGTTTAAATAAACAGCGAGTAGACATTACAACTTCCTAAGTCAATAATCACAGTCAACGGTTATCGGCAAATAATGATCATTTTCTCTGATTAAGAAGGGAAGAGGATATATAATCGATTGACTCGACCCTCTTGTATTTAACCCTTTTGATACCAAACCGTCGAAACGCCCATGATTCTGTCGTTGTATGATACAAAGTTGTTTACTCTAAAGTACTTATATTTATCTTTAAAAAACTTCTTTTCTTACTTTTATCAAAGAACCTTGTTATGTTTCAATCAGTAACTAATCAACGATATAATGAGAAAATTAGTATCAACGGAGTAGGTACTGAACTCAATTTTCAGTTGTGAAAACCCTGTCTTCTGTTTTCAGAAGTAGTGCATCAAGGACTACGTTATGACATATCCATCTTCTGCTTCAAGTTTGTAATAGCTCCTTATTTTAGTGTCAAGAATCTCTCTCTCTCTCTCTCTCTCTCATATATATATGAGAGTGTGTTTGCGCATGTGAGTTTTTAAAAGTGGAAGAGTGGTCGATTGATATATTTACATCTGTGTGTGTGTGCGCGCACGCACGCAAGTAAGTAGGTAAGTAAAATTAGAAGAGCAGTTATCTTTTTTTACCACTTAGAGAGGGAAGAGCAGCAGCTATGACTTTTGTTTAGAGCCATCGAAGATTTGAACTTGAAGCGCAGGGCGCTGGAACAAATACCACAAGGCATTTCCCCCCTCTGCTCTAACGATTTTACATGAACTAGTATAAACCAGATATCTATCCCCGCTTTCTACTGTTTACATCACATTAACAGAAACTACTTGGAATGTTGAAGAAATGTAATCGCGTACATTCTGTTTTGTTCATAAATATCATTTGCAAACCAATAGGTTTTTCTGTGTTTTCCAAATGAATGATGATGATGATGATAATGATGTTCGCTGTGGTGATAGTGATGATAATTGTCGTGATGGTAATGATGATGACACGCAAATCCCTATGTACAAAGCAAATATCTAATAACTAATTCAAGTAGAAATATAATAGTATCAATAGTTTACCGAAAGTTGTCTGGGTTTGGTGCGAACTTTACACTTTACCAAATACAAGCGTATCAACTTGATCGAAATGACAATTAAATAGAACAATTAACATAGTTTGGGAGTGTGTAAAGAGCTGCATTTTACATTAATATATTTTGTTAACCTCTGAAAATAGATCTTTTCTATGTGTCCTGTAATTCAAACTACAGCTGTCATATCTCTTTTCAAGACAAAACTCTAAATCATTGACGAAGTTCAGTTGAAATTTGACGCAGACAAACTAAAGATTTTTAAATGATTTTAGGAGGAAGCTTTAAAAGTAAAACGAAACCATTGATTTCCATAGGTTTTATCCTGTTTGCTTAGAACATAAACTCTATTGTTATGACAGTTACAATGAATCTTTACACCAAGTCGACCCTAAAAAGACACTGATTGCACCTTATTTTCTTCAGAATGTTTATAAATGAAACTCAACACTACCAGGTATTAGGTTGTTTTCTTTTTATAGAGAAATCTAATAAGGGAATTTACTATTCATTGGTGTATTTTTTTTATTGATACATGTACTCCAGAAGACACATGAGGTAGGTTATACAGCGGAGCTTCCCTGGTGACTCCAGATCAGGCTAACAATGTTCATTTAACTGCTTCCTTCTAAGGTACCATTGAAGAAAAGGTTTCTGCGATGCGAAAGCCACGGACCTAGTGTAAAATGTATGTATGTATGTGTGTGTATATATATATATATTTATTAAAATAACAGATTAAAGTTTAAGCAAAGAATCGCTGCTTTCACCCTTAACGGGATCTTCTGAAACATATATATATATATATATATATAATATATATATGAAATTTCAATGGAATGTTTAATCAAAAGTATTGTCATAAGTCCTGTGCAGATCGTAAGAACACAAATGGTGCAAATATTTTCATGGTCGATAAATACATTTATATATATATATATATATATATATATATAATTTGAATACACCTTTATACAGAAAACCGAATGAACGTCACAGAATGAACGTCACAGAATGGGTTGCTGATGCGAAGAATTGTTTGTTTTCGGTTGTCCCATTTTAAATTCATTATATATATATATATATATATACACACACAAATTGTTAAAAGCTAATTCATTTACAATGTAAATTACATTTCAACTTGCCAAATAAATGGTCAACAAAAGTCATCCTTCCTAGTTCTTTTTCTACACACATACATACATAGATACATACACACAGGTAGGTGGACAGACAGATACAGTGATTCGTTGTCCACACAAGAATTATGGTCGAGTAGTTGATCATAATAGATATAACCTTTTCAAAATACTTTCCATTGAAACCGTGAAAAGATTTGCTTTTTTACGAAACATTGAATATAATTTAACGAAACCAAACAACGGTGTTAGTTTAGATAAACGGCGTACAAACTGCCTCTCTATCACTATTACTGCGGTTGGAATTAGAGTCATGATTGTGTTATACAATGAAAAAATTTTGGGTCGGAGACATACGAGAAAAACATCATTTGCAAAATAAGATACTACTGCTACTACTACTACTAATAATAATAATAATGGTTTCTTATATAGGCACAAGGCCAGCAATTTTAGGGGAGGGGAAAGTCGATTAAATCAACCTCAGTGCGAGACTGGTACTTTATTTTATCGATCCCGTAAGGATGAAAGGCAAAGTTAACCTCGGCGGGATTTAAACTCAGACTATAAAGGGCCGTAACTCTCTTTGATGCAAAGCATTGCGTCACACCCTCTACCGACACTGCTAATCCACAATAATGGTTTGATTTAGGCACAAGGCCAGCAATATATTGTGAATGGGACAGTCGTTTAAATCGACCCCAATGCGAACCCGTAAAATGAAAGGCGAAGTCAGAACATGAAGAGTCAAAACAAATGCCGCAAATCTTTTATCCAACGTTTCAACGATTTCATCAACCCAACACCCTATTAATTGTTTCTACTTTATAATAAAAAATAAAGAGTAGGAGGAGGGGGATCGGAACAGGTGGTTAGCAAGAGTGAAAAAAATAACGTGATTTTAATTTGAAATGACTAAGCGTTAAATTCAAAGGCCTTAAACATATAGTTTTCCAAAAGTCTGTTGACTTGAGGAAGTATTGTTTGGCTAGTATTGTTTCTCTTCATTTGAATTATGGATGAAGCTTAACGTTACATTTACTGTGGGTGGTGTCGGTATGACTCATGCATGGTACAATGTTGCGTAGAATCACATGCCGGAATTAAAGTAGAACGGACCTTATGGTTCGGTGAATGCATGTGTGGGGGTATATCAAAGAAAGGCATTGAGTATAAATAAGAAAGATGTGCGTGCGTTGGTCTTCCGTCGGTTACTACGATGAATGTTCCAGTTATTTAAACAACGGAAAAATCTACTCATGGAATTAATGTCCAAGTGGTCCAAAATTGCACACACACATGCACCTAGACACGTGTACCCTTAAAGTAATTATCAAGGAGATTCAGCGGGTGTATGTGTATGACAAAGCTGAGCCTTTAAAAAATGTCCCAGCAAACTGGAACGGAACAATGTGAAATTAAGTGCTCAATGGCATAGCGCCCAACCGGGAGTCGAATCATTGGCCATACGATCGTAAACGGAACACTTTAACATCTCAACCACGCACACATAAATAGTCTAAGTAGCATCTTTGTTTTTTGTTTTGTTTTGTTTTTTCAATACAGTAGGATATTTCTACCAGGTTGAGTAACCAGGCAAAAAAAACCTTCCGGGATGTCCCAGCGTGTCACTTTCATGAATATATAATGCTGCAGTTTGTTTCGTTAATGGAAAAAAATAAAAATAATAACAATAGGAGAATGGATTCTAGTCCTTAAACGAAGAATTCAGGATCTGCTCATAGAAATTTCGTCTTCAAAGCGCATGTCTGGGCTAGGGTTTTCATCGAAGACCTATAGTGGCTTATGCTTAATGAGAGATTGACAGACTAGTGAGAGCGCCGGAAAAGAGGCTTTGCAATAGTTGCTCGGACTCTTTACGTGCTAAGATCCAATCCCGCCAAGGTTAATCTTACCTTTCATCCTTCCTAAGTTAAACTAAAGTATCAGTCAAGTACTGAAACCGATATAATCGACTATTCCCTACCCAACAAAACTTCTGGCCTTATGCCTAAACTGCAAAGCGTTATATAAGTATTGGTCTTAACCCTTTCCTTAAAGAAATATACTGCTGATATACTACAAATAATTTTGAAAATAATCAAGAATCTAGTGGCATTTAATAAAATAACGTTTTCATTATTAAACTGAATTTTGGAACACGATAAATATTCTAATATAAAGTATGATGTGAAGTTTTTTTAGATGAATATAAACACTGTAAAACAAACAGTTTTTTTTTTTAAACATAGAACCTGAGCAGTTTGGTATCAAAAGGGTTAAAGACAACGTTTTGACGGTGAGCAGAAATAAATATCAATAAAACCTTATAGGAAGTAAGTCAATCAAACTGATCAGACATAGGATTGATGCCAGCTTTTAATCAAATAAAAGTCAAGACCAAAAGGGATTAGTTCTCTAGCTGCTCTCAAATACGACTGACTTGTTTATTTATGACTAGTTATTGACTAATTTTCACACAACAAATATAATAAAAAAATGTTTACAAAAAACTATAAATGATAATGACTGAATTGATAAAATAGATGGTGTAAAATAAGATCACGTGGGATATATATATATATATATATATATATATATATATATATATATATATATATATAGTATTATTTTTATTATATAGATAAGTGTGGGATATAGACAAGCTGTTATTGGTGAAGTAGATTCAGACTTTATATTTAGACTGAGCTCTGAAGATATGTTTTAGTTAGAAATTGGGCACTTAATTTAGTGTGAAAACAATTTTTAACCAACGTTTGAGCGAAAGAAAAAAAAAGTGAGGCAAGATTAAGAGAAAAAACACAGCTAGAGTGCAAGATTGGGAGAGGAGGGAGATAAATAAAAAGAGAGAAAAGAAACAGAGAGACAGCCAAACAGTGAAGAACTAGAGAGGGGGAGACAAAAATGGAGGTGCAAAGAAAGTGTAATACAAAGAGTGAGAGGGTTTGAGAGGAAGAAAGAGAGAAAGAAGGGTGAGAATCAACAATCAGGAATGTATGTATGTTCACAAACAAGCACCACATCAAAAATTACACAATACCTCTATGTATGTACGCGCTTA
>OZ024743.1:229301099-229303599 GCA_964016885.1 Eledone cirrhosa
TTATTACGAAATACTACCGCACACCACGAATTTGGTCAATTTGAAACAGGGGGAAAGAGAAACGGGTGTGGTTGATGATGATAGAACTATTTCATATATAATGTCTTGATCCCTAATCTAACACATATTGTGTTTCCATGGATCAAGTTATTTTATACACCTATTGTGTTGTGTGTGAAATTGTAGCGGTTTCTAATAAAACCATGTACAGATTTATTGTGAAAGCACGTGGCTTAATAGGTTGAGTGTTCGACTCATGATCGTAGTAGAACAATTCTTTATAAACACCAATTGTAGAAATAATTGGTGTGAAAATTAGGGACGTAACTAAAGCAAACATAAGAGAACACGGTGAACAGTTTGATCAGATCAGCAAATTACACGACTGTTACTTTCTTTTATCGACGCCGAAAGGACGAAAGATAAACTCACCCAGAATGTGAAGGGACGCAACTATTACTACAAAATATTTGATCCACCGTTCTTACTATTCAATCCATCGACTACGATTAGAACAACATTTATTCCTTCCAACCAATTTGATGTAAAATTTCTTCAGGCTTTGATGCTGAACTAGAATCAAAGAAGGTGAAGTGTTTGAATCGCGTTAACTAATATAATTTACATGGGTCATTGACAAAAATGCCACCGCAGAAAAACCCACATAGTAAAAAATAATACATAATTTGAGTATATAATTTTAGTTTTTTTTTTTATTAGTTAAACTGCATTTCACAACATTAGTTACTAAAAGCTACAAATCGATTTTGTTTTATCTATTATTGTAATATTAATTATTGTGCGGTTTTGTACGATATGAGTGTGGATTTTATGCTAGGGGATTTTCATCGTATGCAAACTTACTCAGGGCGAATATAATTGATGTGAACTTTGAAATTTTCGATTTGTTATAAGTTCGAAAGATACTTGATTATTTACTCAGTTACCATGCAGATTATCATCTTAAATTTACACGTTAAAAGGCACACACGCAGTGGCACATGACAGACAATTTTCAAAGACAATAAACATTTCCTTTTAATACTACTCTTCTTTCCACGACAGCTTTGTTTCTGGAAGGTGGGAACATTTCTTCGTTTTATGTTGTCCTTGCGAGAAACAAAATCATAAAAATCCCCCTCCCCTTCTTTCTCATCAGTTTCTATTCTCTTGATCAATCAAGAAAAAACTTTTGATGGCTTTTAATAAAAGTGTGATATTTTATCTTTAAAATATTTTTAAACGTGGGAATATGTTTTTAAAATGGCAGTTTGTTATCATTTTATTCCTATATATAAACTCATATATATATGGTAGTTAATATATGTAATATAACTGGTTGAAACATTCCGACCAACTGAGATTAGCAAAGCAATTAGAAGATAACATGTCCCTATGTGTTTAAAAACATAAAAACAGCAAACAAGAGAGATAACTCCAATACGATCAGTTGATTGAAATATGCGGACAATATAGACAATGCAGAATGGAGTGGATCTGGTCTTCAAAAACAACTGATATGAGCAACGAAGATGTTTTGGTCTTTAAAGAATAGATTCACTCCAATAGGCATTGTTTAATAGTGTCCAAATATTCTGTTCAACTGATCTTATTGAAGTTATCTCTCTTCCTTTTTATTTTTAGATTTTCAACACTCCTGATGGGGGTCGGCAATTGTTTTGGAGAGGGGCTGATTAGACTGGAAATGAGCCAAGGTGAATAAAAACTAAAGCTCATCATACAAGACCATAGAAGCAGTTTGTGCCTAACTTTTTATTATAAGAATTTAACATAAAATAAATTTCATGTTTATTTTTTTTACTGGCGACATAAAGAACAACCGGAACAGCAGACGTTTCTTAACATCGTTAAATTACGACATGGAATAAGTCCCATTTCTCAAGTGCATTCTTTAGACAGTGTCATTCTGTAAGTGCAATAGCTATAGGAGTTGATGTATACCAATGGTGGTTTGCATTCTCATGGATTTTGTTCTTGCTAGTCTACATCGACGGAATTCTAAGAGTATTTATGAAACATGTAAGAACAATATGTTGTATTTTCTGTATACAAACAGAATAACAGGATTCTTTTCATGTTTTGACGAGCTTATAAACTGTAAATATTCCTTCATTAAATTTGCCTCGGATTTTCTAATATAAGCCGTCATATGGATAATGTTTATTATATATTACGGAATACAAATATTCATATAGACAGTGAACGAGCATGGTCATAAATATGAGGTTTCACCCTATGAACCTAAAATATCTACAAACACACGCTCCTACTTTAAAAGAAGGTTAATTTAATCATATTCTTGAGAAGAAATTTTTTCTGATAGTTTAAAAATTTCAAATTTTCTGTGATTTTCTTCTTTTTGAACTGCTTAACGTAGGTTTTCTTTCAAGCAGAGTGAAAATGTTCTACTGTGATTTTTTTTTCAGTGTAACTTTATATATAAATATATAAATATATATATATATATATATAAATATCT
>OZ024743.1:229311099-229328599 GCA_964016885.1 Eledone cirrhosa
TTCAATCGAGGTATTTTGTTTTATTATAATTGTTTCTACTTTCTGGTACAAGGCCAGCAATTATCCCAGTGCATTACTGGTGCTTTATTTTATCGACCCCGTAAGGATAAAAGGCAAAGTTAACCTCGGCGAGATTTGAGGTTAACTCGCCAAGGTTAACTTTGCCTTTGTGTGTAAGTAATAGAGAGAGTGAGAATTTTCTAAGTATCAGTGCCTGTTTGAAAAATCCTTTTCTCCCTATGCAGTCACCAATACTGATATAACCATAGCCAAGTGATCTATTAGTTTTCAGATGTTAAAAACCAAAGAAATAATATTGGAATTTGAAACCAACAGCTGTGACCTAAACTTCCCACCTATAAGTTTACAGTATCACTGTTCAGCTACAACTATATACACATATCTACATTACATAAAATATATCGCTTTTAAGGACATGTAAAAAGCCAACAGCATATGGCTATTAAAGAAATGTTTCAGTAAATAAGCTCAAAGGATTATGTATACACACATACACACACACTTATACAGTATCTTAACTGACACTCTTTAATTATAATACGTTTTGTCTAGAGTCAGGTTTGGTCAGACTGGTTTCAAAAGGGATAATAAAAGCGTCCTGTGTAGGGGATATAATTTTTTTATAACTTCAACATCAATTTTTTTTTTTTTAAAACACTTTAGTCTTTATTGTGTTGTATCAGATGAAAGAATAGTATTTAACTAATGTATTGGTACGCGATGGGGCCCACCCACAGCCCCGGCGGACAGAATAGAGAAGGCGTTTCCCCGGAGGACGGTAAGGGAGACGCGCTGGAAAAGCCACTCCAACTCGCGGGGCTCACACCTGCGGCTGGCCAACTCAGCGCCTATGGTGGTGAGTAAGGAGGTAGCCCTGGGGCCGAGGACACCAGAAGTCTCCACTGCCAGGGGAACGACCGCAAACCTGTCGGAGAGCGACCGGTATTTGAGGAGTTTGGCCCCCTCAGCTCGACGTGCAGCAGAACCTGGGTCAGTCGCGGACTGCACCAGGTTGCAGCTGCAGAAAGTGTCGGTGCAAGTGGCATCCCAGACGAGGGGTTTGCCACCGCGGAACGGGAAGATGGTTATGCCATCTGGCCTTTTGTCGTCCCCTCGATCCAGCCCCACCGGCTCGAGCTGGGAAGGGAAGCCTGCAGCGTCCAAGCCATGCTTAGTGACATCGTTGAGGGCAGCATGGCGTGAAATGTGGCCGGCACTGTGGAGACAGGAAAGCGGGTGGAGGCCGAAAGAGTCCACGGTGGAACCGCAGCGACATTGGTGTGGCTGGCAGATCCGGAGGCCGAGCCTCAGGGAAACGCCGATTCGCAGGCTATAGTTGTCTAGCTGCGTGCCAGTGGAGATGGAGGGCAGGGCATGGAGCCAGGCACCACTGTGGGGTTTGGAGGCCGCACGAAAACAAGCAAGTCGGTGCTGGTCGAGCTGGCGCGTCTGCACTGGATGGCATCCCAAGTGCGTTGGGGGGGGGGACTTGACGTTAACAGGGGGAGAAGGAGGAGGGACATCTACTGGGCTAAGTCCAAGCCGGCCCCACGTCTCACAGGCGGCCTCACGTTCTCTGAACACAGAGGGTTCTGCTGTGTTTTGAAGAACCCTGCTGACGAGGACGCGGCACGAGGTTACCGACGAAAGATACGCCGGCAAAGCTAGTGAGATCGGGGACCGGAGGCCAAGGCCGCCATACCTGATCGGTAAAATGGCCTGTTGCCACCCTATGTCGTCAAACTTGACGTTGCATATCCCCTCGGCTGCTGCTCGGATACAAGTATCGAGGTCAGCGAGGAGAGATGTCTGGGTGTAGCATGGAGCGCTGCGGAGTGTATAGAGAAGCTTCGGCATGGCGAAGCAGTTCCTCAGCAGAAAGAGAGCTGGGTCGCCGTCAATCAAGCCCAGTCGACTCGTGAGAGTCTGGAGCTGTTGAAGCCTGGACCTGATGGTGGAGCGGATGGCCGGCGGGTGGATCGGTGACCGGAGGATAAGGACATCCTCTTTGGGGGTCACGTGAACCTGGCGGAGAATGGACCGCACGTCCAAGACGGAGGCTGCAAAACAATTTTACATTATGAGAAAAGTTTGATAGATGGATGGCTCAAAATTATCAAATTTATAAATAATTAGAAAGTCTCAGAGATAGGTGAAATACCCTGTGTATATGCTCAGCTTTATCACTAGTTTCATATTACAAATATAAAATCCTAATGATATAAAAACAATTTAAAAGAACATCTATAATAAGTACACTGTAGTTAGGCAGAAAACAATCTAAAGTAATTTCTGAGTAGAAAGATAAAATAAGCAGCCTGGCCGAAACCCCCTCTGATCCAATGAAGTACAACCAGCTATGTTAAGGGGTTCCTATTTCAATAAAAAATCTCCCAATATAATTATATATAAGAATCATTTAATTTTGTTACATTAAAAATATAGTAAGAAATGGGATAAACCCAATCAGTATTCAAACTGCCTGAAACCATTATTTGGGTTTTACAAAACAAAACTGTTTGTTGTAAAGTTTTTATATGTATTCAAAACCCTGCCACCATAATGTTATATAAAAAAGTTTGTCAAGTTATACTCCAATCACAAACTTAATAAGTTAGTTGTTTTACTAAATCTCTTCAAAGTTTTGATTACTCTAAAACTTTTTTAAATATCAGTGTATTTCATTAGAAATATGGTATTAACAGATATACGTATATAAATTTGAATTTGAAAGGTTTATTGCTTTTAAGAGATGTCAATTTAATATAAAACATAGTAATCTGAAGTGAGTGTTAATCTACCAAAAGATCTTAATCTGTATAAATTATTTATGTCTCTTAGAGTTTGCTAAATAAACATCTATAAAATTTCGTTTCTGAATTTGTTTAGCAAGATTCTTTATCTGAAAACGTGTGTTGAAACCGATATTGTTATGCTTTGGGAGGGTCTTGTTGCCAATAAGAAACACACGCACCAGTTGCTTTCACTCCAATTTATTATAAGTTAAATTTATAAATTTAAGAATTTATAAATTTCTGGTTGGTTGGTTGGTTCCACAACCGGGCGGTTGTTCATATATTATCAAAGTTCTTTCGTCACACATTCTGTGACCTCTTCAGTGACTGGGAATTCTTTTCTTTGTTTTTGCGCTTCTCCTTTGTTCTGTCATACGCCATCTTGTTTTTATGTGTGTTGTGTAAAATGTTAGGCATGAATTTTTAAAACTATGCATATTTTCTAGTATATAACTTACACATATGGCTGAAAAGATTGTACTTCTTATTCTATTTCTAAATCCCACACTCATTAAGAGAAGGCATAAGGCCTAATGGCTGGGGTGTTGGACTCATGATAACATTGTGTGGGACCACGCAGCCTGATATGTTCTTGGGCAAGATGTTTCATATCAGGTTACTTTTCATGATAGGACTGGGGCGATTATTAAAACATATAAGAAACCTATTTATGACATGTAACCTCTGTGGGAAGCCACATAAGCCAGCATGGGTGTGAGCTGTAAATTTCATTTCATTTTTACATTTCCAACTAATGAAGAATGAGAAAAAAAAAGGTGTATAGAGTTGTTTCATCATAGTTATGAAAATAAAAACATAATATAATAAAAAACATATATGTCTTCCTTTGAATATATTAGGCATCATAAATTAAGAAACGTGTATTCAAAATTGGGATTGACTAAGTTACATGAAATGAATACAAGCTTTAGAGTTGCGTAAAAGTTTTATATAACTTGACACATCGAAATCATAAAATATACCTGAGGTATGTTAATTTGAAAAGAAATCTAAACAAGTATTTCTTTTCATTGGAACATCAGCCAGAGTATTTGAAATGATATACAAATAGGAAAAAGAGATCATGCGAAAACGTATCCGATTATAGGATTGCCAACAAGTGAACTTCTATAATTAATTACTAACAATGCAGCAGGCAGAATCTGTTGAATATCTATCTATCTATCCACACACACACTTTAAAGCACCAATCATAGCTTTGTGTAAAGAGCATTCTACACTCCAATGACTAGCAAATATTTGTATTCTGATAATAATCCTTACAAAAGCCAACAAGCATATAACACCTTTGAAGGGTTTGCCAAATAAGTCACCACTTTGAAATCAGAAATTCTTAACATATAGCTCAGTTACCATTTATAGCTGTAAATAATACAAGAAAAGAATTAACTTCCATCATTATTATTACAATTATGACCACAACTTTCACCACTCTCAAACTGTATATATAGTCTGAAATATATTTCTGGTGAAAATCTGCTGGAATGCTTATATTAAGTCAATTTACCCTTACAGATGTAAAAAAAAGTTGCACAAAGATGCCTGCAGGAATCGAACAATAAATTTATTAAAATATTGTACAGTTGATATATACATTGTGGTAGCTTTTTATACGTAACGGAAATAAATTTCAAATTGCATATGTAGCGATTCTATGTGGAGTAATACTTATAACACCTTTAATTAAGTCATTACAGATCGTTTACAAAACTAAAATATCTATCGAATTCACCGCAGAAAAATAAATTCAAATAACTTTCCTCAAGAATACCTTGAATTTCATTTCATGACGAATCATTTCCATTATTGTATAAATAACTTATTTTTCTATCTGCAAACACAGCATATTATATAAAATAGCAAACTTAATTTGAGTGGCATATAACAGTTTAGACGACCAATTATAAATGTATAAAAAATGAATTTCTGAGATTTCTAAGAACGAAAGTTTAATTCATTCATCAGATATATTTAATTTATTAAATAGTTTGTTTATCTCAAAGAAAGTATTCAGTTTTATATACATGGTAAAAATCAATATATAATAAATAAATACATTTATTGTACAGGGCTAAATAATAACTACAAACTTCAAATTTTAGCAAAGTCTATTATAATCTTTTTATACAATTTCAATGTACAAAATTTTGATACTATTTTGAATCCCATTTTGTTGAAAATAAGAAGTTATCATAATGTTTTACATAGTGTGGTAATGTCCAGTGATAAGTAACAAATTGGCATAAACATTAGACCAGCTTATAGAACGCATTGCAGTATCTGTTCTGCCCTTCCGCTCTCCGAGTTCAAATCTCTTCAATTTTTGTATTTCATCCTTCGAGGCTTGATAAATAAAGTACCAGTCCAGTACTGGAGTCGATTCTTCTACTTTTGCCATCTCCACTCTTTCTCTATAAAATCAGCTGTGATCCGGAACTAGAGTGGCATGGACTCTGCTAAGTTTAAATTCCTAACCAAAAACCAGCTAGTTTTATGAAACAAAACCTCCCATTTTTAAGGTTTCCATTTAAATTAAATAAAAATCTTCCAACATTATTTCATTATTTGTTTTTTAACATAAAATTATTATAGTAAATCCCTACAAATTCTTCCTTGATTAATCGAAATAGAGTATATCATTAGAAATATGGTTACAAAAGTGTTTTGATTTTCGTGTTTGGTTGCCCATTGAACAAACTAATTTTATTAACTACTGTTTCATATACACAGTATAATAGACGAAATACAAGCGGTGATAGTGGTTTTTATCATAAAACGATTTTAAATTTACCGACCACACATATGCGGGTTTAGTTGGCATCCTATGCGCTTACCTCTTATAGGACGTTTCTCAAGTGTTTTAATGATATGGCCCCAGTACTATCATGAAATCAATGCGAAATAAAGTGCCTTCCTCAAGAACACAACACGCCGCCCGCTTTATGAAACGAAAACACAACCTTATGATCGTGAGTCTAACACAATAACCACTAGGTTACTAATATACGTTTAGTCGTCTCAATGCGGATAAAGAAATAAGATATTCGTTCGACAAGCCAAGCCAATTCCAAGGAAAAGATGTATGACACGTAATTAAAGAAACCTCGTATAATCATAGAGCGGACGGACACAGCAAAATGTTTTGAAAATACGTCTATTTAAAGCTTTCGATATAACAAACAGCTCTTTAAGTCATTAGTAAGTAATCCTTAGCAAAGTAAATCTATTAGTCGGGATGACAGCAATTTGCAACGATAAACACTGCTTATGTTCAAATAAAACACACAGGAAAACAACCCACAAATAGACGAAAGACTAAAAACAAAATCCGAAATTAACTAATTACTTATTTATCTGTTGTTAGAGTTGTGAGAGCAAGAAACGATTGTCTCATTAAAAATTAACTTCGATTAAGAAGGTTACCAACCAGCTTAGCGTAAACTAATGATTAGCGTTCGTACATATATATATATGTATATATATACACACACACATATATATATATATACACACACACACACATATATATATATGCATACATACACACATATATGCACACACACACACACACACACATATATGCACATATATACACACACACACACACACCTAGACACGCACATATATATATTCACACACACACACGCACGAAGAGACATACGTATACATATACGCACATATTTTGCCTTCTGTCGTTAATACAAGTTTGTCAAATATTCGATTAATCAGACGATTGGCCTTCTGATTAATCCAATATTCATGAAACCTAAAGTAATGGCAGAAAGCACCAGCCGAATAAATGTAATTATACTCATTACCATGCATTGAGTACTTTTTTCTCTTGTTCTTTTTAAACAATGTATATAGTACTCACATATACACCTATATATATATTTATATATATACACACCTATATATATATATATATATATATATATATATATATATATATATATATATATATACAAACATACTTACACACATCACATTTGTGTGCTCATCAGAAGTGTGGTTGAGATATCTGATGGAGAAAAACAACGTCATCGTGATATCGATGGTCAGTCAGCAGTAGAGAGAGAGAGAGAGAGAGAGAGAGAGAGAGAGAGAGAGAGAGAGAGAGAGAGAGAGAGAGAGAGAGAGAGAGAGAGAGTGAGAGAGATAGACTGAGGGAGAGAGAGAGACCGAGTGAGAGAGATAGACTGAGGGAGAGAGAGACCGAGTGAGAGAGATAGACTGAGGGAGAGAGAGAGAGACGAGTTAGCACGATTCCAATTTACTACCAGCACGGTAGATTACGTAAGATACAACAATCTTAGGAATAATAAAGTTATTTTAATTGAATCTCATCTCATAACGTAATTTATGGGACAAAAATATGTTCGAAAAAATTCATACATATATATAATGTCGTTTAAAGATGAGGGATATAAGAAAAAATAAAATAAAGTAAAAGTAGAAACTAATGAAAAGGGGATGGAAGATTTGCACAAAAAATAAATAAAATAATAATAAGTAAATAGAATACTACAACAATCTAGAATGTTTGGAAAATCGATATCTATCACCGTCGTGAAGCTCGCGCACTTTTGCTGGAACTTGAAGAGTTACAGGGCGGAGAGGGGAGTTTCTTTGTCTATATCAGTCCTATATAGTGTGTTACTTGATCGAGCTTCTGTGCCTCTAAATTGTTACACAAATAGATGAAGACAATGATTTTTTTTAATAGAGGGGGAGGAAAAATGATAGGAAAAATTAAAAAGAGCGTTGGCGAAGTAGAAGGAAATGGAGGAAAAAGGTATGTGTGTGTGTGTGTGTGTGCGTGTGTGTATATCTATATATATCAGATGTTTTTCCTTTGCTTTTTCTTCGGAAATACTTAACACACACACATATATATATATATATATATATATATATAATGCGAAATATATACGGGGAAAGGAATTCCTTATCTACTGACAAATAGGAGGGCGTAGATATTGAAGTGGAAAGGAGACGGAAAGGATGTATAATTAATTAATCACCATAAACACCGACTGTTTCGTGGCTTAGCAATGCTGAGTTAAATTCTATCCAGAGCCAACGCTATCATTTAGGCCAACTAGGCAACCTCTTAAAGCACAGATATCTGAGAGTTGCTGTACCTTTATCAAGCCTGGAAGCTCATTAGGCCGTTGCTTATCCTGGTTTACTTGGCGTTAAAAGACTGTATACTGGAGCAACGTGAAATGAAGTATTTTGCTAAAGAACACAACCGATCCAGGAATTGAACCCATGACATTATTATTGTAAGTCCCTAATCACTAGGCCACACAACGTCGCCTAAAAGGATCAGTTTCATCCAAATTCATACAATTAAATTAAGTATGTAATTTCCAGACAGCTTGGTATCAAGGGTTTTGACGGGATTAACATAACACAATGAATTTGCTCTTCGTATGTCACCGATTATATTCCAAAGCTATATCGATAATCTGGAGATACAAACTCGAAGAAAGCAAGAAGAACAGAACATGGCGTAAATGAAATGCAGCATATGATTGACAGAAGAAATAAGTTCCATTTAGATAAACAGAAAGAGCCAAGAGAAATAACTTGTAGATAAGTTGTTTTCTTGAGGATTTTAAAACAGGCGGTAGAAAGCGATGTACACTTCCTAAAGTTCGGGGATCTGGTTAGGGACGTTATAACAGTGACTCTTTCATTGGTAAAATTACACACACACACACACACACATTTTATATATATATATATATAAAATCGAGCACATACATGCATATTTACATACATACATAACATAATATATACATTATACGCACACAGAGTGTGCGTGCAAGTGTATGTATGTATATAAGATACACGGCAAAATGTTATCAACTAAAATTTCGATAAAATATAAAGATAAACCAAACCCCCCAAAAGGTAACAAATGAACAAAGCTAAGTAAGAGAAAGTTAAAAATTTATGCAAACGAGAGAGTGTGTGATATGATATGATTTGATATCTAGATAAGTTGGTAAGGAAAACCATTTGTCAATATCTGTGAATATCTGGTGACATTAAGACCGTCAAATACAATTTAAAACATTTAAAAACGAACTGAAATAATATGGACAAGAATCTATAATAAACGCTTTTCCGCTTTCTGGTTTCGGCAAATATAAATAAGCATTATCAATTAAATAAATATACCGCAACATTAAATATATGATGTTTTAAGTTTGTACCATTCTCCCGCTACGAAAATAAGTTTGCTTTTTAATTGTAAGGTATTCACTACATTGCACGCTCATAGATGACAGTCTGAAGTGTTTGAGATTCGATAAAACAAAAGAAAAACAAAGTCATTAGAAAATCGATAGGAATTCGAATGTTATCAAGGTGGTGTACTGTTGCAATCACGCCTGTTTATTACTGGTTAATATCCATTCTTTGCTTAAGTTGAGGGGAGAGGAATATTTTGTTGAGAATAAATGTCGATGTACTAAATTAAACAGTGTGGCGAAATATATAGGTGCGAGTTTATATCATTTGTAGATCATAAATGTAGTTTTCCCTTTTCATGCATTTGTATATACATTGATACATTCATTCCCAAACATACAAATACTGATTGTTTTTATAGACAGTGGCTAGGTATTTTTCTTATAAGACAGTGTGGTTCCCATTTTTTTTTTTTACTTATTCCCGGCACACTTTAGAACAAGTAAAAAAATATTTTGACGCAGTTTATACCTAAATTCGAGAACTTATTTAAAAGAGGTATTCATACACATTAGCATAGCATAAAGTAGAAATATAGATAATTAAAATACCAAATATTATTTTGTACTTCCTTTTGTAGTCAGCAATGAGGAAACGTGCTCCGTGTCTTAGCAATGTTTTAGTTGTTCCCCAATTTTTACAGTTAAATATAAATATTATTACGGATTTTAATTTTATTTTTCACACTTTGAATAGAATCTTGCTCTTTTTGTGATACACCAATGCACACCGATGTATGGTTTCATAACCACTGTTCTCAGGTGTAAACATTATATTTTGATAACAAACCAATATAGTTTATAAAAAATATTGTGAGATATGCGGTTATGAATGTTTGGGAAAAGCTGGTCACTTTTCCCTTATATTTTATGAAGTATCGTTTTCATTTTTGTATTTCAGTTTCTCTAAAACAATCATTTATCTTTTAACTTCCACAGATGGCTATAAAATTTGAATAGAAGAACATCGATACGCAGTATTTGATTGTTACTCATTTTATCGACAGCAGAATGATAAAAGGCAAAGTCGACATCGGTGGGATGTGAAATCCGAACGTATTTTTAGGCTTTATTGTACTTTCTAATTTAAACATTTACACGAATACTGAGGTAGCCGCGATATAAACACACCTAAAAATAATCATCATGGGACGAACTATATGTATACTGATCATACATAAAAATATTGCATATGAGTCCATTTACTATTTTAGAGCACACACACACACAATATATATATAATTATATATATATATATATATATATATATATATATTATATGTGTGTGAGTGTGTGTTTAACTTATTGGTCAGAAATGGAACAATGTATAAGTTTACAAAAAAACTAAAACAAAAGCAAAACCATCAAAGTTAGGTAATTAAACTATTTTTTCAAATATATATAATATATAACGTGTTGATGGTAAGCATATCACATGCTTAGTTATCAGTGGATAATAATTAACCATATTCTTTAGATAAAAAAACAACTATATATATATATATCACACCATTCTCTGGCTTATCATTGGATATCACTTTTGTTTTTACAAATTCACTACTAGATAGACACATTGCTGTCAGCAACCATTATTACAACTGTGTTCCCAACTTATCTTAGATCTTACATTTTTTTCGCCTATTTTTATTATGCACATGTGTATACAATTATGTATGTATAGGTATGTATGTATGTTATATATATATATATGAATGCATGTGCACAAGTACGGCCAGATTTTCAGAATTGTAATTATCTATCGAGACATTCGTATTATCATCAGCATCAACGTGCAGTACACACTTTTATCAAAGCAGACTGGCCAACATAGACACACATCACACATGCACACTAATACAATGTCAATGTAATATCGACTATATGAAATGTGAAAGATCGAAGGTAGCATCTTTAAGACCGATGGGTTGGAAATGGTGGACATATATATGTGTTTGCGTGTGTGTGTGTAACTAACGAAAACTACAGTAATGATGATTATCATTACTATGGTGGTGGTGATAATAATAATAATAATGAATAAATAAGAGAACAAACAAATCTTTTGACACGAAACCTTGTACATAATTACGAAAGAACCGTATAAACGCACACACAGACACACACAAGGCAAATTAGATAATTACAGTATAAAAAACATCTATGGAAGAACATTATATATATGATAAAGAGAGTAGAGTCTATCAATATTTAACGGATAAGCGCGACAAAGATAGATAGATATAAAAAATGAGAAACAAATGTATACAACAACAGAGTGTGTGCTTCTAAGTGGAATCATAATCCAAATAAACAACAGACTTTATCGATTTCCAATTGCACAATAGTTAACAGAATAATTTGATATTTATCGACTGTAATTGTGTGTGCAGCACCACAACGAAGTCTTACTCTATGCTCAAAATGTCTTTGACGATTGCAAATCATTATATATAATCTTTTATTCTTTTACCGGTTTCAGTCATTAGAAAATGCTAGGTAATCGAATGGGATGTTGCATGTTTTATGAACAGTAGCCTCACAAAATATATATATCATATTTTTCTAAACAAAACCTTGAAAATGTCGGAAGAATGTTTACCATTAATAATTTATTATATTAATTCAAAATGTATTATATTAAATCAATCGCTATGGTAAAATGAAACCATTTTAATATGCTCTGACAATTAGATGAATAATTATCATTAGGTATGAAATGCTTACCTCGTTTCTCACACGCCACTATTAAATATAAATGTGTGTGTGTATATATATATATATATATATACATTTGAAGTATACTTCGGCTGCTTAACGTATAATCTTTATATACATATATATATATATATATATATACAGGTGTATTTATATCATTTCTTGAAGTGTATATATATATATATACACTTCAAGAAATGATATAAATACACCTGTACAGAGATATTTATTTATTATTAACAGGCACGCATATATTAACAAGAAACCTGCAGCCTCAGTGTTTATGTGCATATGTACAATTTACATAAGTAACCATACATATCCATGTGTGTATGCTTCCCTACATACACACACGCACTTTATAAAAATACCGTATATAAAGAGATATGCAACGATAGCTTATCTTTATAGCTTTTTTGTTCTATTTTATTGGTGACATCGCTCTTCTGGAAGATACCACCAAATCAACTCACGACCTTCTCCATCGTGTCAAAACAGACAGCCAAGAGGTAGGTTTGTTTCTTAATGCCTGAAAAACTAAATTCATGCATTTTGATCTATATACTCTCAGTCCACTTCATTCTTCTGACGGTTCACCTATCGATCTGGTTCAATTATTTAAATATCTGGGTAGTTACACTGAGCATGATATAACTACCAGAATTGGTCAGGCATGGAATACAATAAATTCACTATAAAAAGTCTGGAAAGCTCAATCTAAGATCTACGAAGTGCAGAATCTTCAAAGCTATGGACGAAACCATTTTACTACATGGTTCATAATCCTGGACTCCCAGTGTCGCTCGTTCAAGGAGATTAAAGGGGATCTTCCTTCTCCGACGAGAGATCGGGAAGTCTGGAACAAGAACTTTGTGCATGCTTCCCCTTCAATAGAGGGTTGGCTCAAGAAGGAGAAGAAGCATTTCAACCAAGAATATAACATTTTTTAGCAGGTTCGCATGAATGAAGGAATCTCTAAATTTAACACATTACAGCAGCGGTTCTCAGCCTAGTATCTGAAGATCTCTGGGATCCGTAAAGTTAATACTGGGATTCGGTGAACCAAGTCACAACATTTGAAGTACTTAGTTAAACCATAATATGCACTCGCTATTGCATATTTATTCGCCTTAAGTATGTATAAATATTTCTCTCTTTTCATTGTTATTCTTACCGTAGAAAAACTCTGGGAGGAGTGTAATTGTAAAATTTGAAAGTATATTAAAATAAAAAGGAGTTCTTAATAGAGGAAAGGCTAGACGCCATTACATTTCTGTGTTACAAAATATAACAATTGACAGGACTGGTTATTTGTTCCTTTTGGCGTCTTTTCTTTTGTATCTCTGGCGATTAATGCAGTAAGTTAATAATATAAGAAAAGAAAATAATACATTTGTACCAATCTCCACCACACACAAAAGCAAGATAAATTAATAAACAAGCAATTACGTGAAAGTAATTGACGAGATAAGGTTATTGAAATGTGTGTGGTAGAACTAACATTTAATGCAGGAAACAGGGAAATACTTATAAAAAATAAATATGCAGTAAAAAAAAGTAAAATTAATATACTAAACCATACATAGGCACAGACAAAACTGTTATGTCAGCGAGTTTGGTTACGGCCAAAGCTTCGGGTTGATCAATGCCTTGAGTTAAATTTGGTAGAAAAATAAGAAACCCATCGCGCGCGCGTGTGCGTGTGTGCGTGAGTGCGTGTGCGTGTGCGTGTGCGTGTGTGTGTGTGTCGTAACCAAGCAGTTTGGCAAAAGAGATCGATATGAGAAGTACCAGATATGACAAAAGTACTAAGAAGAGATGCACCAATTAATCAGTTTTGATAATCAACCATTAATGTTTTGGGGAAAGAAAATGTGTGACAGATATTTGGAAAACACATTGGATTCAACATAAACAAACATAAGAAACATTATTTCCTAGGGAGTTAAATCTAAGCCTGACAGTGTGTAATATAACTGTTTCTAGTGCTCGAACGTGCTGATCTACACAACTGGAAATTAACTGGAGCCTGCCCAGGGAGCGTAAATCCCTTGCAAGTTAAAGTATCAAAGTAGAAGAGACACTCTTCTACTCACCCAAGATGATTTGTGTTTAATAAACCATTTAAAAAGGAATCTACTTAATAAATATAAAGATTCCGATTACCTGTTTATTTAAAGGCATTCAAAAAATTTCCACTAGCAATGATTCCTGTTATATTAATTTACTCAAATAAAATTAAAGAACTCGTAAATTATAGTGTGAAAACAAAAATGTCTCAATTTTTAGTGAATAACCGATTTATTGCAGGCTTGCATATATTACCTACTACGGTAAAAACTTCCGACGTTTGTCCTCGTGTGCTCTCAAATAGTAACTCCATAATTGTGATTAATTAGGAAATACAACATATTACATACAATTAATTATAATGCGCCTTCTCATATCATAATACGTAATTATATTATAGGCTGCATATTAATCAGTATCGGATGGTTATTCGACCAATTTGCTTATTGTTGCATCGACACAAATCTCTTTTAAGGCGGTAGCCTAGCCCGACCGCTGTCTGAAGGCTGAAACCAGTAAAAAGTGTTTGGAGCAAATATCTAAAATTCCTCTCAGAAAAAGGAAATAAATTTTCAACCAAGCGAAAGCTCCTGAAAGAGATTTCGAGCCTATGACAGTGAGTTCGTGTTAAAGATAATCTCTATACAAGGTTAAAGCCAAAGATTATTTGAACGGGAAACGAAAGATAAAAATACAAAAAATTCCAACATGTATCCCTTCCTATACTTCATTTTCACCATCACAGCTAGCTTCAAGCCTGCTAGACATCTTCACACATGTACACACACACACACACACACTGATTGTATCATTATATTTCAGGGTGTATAAGGGTATATGTATGTACTTGCACAGTCAGATAACTGAATTCCAGTCCTTTATATATATATATATATATATATATACATACTTCGTTCACATACAATTTCACAACACATATACGCCTATCTATATACATAATACGTACGTACGTACATACATACATACATACATACATACATACATACATACATACATACATACATACATACTTCAAGGAATTTTATTTTTGAAAAATATGTTAGTAGAAATTCCTATTACTTTTAATCCATCTTATCAGCACAAAATCCTGATTTTTATTTTACAGTAAGCAACAAATGCAATCGGGAACAGTTCGTAACTGAGCAATGTTGAGGACTTTTTCAAAAAATAATAGAGAGGGAGAGAGAGAAGGAGATTAAAAAAGAGGCTCCAAATATATAGCCAATCATATCCAAGTGAACAAGTGATAAAACAGCAGATGACATGTGAAATATCTAATACTGGAGAAATTATCAATAATCTTAAGAGAAACTCAAAAGTAACAAATCCAGATCACACACACACACACACACACACACACACACACACACACACACACACACACACACACACACACACACACACACACACACACACAGAATCCTGTATAGCTCATAAGAAATTTTCCATAGAAATGATGTCAAAATGAAATAATTTCGAGCTTATCTGAGATATTAATTAGGTAAGAATGATCCCCCAGTCCCTTTTGCAATTAATGATGGGTAAGAGAGGGTGTTGATAGAATAAAACTTCTGGAATCTGGAAAGTTCTAGAAAGCAAAATAATTAAAACATTACAGAGTGGAGTAAAAATAGAAAGTCTTTTTCCCCCCCCTCTCTCTAAAGAATTTCATTTACAGAATTTTTTCGAAATGCCACTAACAATATATTGGTAGTATTAGTAATTATATGCTGGCTAAACATTCCCAGAAATTGGTAATCATAATTGCATTGTGTTTGGCGGTGGATTGGCAGTATCGGTAGAGCATCAGGCAACATGCTATATACCATAGGGTTATGCCTCTTTACGTTCTGAGTTCAAATCCTTCCGAGGTTAGCTTTGCCTTTCATCCTTACAGAGTCGATAAAATAAAGTACCAGTAAGGCACTGGGGTCGATTTAATCGACTTTCTCCTACCCCAAAATTATAGGTCTTATGGCAAAATCAAAAACCAATAATTATGATTAGTATGGCCAGGCGCAGGTATAGCTCTATGGTTAAGGAGTTCACTTCGAAACCACATAGCCATGGGTTCAGTCCCACTACACAGCACCTAGAGCCTCGGGTTGATTTATGTCTTGTGAATAGAATCAGGTAGGCAGAAACTGCAGAATCCCGTCAGGTATGCGTTATGCGTGTATGGGTCCCCATGTTTACGGTTGTGTCTAAGTTCTTCTCACGTAACTTATCGGTGCAATAAAGAGATCGATAGAAGAAGTAACGGATTTTGCAAAAATCACACACACACACACACACACACACACACACACACACACACACACACACACACACACACACACACACACACACACACACACACATATATATATATATATATTATACATAATTAAATTTGTCACAAATATACATAACATCTCAATGAAAAGAGATCGCTAAAAAGATCTCATTCAGAGAAGCAAATATATATAGATATAGAGTATTTTATACGAAACCACTGAAGGGTAAATCCCAGTAAAGTACTCTAAAGAACACTTCACAAGAATTTTTCCCTAGTGATATATTGACATTCAAGCAACCTTAACATAGTAAGCATGACTATGTGTGCGTGTGTATATATACATATATATATAGAGATAGATAGATAAATAGATTTTTTTTCCCTTTGACACACGAGTCTTCAAATATTTTGTAAATTCTTACAAACAAATGTAGTTTTGCGTGTTGATTACGGAAATCAGAATGATTTTGAGGGAGAAATAAATAATGAAAAGTTTAAAGATTGAATGTGAAAGTGATTTTAGCAATCAGAACCATCCATTTTCTGCAATACAATGACAATATAGAAATAGGTGATTCTTGATTAGGTGATTCCTGGTGAAATTTGGAAGCCACCGTCACCTTGTATTTTTATCTTGTGTGTGTATCTAAATGCACACAGACATAGCTGAGGTTCATTCCACCGCTACTCAGAGTTTGTCATGTCAGATCGGTCAAGTAACTTTTATACACGCTTTGTGAATCGATCGCACATGGCGAAACACTGAGTACAACGACTGAATGAATCACCAGCTGTTTGTTTCCATATAAATAAATAACTATATGTATTGCATAGTCTGCTCGTTTGTAACTATGTGGTTGTCTGTGTCTGTCTCTGAACGTCATCAATTATTGCTCTCGAGACAGAGAGAGAGTGGGGAAGAGAGAAATGGGCGAGAAATATTGAGAGAGAGAGAGAGAGAGAGAGAGAGAGAGAGAGAGAGAGAGAGAGAGAGAGAGAGAGAGAGAGAGAGAGAGAGAGAGAGACAGACAGACAGAGAGAGAGAGAGAGAGAGAGAGAGAGAGAGAGAGAGAGAGAGAGAGAGAGACGGGGTGGGTGGAGGTGAGAAAGAGAGAAAGAATGAGAAAGAGAGAAAGAATACGAAAAAGAGAGAAAGAGAGAGGATTGTGAGAGATTCGTTGACTGAAAACGTCAAGTGTCTGGATTTTCTAAATGATCTTTTTTTTTCTACGTTATATTTTTTTGTATCATCCATCATACGTGATTAGCCTTAATGATCTCAGAAGGAGGATAGGAGAAAACGAAGAAGGTGGGGG
>OZ024743.1:229338599-229341099 GCA_964016885.1 Eledone cirrhosa
CATGCGACCCTCAGTTCCTACCCCCCCTCTCTATGCACTTCTTTAAGGCTTACTACCCTGTCTTTAAGCTAATTCATTCAATCTGAAAATATTGAAGAGATAAGATACTTTCCCATTCTTCTCTGCTAAAATGTACCACTAGAGCTGACTCCAATTATTCCAGCCATCCATCTAATCTACGAAGGTATTTTAGCCTACATATTGTCGTTAATATTATGATGTTCCCTGCTGTATTAGCGTTAAATTTTCCCTGCTGTATTAGCGATAAATTTTCTAGGGTTTCTCTTAGTTTTTTTCATGACGTTATTATTGTTAATTTTACTGATGTAGTATTTACTTATTAACTTGGATATTTACCATGCGGTATTATAATCCTATTGTATCTCTCTCAGTTATTTACCATGCGACCCTCAGTTCCTACCCCCCCTCTCTATGCACTTCTTTAAGGCTTACTACCCTGTCTTTAACCTAATTCATTCAATCTGAAAATATTGAAGAGATAAGATACTTTCCCATTCTTCTCTGCTAAAATGTACCACTAGAGCTGACTCCAATTATTCCAGCCATCCATCTAATCTACGAAGGTATTTTAGCCTACATATTGTCGTTAATATTATGATGTTCCCTGCTGTATTAGCGTTAAATTTTCCCTGCTGTATTAGCGATAAATTTTCTAGGGTTTCTCTTAGTTTTTTTCATGACGTTATTATTGTTAATTTTACTGATGTAGTATTAACTTATTAACTTGGATATTTACCATGCGGTATTCTAATCCTATTGTATCTCTCTCAGTTATTTACCATGCGACCCTCAGTTCCTACCCCCCCTCTCTATGCACTTCTTTAAGGCTTACTACCCTGTCTTTAACCTAATTCATTCAATCTGAAAATATTGAAGAGATAAGATACTTTCCCATTCTTCTCTGCTAAAATGTACCACTAGAGCTGACTCCAATTATTCCAGCCATCCATCTAATCTACGAAGGTATTTTAGCCTACATATTGTCGTTAATATTATGATGTTCCCTGCTGTATTAGCGTTACATTTTCTCTGCTGTATTAGCGATAAATTTTCTAGGGTTTCTCTTAGTTTTTTTTCATGACGTTATTATTGTTAATTTTACTGATGTAGTATTAACTTATTAACTTGGATATTTACCATGCGGTATTCTAATTCTATTGTATCTCTCTCAGTTTTTTACCATGCGACCCTCAGTTCCTACCCCCCCCCCCCCTCTCTATGCACTTCTTTAAGGCTTACTACCCTGTCTTTAACCTAATTCATTCAATCTGAAAATATTGAAGAGATAAGATACTTTCCCATTCTTCTCTGCTAAAATGTACCACTAGAGCTGACTCCAATTATTCCAGCCATCCATCTAATCTACGAAGGTATTTAAGCCTACATATTGTCGTTAATATTATGATGTTCCCTGCTGTATTAGCGTTAAATTTTCCCTGCTGTATTAGCGATAAATTTTCTAGGGTTTCTCTTAGTTTTTTTCATGACGTTATTATTGTTAATTTTACTGATGTAGTATTAACTTATTAACTTGGATATTTACCATGCGGTATTCTAATCCTATTGTATCTCTCTCAGTTATTTACCATGCGACCCTCAGTTCCTACCCCCCTCTCTATGCACTTCTTTAAGGCTTACTACCCTGTCTTTAACCTAATTCATTCAATCTGAAAATATTGAAGAGATAAGATACTTTCCCATTCTTCTCTGCTAAAATGTACCACTAGAGCTGACTCCAATTATTCCAGCCATCCATCTAATCTACGAAGGTATTTTAGCCTACATATTGTCGTTAATATTATGATGTTCCCTGCTGTATTAGCGTTAAATTTTCCCTGCTGTATTAGCGATAAATTTTCTAGGGTTTCTCTTAGTTTTTTTCATGACGTTATTATTGTTAATTTTACTGATGTAGTATTAACTTGGATATTTACCATGCGACCCTCAGTTCCTACCTCACAATTTCCCTCCCCCCCACCCCCACACACCACCATAGTCTATTCGACCAATCAAACCTAGCATGCCATTTCCACTGCTGCTGCTACTACCTGCCTAACTAACTCTCTCCTCCTCTGGCGCATCCCAACACACCCTGCCATTACCCCACCACCACTGTTCTTCTAGCCCTCAATTTTCCCACCGTTATGGATGGATGAGCTGGGAATACACGAGCAACTCTGAATCAATAGATGAAATATGAATCTGCGAGCTACCAAGCACCCACGTGAAGCGCCAACCCAGAGACCCTCCCCTACGAGTGTCGACAAATGCCCAAAACTCCGAGTTGGTACCATCAATGTAGGCTCAATGAAAGGAAGAGCAGGAGAAATCGTAGAAATGCTAGAGCGAAAGGAAGTTGATGTATGCTGTGTGCAAGAGACTAGATGGAGAGGAGGGTCTGCTAGAGTCCTTGTAGGAAAAAGCCAGTGCTACAAATTTTTCTGGGTGGGAAATGACGATGGGATGGGTGGTGTAGGTA
>OZ024743.1:229353599-229356099 GCA_964016885.1 Eledone cirrhosa
TATATATATATATATATATATATATATGCATATATATATATATATATATATATATATGCATATATATATATATATATATATATATATATATATGCATATATATATATATATATATATATATATATATATATGCATATATATATATATATATATCATATATATATATATATATATATATATATATATATATATATATATATATATATATATATATATATATATATATATATATATATATATATATATATATATATGCATATATATATATATATATATATATATATATATATATATATATATATATATATATATGCATATATATATATATATATATATATATATATATGCATATATATATATATATATATATATATATATATATATATATATATATATATATATATGCATATATATATATATATATATATATATATATATGCATATATATATATATATATATATATATATATATATATATATATATGCATATATATATATATATATATATGCATATATATATATATATATATATATATATATATATATGCATATATATATATATATATATATATATATATATATATATATATATGCATATATATATATATATATATATATATATATATATATATATATATATATATATATATGCATATATATATATATATATATATATATATATATATATATATATATATATATGCATATATATATATATATATATATATATATATATATATATATATGCATATATATATATATATATATATATATATATATATATATATATATATGCATATATATATATATATATATATATATATATATATATATATATATGCATATATATATATATATATATATATATATATATATATATATATGCATATATATATATATATATATATATATGCATATATATATATATATATATATATATATATATATATATATATATATATATATATATATATATATATATGCATATATATATATATATATATATATATATATATATGCATATATATATATATATATATATATATATATATATATATATATGCATATATATATATATATATATATATATATATATATATGCATATATATATATATATATATATATATATATATATATATGCATATATATATATATATATATATATATATATATGCATATATATATATATATATATGGATATATATATATATGCATATATATATATATATATATATATAAATATATATATATGCATATATATATATATGCACATATATATATATATATATATATATGCATATATATATATATGCACATATATATATATATATATATATATGCATATATATATATATATATATATATATATATATATATATATATATATATGCATATATATATATATATATATATATATATATATATATATGAATATATATATATATATGCATATATATATATATATGCATATATGCATATATATATATATATGCATATATGCATATATATATATATATGCATATATATATATATATATATATGCATATATATATATATATACATATATATATATATAATATAGATCAAAAGATGGTTAAAGGAGTTCAATATATTTTATTATGCGCATTTCAAAACAAACATCATCAAACAATAATATTTGTGTTTTCATCAGATAAAACAGGAGAACATGATATGAAGGCTAAAAAAACACTTGTTGATAGTGCAGTTTTAAATCAACATATGTTGATTTAAAACTGCACTATCAACAAGTGTTTTTTTAGCCTTCATATCATGTTCTCCTGTTTTATCTGATGAAAACACAAATATTATTGTTTGATGATGTTTGTTTTTGAAATGCGCATAATAAAATATATTGAACTCCTTTAACCATCTTTTGATCTTATATTATGCATACTCCAGTCCCACAAACTGTAGAGTGCTTCTTATCCGATTGTACTACAATAAAACTCACCTCCTACATATATATATATATATATATGCATATATATATATATATATATATATATATATATATATGCATATATATATATATATATATATATATATATATATATATATATATATATATATATATATATACATATATATATATATATATGCATATATATATATATATATATATATATATACATATATATATATATATACATATATATATATATATATATACATATATATATATATATACATATATATATATATATATATGCATATATATATATATATATATATGCATATATATATATATATATGCATATATATATATATATATATGCATATATATATATATATATATGCATATATATATATATATATATATATATATGCATATATATATATATATATATATATGCATATATATATATATATATATATATGCATATATATATATATATATATATATGCATATATATATATATATATATATATATGCATATATATATATATATATATATATATGCATATATATATATATAT
>OZ024743.1:229360322-229450322 GCA_964016885.1 Eledone cirrhosa
TATATATATATATATGATAATATTATATATATACTTATATATATTACATATATACATATATATATATATACATATATATATATATATCACATATATATACACATATATATACACAATATATATACACATATATTACTATATATATTATATATATATATACACATATATATATATACACACATATATATATATACACATATATATATATATACACATATATATATATATACACATATATATATATATTATATATATATATATATATATATACATATATATATATATATATATATATATACATATAATATATATATATATACATATATATATACATATATATATATATACATATACTATATATATATACATATATATATATATATACATATATATGCTATTTATTTACTAGTTTCATTAGACTGAGGTCATGCCGTGGTATCTCCTTAAAGTCGATTGTATCTCCTCCCCCCTCCAGACACACTTTTTTCGTACAAGTCTGATATTTGTTATATTGATCTTTTTGGTCGAACGACTAAGTTTCGGACATATTAAAGCTCAATCAGTCAGGTAACCAAAATAATGTTCCTTGATTACTGATGGACGAACGCATACCCGTAAAACGACGGAATGGTCATGGTTGTGACGCATTTGATCAACCGTCACCAATTTGTTTTTTATTTTTTACATGGTGCTATGTAGCAATGATTTGTTATGACTTTAGGGAAATTCGTGTGAAGACGTTCTGTCGCATATACCTTTCCCCAAGATATTAGCTATATCAAGGAACCATTTCTAATAACGGAGAGGCACTTTGTCCAGCAGACTAGCATTATGGAATATAGTCTAGGCGCGTGGCTTAGTAGTTAGAGTGTTCGACTCACGATCGTAAGGTTGTAAAATCGATTCCCAATCACGGATTGTGCCCTTGCGCAAGACTATTTCGCGTTGCTACAGTCCACTCAACTAGAAAAACGTACCTGGATTCATAGAACCAGTGTTACACTGAATGTTCCAGGGAACTCGTTAAGGGTACATGTAATTGTAGAATGCTCAACCACGTTAATTTCACAAACAATCTGTTCTGTTCGAACAATTGGAATACACGTTGGCGGAACCAATGAGGATCCAGTATAGAATATAGCAAAGCAAGGGTTATTTATTTTTAGAGGCAAACCTCGGTGTATGACTGCTATTGAACTTAACCCCAGAAACAACAAGCAAGTCGTACTGCCTTAGGTAAGATTTGAACCTTTAACAGTTTAGCCTTGGACCAGAATATGGTAAACAAAACTGTTCTGCGTTTTGCTGTCACAGTAATTTGTATTGATTCTCTTATAAATAGACAAGATCTCATACACTTATAAAAGTTGATGCACCATGTGTAGTTCAATGGTTATTGTATTCAGCTCACGACCATAAAGTTGCGAGTTCGAATCTTAGCTGTAAGTTGTGTTCTTAAGTAAGATACTTTATTTTAGTTTCAGTCCATTTAGACCGTAAAAAACAGTTGTAGCTATAATTCAAAAAACTAGCCTTGCTACACTGTCACGCTAAATCACTGAGAACTACGTTTAGAGAACATGAGTGTGTGAGTCTGGAATGCTAAGACACTTAAATGTTGATTCAAGGAGCAGGCTGTTTTGTCGGCCAAACAACTAGAACATTCGTCGTCTAAATAGACGGAGGCTCAATAAAAGCTGGCTGTGAATAGCTATTCCGAAGTTCGTACTTTACTCAAGCGTATAAGTGGTGGCAAACATGTGAAGATGCTCCAAACAGGATTCGAGCCTCAGATGAGACCACATTTTGCAAATAACTTCATTACATGAACACAACCACTATCGCCACTACAACTACGATGCTTTCATAGCAAAACAATAATAATAGTTTCTTGAACAAGTCAGTCTCATCGGATATTATTAAAGTACGAAAAACCGAGACTGTCTGACGTGAATGTCTTTCTGAAGGGCACTCAATAGCACCTTGAGTGAAGCATGTTATCTGTAAGTGATGGTTTAAGAGTCACTCTAACGGAAGTCAACCTTAAACGCCAGAACACTCCTAAATAATTGTCCAACTACGACACAACACTACAATTTTGTAACGAAGGTGTGTGCGCGTGTTAGTGGATGTGCTTTGACTATGTGTGCTAACCTGTGTGCATATGTGTCTATTATTCTATGTATGACTGAGTCTGTACAAGCATGATTACAGTTTTGTGCTTCATCCCCGCTCCTACACAACATCGAAAGCAAAAGGTTATTACTATTATTTGGAAATGAATAAGGGAACATAATACTTTCATTATTGTATAGTTCCGTTTGTTAATGCTTTTCAATTTCATTTTGATAATGAATAATATGAATCAGGATAATGTCAGATATTTTTTTACAGGAACCGTAATGGCATTTCTACAACTAGGGATTGCGAAAAATTATTTTAAAAAAAATTCATCTACATAATTCTAATCTACATCTTTAGAAATGCATCGCTGCAAAATTTCGCTAAAATATACGCATTATTAAGAATGGAATCAAGGGCAGTCGACTGGCTAAATCGTTAACACGTCGGACAAAATGCTTTGCGCTATTTACGTCCAGAGTTCAAATCCCGCCGAGGTCAACTTTGCATTTTATCCTTCAGGGGTTGACGATAAAGTACGTACCAGTCAAGTACTCGAGTTAATTTAATCGACTTTCCCTTCCTCCTAATTTACTGGCCTTGTGCTTAAATTATAATCATTAAAAATGTCACTAGGAAACTAAACTGTGGTAATGGCTATATATATATATATATATATATATATACCATGGTATCTCTCAGCACATGATCAGTATATAAAATGAAATGGATACTAGTGCATGATTGGTACTGGTACTCATTTCATAAACCTATTCTAAATGGATAGACGAAATGTAAACTTTGTAAAGGAACATAAAATATTACAGGGACTTATTCAAGGAAATCTTTCGAGTTAATATGGGCACACTACATGATCACAACGCCTACTAGAAAAAAGAACAGCTGAGTTGCATTCAAATTAAACTTCTTATATATATATATATATATATATATTGAATAATTCTGTCTATAACATACAAACCAACGAGATGGTCACGACTGTAATGCCTTTGATTATTATAGGCTTACTCTATCAGAGCCAATTCGTTGTTGTAGAATAGAAGCAACAACAATACTCATTTTGAAAACTCGTACTTTATTTTAAGTACAACGGAATGATGAAACAATGAAAGTTTGTTGACCTTGGCGGGATTTGAACTCAACGTAAATGGCCGTAGCCAGATGCCCCAAGACGTTGTCCTATGCTCTAACCATTCTGTCTAGTCCATTAAAACAACTACAACAACAATAGTTATATCATCGATCCTAGAATCAACAATAAGATCCCTGAGTAGCAAGAACATTAAACAATTTTCAAGAGGAAGGGTAACGTCTTTCCGATGAATTCTGATCCCCGAAAATATTACTGGTACTTATCAACTCCCCCCACTCTCTGGAGTGATTGAATGAAAAATTCTCCTGGTAGATTTTTTATTGGAAAGCATTGATACTCATATCAGGACTAAAACATTGGAAAGCATTGATACTCATATCTCATTCTGTATGACTAATTTTATATATCGACACACACACACACACACACACACACACACACACACACACACAAACACACACACACACACACACACACACACACGTGTGTGTATGTGTATGTGTGTGTAAGATTAAAAATTTGTAAAACCATTATACAACTTAATACTCTTTACTTTAAAGAAAGTAGTGTGTACATACACACAGACACAGGCATACACACCGTATTATATATATGTGTGTCTGTGTATATGTGCTTTCCTGATGATTTCCTTCGAATTAAACAGTTCTAGTCCTGTGGAAGCCATTTCTATATTAAATTGTGTTTATATATATATATAATATAAAATGTACGTATGCATGTATTAAGTATTTCCGTAGAAAAGGTAAAGGAAAGAAGAGTGCTCTATGTATTGTACAGAGCTCTTTAATTACTTTTTCATCTGATGAATGGGCTGGGCGTTACTGTAAGAATCGTCTAGTTTCTTGAAGCCTTTGGTAATGGAATAATTATATTGTGTTGTTTCACGGATTAACATTATCACCGATCCACCAGTCTTCTTCCGCACACACACACACACACACACACACACACACACACACACACACACACACAAATTTCAACGCACAAAGTTCCATTCAACACTCAATTCATTCAGACCTGGATTAACCACTAAGCAAAATAAGCACGTGCTTAAGGCCTCACCAAGTTTTAATCCTGCACTGTATAAACACATCTTAAATATATATACCAATAATATTCATGTCTAACGTCATCAACAAGAACACGTAGTATATGCGTAAGGGAAGCGTGCCATACGAGATTGAAATGGCCCTTAGTATATAGCTGGTATTTATTGACCTCCTCTCAGCCCCAGGGGTGAAAAACAAAACTTTGTACAATGTCCTTATCTGCTGTTTTTACTATAATAAAAGTAATAATAATGATTTTTTACATAAACACAAGGCCAGAACATTTTTTAGGAAACAGAAACTGTTGACTATATTGATCTGTAGTACTTGACTAGTAGTTTATTTTAGGGACCCAGGAAATATGCAAAGCAAAGAGTTGACCTTGGTAGGATTTGAACTCATAACGTAAAGAGTCTAACTAAATGCTTCACAATATTCGAGTAGTGTACACAAACACACACATGCGACAAGAACAAAAATATATATTTGTTGTTTTTGCTAGATATTTTTCTTACAGTAAAAACTTCTGGCTTGTTTGGAAAAGCAACAAAAATACACATAACATACATATATTTATAACGTTAATCTATCTTTATATATATATATATATATATATTTATATACTTACAGTGTGTTAGTCTTGTTCCAATAAAGTGTATGCTTAATCCAGTGAGGTCTGGCATCCGTGAAAATGTTTCCTATCCATGTATTGTAGAAAATGAGAAGGATCCAAGGAAGGCCTAGTGACCATATTCGGTTACAATTTGAACGATAGTGATAGTAATGATTATTATTATTATGGTGATTATTATTATGATTATTATTACTATCAGAGACCGGCATTTTCATAATGCTTTTTTTTCCCCTTCAATTTTTTTTACTGTAAATTTTTTTTTAATCCTGATTACGAAAGATTTTGTTGTGGTGTGTATGTATTTATGTATGTATACCCCCTTTTATTCTTTCTCTCACCCCTCTCACACAAACACTTTCTTTTATTCTTCGTCTTCACGTGTATGTATCTATACATATACACTCACACATACACTACAAGTATATATATATATTTATATACAAATATATACAAATATATATATATATATATATGTTTATATAAAAGTTTAATAAGGTAGTGATAATGTTGTTCTTCGCTTCACTAAAGTTGGTGTGTGCGTGTATATACAAGTATATTTAAAAATGTAATGTGTTTGTGTACAATATATATATGCAATGTATGTTTATGTGTACAATATATATATAGATATAGATGCAATGTATGTATGTGTATACACTATATTTTCAGTGTGTGTGAGTGTGTGTATAATATGTATAATATATCCTTATGAATTGTTATCAGCTCCTTATTAGTTGAACCTGTGGTAATTGTTTTCCTCAAATGTTTATGTAAAATAAACAGCTTGTTTTCTTGGTATGTTTGATTCCTTATAGTTGGTGGTGATGGCGGTGGAGGTTTGGTATAATTTCCCTTCGACAACAACTACGTCTCTTTGCTTGTTTTTTCTACTTTTCTTTTTCACACACAAACATAAAAACTGAAAAAAAAATTCGAAAAAATTATTTGATATGTGTATATTATTGGTTATTTCTTGAAAATTTTCAGCTTTTAAAACTTCCTTTACTATAAAAAACACACAGACAACATTGAAAAACTGTCGTCTGCGTTAGGTTAAAAATGTTTAGAGAACGACGACGACTTTTAGTTAAAAGCAGACTGATAGGGGGAGAGGGAGAGAATCTGCGTGGTTATGTATACTTCAGCGACACATGTATACATACGCACACACATACATCATATATATATAAACGTATAAAACTAACACGCGTGCGCATACACACATTACATATTTGTATATATACACATATAAATACATACATATACATAGGATACAGTTATATAAAACCTCGCCGCCTTCTACTTCACTCTCACTTTCTAGTCTCTTTTTTTCCCTTTATTTCTTTCTCTAACTCTCACTTTCTTTTACCTCTAAGTATTTAGTAATTCTCTTTCTCTCTACACTTTACTATTTACTTTCTTTCTTATACTCTAACTCCCTCCCCATATTTAAATATTTACTTTCTCTCTCTCCCTCTCGTTCTCTTTCCCCTCTTTCTCTCCTTTATTATGTGTGTGTGAGTGCTCCTGTGTAACGTTTATGTGTGTGTATATATATATATATATATATATATACATGCGTGTGTGTGTGCGTATCCTATCACACACACATTTTCTCTTTCTCTCTCGCTATATATATATATATATGTATATATGTATATATGTATATATGTATATATGTATGTATGTATGTATGTATGTGTGTATGTATATATATATATATATATATATATATATATATATATGGGGGGGGGGGGTAGCACTCCCGTAATCTTGCGTTGCAGACTATTTCCCTTCCCCCTCTTCTTCCTTACCTATTCCTTTCTCTCTCCCATCACCGCCATTTATCTATCTTTCACTTCTCTTTCCCGACCGTTCGTCTATTAGTCTATCTATCTGCTGCAACAGCTCTTCTTCTCTCCCTCCATCTCTACCTGATTTACACACTCGCTTACTCACTCACTATGTTATTTTACCTCCTCTTACTTTATGTATCTTGCTCTATCTGACTGTCTTTCACTTTCCCTCTCCTTAAAATTATCTCTCTCTTATCGCTTTCTCTTTGTCTTCGTTTATTTTTATGTCTTTCGCTCTTCCTCTATATTTATTTCCTTTTCTACTCTTCACTATTTAACACACACACTCACTCTCTCTGTATTTCTCTAAACAGCTACATGTGAATCAGTTTGCTCGAAAGGAATGCAACACTATGAAAGAGTTTGGTGAAGATTTGACGTTGAGGTTTCGAATTAACTAAGGAAGTTAAAACACTACTACTACTACTACAGCTGTTGCTGCTGCTACTGCTGCTGCTGAAAGTAATAACACTAGCGCAAGCAAAATTTGAGAAAGGGCAAAGTGGATTCGATAGACTCCAGTAGTTGACTCGTACTTTTTGTTGACTGGTACTTTTTTGATGACGAAGCTTATCTAGCGAGATTTGAACTCAGAACGTCAAAATAATAACTAAACGTGTTTACAATAAGAAAAAAAAAACAACTAGATTCTGAGCGTTTCTTTCTTTTATATATGAGATGTGAGGTTCCTGGCTTTTCATTTATCTACAATTGATTACATACATAAACTAACTGCAAAACGACTAGCGTAATAAATGGTTCCATTTGAAAATCGAAATCGCCTCGCTAATATCAGTTCACACAAGACAATGAAATAAAAATAGATAGATGGATCTTCACTGTTAACAAATCCAGACGAAATAGAAGTAGAAAACGAGGCAATAGATAGATAGATAGATAGATAGTGGTACAGGGCGTGAATAAGAGATAGAAATATAGATAGGTAGTGAGAGAGGGGTAAATAGAGAGGAAAGGTTAGTAGCCGATATTATGTGGTTGTTCTTTTGCTATGGTGATGATGACTATGGCTTATTGATATTACCGATAGCATGTGTTTCTGAGAATGTAAATGGTGGTGGCGGTTTTGTATGTGTGTGTGTTTTCTGTATGTGCTGGATAGGGTGGTCTTTTTTTTTTTTCATTTGGAAAGAAATAAAACAGACCACAGACCTATAAAGAGAAAGGCGGGAAAGAAGGAAACACCGAGGGTGAGTGTGTTGGTGGGGATAATTTGCGTGTGTCCTGTTGTATTCCACTCTCTCGATGTTGTTTATAATCGGGCAGAAAAGAAAACAAATCAAACAAAACCAGAATATAAATAATAATAAGAAGAATAAGAATGATTTCTTAGAATAAGAATAAGAATAATAGCAAAGACAATAATAAACGAAACTCCTCTCATCAAAAACTATATTTACGCACGTAACGGCAAAATTGATTTTAGCTATCAATCTATTTAGACAGATGAAGATTTATAGCTGGAATATTTCCTTGGTTTTTGCTTTTTTTTTTAAATTCTTTGTTTTGCACTATTTTTCTGTGGGAGGGAGGGGGGGGGTCTTTACTTTTTAGCACAGAAATTTGAGGTCTATAAGATATTGTGATGTCCAGTCAAGCCTTTCCCAAAAGCCATAAGTGGTTCCAAGTCCAGTTGAATCTATTAAAACCTAACCGGCATTCGAAACTACTACCGATCGCTGGCTGAATCGTCACACGACGGTGCCCGCTGCAAATAGATAGACAGATAGATAAGATAGGTAGATAGATACATATAAGATAGGAAGGTAGATAAATGTATTAGATACATGGGTAGATTGGTAAGTAGGTAGATAGGTATGTAGGTAGGTAGAAGGTAGGTAAGTAGGATGCCAGATATATAGGTAGATATATTTATGTAGATAGGTAGGTATTTAGTTAGATAGGTAGATATAAGTGATACATATAAAATAGGTAGATAGATAGATAGGAAGGTTAGGTGGGTAGATTGATAGATAGAGATAGGTAGGTTAGTTAGGTAGGTAGATAGATAGATAGATAGACAGATAGACAGACGGACAGACAAACATATAGATAGATAGTTAATAGATAGATGGATAGATAGATAGATAGATAAAGTTGATAGGTAGGGAGATAGAACGTTAAGTTAATGTAAGAATGAAAGAAGGGACGGGTGGCAAAAAGTATTTGGGTGAAAGAAGGAGTTTGGGTGGGGGTTAAGTAGATTTAAGCAAAGGCTGGACCACCTACTGTTCCTTGGTCCGTTTGGATGGCAAGCTAGCTGGCTGGAGTGATGGATGGATGAATGGAAAAGATTGATTGTCGGATGGTTGGCTCGCTGGCAAGCTGGCTGGCTGGCTGGCTGGCTGGCTGGTTAGATGTTTGGATGGATTGTCGAATAAGATGAGGGGGGGGGGGTAGATGGTCAGTCGAATGGCTGGACTTTAGTTACGGATGGGTTGAAATTAAAAGTTGGATAGATGGATGGATGGGTGGATGGATGGATGGATAAACGAATGGATGGCTGGAGAGTATAAATAGGTGGATGGATGGATGGATCGATGGATCGATGGATGGATGGAGTTAAGTCTGTCGAAAATACAGTAGAAAGTGTGACGGAAATGATAGCCAAATTTGTTGACGGCGACAATTGTTTTTGGCAGAGGTTGATAAGCGTTGGTGTCAACGGTGGTTGGCGATTATGCAGCTACTACTACTACTACTACTGTTGCTGCTGCTGTTGTTCTTGGTGATGGTGGTGGTAATGTTGATGGTGATACAGATGCTGGTTCTCTACTGCGTACAGGTCGTGGAACTGGTAAAAACTCCGCTGTGACGGCAATGTTGTTGTTATTGTTGCTGTTGGGTGTTGTTAGTTGTTGCTGTTGCTATTTCGATAGCACTGGTTGTTGTTGGTATTATTGTTGCTGTTGTTATTGTTGTTGTTTACTGAGGTGGTATGATGGCAGTGGTAGCAGTGACTGGCAGCTAAGTTGTTATTGTCTTCGGTTGTTTTATTAATAATTGTTGCTATTGTTTCTATTGTTGTTACCTATGGTGGTGATGATGGTGGTGGTGGTGGTGGTGGTGGTGGTGGTTACAGGGAGAAGAATGAATGTTTCTTTTTTAGTTTTCTTTTCTTTTTCTGTATCCTTTGTTTTGTTTTTAAATTTCGGCAAGCAACTGCTGTGGTGGTGTGGTAGTGGTTGGGGTAACGATGGTGGTGCTGTCCGTAGTGGTGGAGGTGATGGTGGAAGTTACGGCTATGTCCTTAAATTCATAGTGGTGGTGATGATTGCAGCAGCAGCAGCAGCAGCAGCAGCAGCAGCAGCAGTAGTAGTAGTAGTAGTAGTAGTAGTCGTGGTGGTGGTGGTGGTGGTGGTGGTACAGGTAGTAGTGATATTGATAGTGGTGGTGTTTAAACGTTGGCAAAAGTGATTGTTGGTAAAAGGTTGATGATGTTGTGTTGATGGTGATGGTGGTGGCGGTGGCAGCGTTGGTGGTGGCGGTGATGGTGGTGGTGGTAGTGGTGATGGTGGTGGTGGTAGTGGTGATGGTGGTGGTGGTGGTGGTGTTGGTGGTAGCGGTGGTGAACGATAACAACGATAATAATGATGAAATGATGATAATAATGATAATAGTGATGTTAATGGTACTGATAATGATGTTATTGACAATGATGATGATAACGATAATGATGTTGATGATGATGATGGTGGTTGTAAGAAGTTAGTTATCAGTGGCAAGAATGGGCGGCTACGGACTCTTTTGTTTTTGTTTTTGGTCTGGTCTCCTCTTACATACACACCACGCGCATTTTCGTTTTACAATCCCGACGACAAAAGTAACTTGCGTTGCGTATGATACGCACCTTTGCTCGCTCTCTCTTTCTCTCTCCCTCCCTCTCTCACTCTCTTACTCTCTTACTCACTCCACTGCTTAACTCACTCGTTCTTTTCCATTCAATTCACTTCACATTCAACTTTACGTTCTTTCTCTTACCATCGCAGTTCCTTCACTCATACTCACACTCATTCTCATCCTCTCCTCATCTCATTCTCATTCTCGTTCTCATCTCTTCTCTCTATCTTTCCCGCTGTTGTAAGTAACCGGCGCTACGAGTCTCCTAATGCTTATTTATTATTTTTCTATTTATCTGTGTGCGCGTGTCTGTCTCATTTCTAATATGCTTCACAAACCGTCTCTGCGCATTATATATATATATATATATATATATATATATATATATATATATTATATATATATATATATATATATTATATATATATATATATTATATATATATATATATATATATATATATATATATATGTATATATTATATATATATATATATTATATATATGTGTGTGTATGGAGTTTCGCCTGTTTATCCATGGGTTATCCATGGGTCATCCCTGTGATAAACAGGCGAAACTTCAGAGTAACAAGACTTTCTATTTACTTCGGTATTGAGTACTCATTTCTCTCACCCGTCAACCACATAAGGATGTATATATATAGAGAGAGGTGGTGTGTTTTATACTATTATTGTTTTACTAGTTTCAGACGTTTGACATCGGCCAAGCTGTGGCACCACCTTAAAAAGGATCTAGTCAATCACATCTGCGACCGTACTTACGTTTTCATCTTTCTAGTACTTATTTTATCGATCTCGTTTTGTGGAACTGCTAGGTAACGGGATGTAAACAAAGACACAAACATAAACAAAAACGCATACACGCACACACGCATATGCGTGTTTATAATATATACGTATGTGTATATATTTATAATTATATATATATATATATATAATTATAAATATATACACACACGTATATATATATATATATATATATATATATATATAAATAATCTTATATACACACACACACACATATATATGTATGTGTATATATATTTATATATGTGTGTGTCGAGAGAGAGAGAGAGATAAGTGTGTGTATATATATATATATATATATATATGTGTGTGTGTGTGTGCGTGTGCTTGTGCGCATCAGTACAAGTGCCTCTTTATTTGTGTGTGTGTATATGTATACATATGATACGAGCAAGAAGTATGTGTCTGTGTATGAGTGTGCGTCTATGAGATGCAAATAAAAACAAAAGTGTGGACGGTGTTACACTCGCCATCCATTCCTACTCCGCTAAGTGTCTGACTTGTCTGTTGTCTTAAGAAATCTAAATCATGTCATCTTTTGGTTGTCTTACTCCACTGCTCTACACACCCTCGTCTAAATCATATTCAATCTGGCGATGACCAGCACCCAGTGGACGTCTAAGTATATATAAGTAATATATATATATATATATATATATATATATAAGTAATATATATATATATATATATATATATATATATATATATATATATATATATATATTCGTATCTGAATTTGTTTAGCAAGATTCTTTATCTGAAAACGTGTGTTGAAACCGATATTGTTATACTTTGGGGGGGGGGGGGGTCATGTTGCCAATAAGAAACACACGCACCAGAAGCTTTCACTTCAATTTATTATAATAAATTTATAAATTTAGGAATTTATAAATTTCCGGTTGGTTGGTTGGTTCCACAACCAGATGGTAGTTTATATATTGTCAAAGTTCTTTCGTCACATATTCTGTGACCTCTTCAGTGACTGGGGATTCTTTTCTTTGTTTTTTGTGCCTCTCCTTTGTTCTGTTCTACGTCATCTTGTTTTTGTGTGTGTGTTGTGTGCTTAGTTTGCGCATGCGCCACATCCAGGTGTCTGTGTGAGTGTATATTCGTTTATTTATTTGTTTATTTACATGTTACTGGTTGGTTGTTTGTTCTATGTGCGTGTGTGTTTTCATTTTGTCCTTAATTGTAAGTTGTGATGTTGCTGTTCCATTCATATTTTCTATTTAATTTTGGTTGTAATTCTTTTATGTTTATTGCCTCTGTGATTTGTCTAAATATTGCGTCTTTTCTGTGTGTAGATTCTATTTTTATTTCTATGTTCTCTAATTTAACCTTATGTTCTATTTTAGCACTGAAGAAGTCACAGAATGTGTGACGAAAGAACTTTGACAATATATAAACAACCATCTGGTTGTGGAACCAACCAACCGGAAATTTATAAATTCCTAAATTTATAAATTTATTCTAATAAATTGAAGTGAAAGCAACTGGTGCGTGTGTTTCTTATTGGCAACATGACCCTCCCAAAGTATAACAATATATATATATATATATATACACAGGGTGTTTCCCAGAAATATATACACACTTTGATTATAATGCTGTTGAAGAGTGCATATATTTTGGGGAACACCCTGTATATATAGATGTGTGTGTGTGTGTGTAGAACAATAAAAATAAAACAAGTCAGAGATAGGTAGTTTATTAGTTCATTGTTTTACGATCGTTTCAGAGAGTTGATTTGATTGATCGTGGAAGACCGATGTTTCGACTTGCATCGTATATATATATATATATATATATATATATATATATATATATATATATATATGTATATAAATTCAGTGAGAATCGTATTTCGGCTGGTAGAAAAAGCGAAACGAAACGCAAAATCGTAGATATAGTTTCCATTTATTAATATCATTGATATATATATATATATATATATATATATATCAATGATATTAATAAATGGAAACTATATCTACGATTTTGCGTTTATATATATTTCAAGGGTACCAACATTTTGGTACGCTCTCATCAGATAAAATACAAAGTTTGGATCTCATTCCTGGATATGTCAATATTTATAGAACAAACTTTGTATTTTATCTGATGAGAGCGTACCAAAGTTTTGGTACCCTTGAAATATATATAATAGAATAAATATAGTTTTATAAATATAGTTTCCATTTATTAATATCATTGATATTATAATCCAGAAAATTCTGTCGAGTGCTTCGAATCTGTTATAAATATATATATTTGTTGAATTACCAACAAATTAAATATCCCTTTGCTTATATATATATATATATATATCACATATTATGTGATATCATACTCTGCTCTGTAAGAGCATCGAGTGCTCAAACGGCCTACCGCTTACGGACGCTTTAAGCATTCCACACCAATTATATATATATATATATATATATATATATATATATATATATATATATATGAATTTTTTAATATAAGGAACTGTTTCTTTGTTTTTATTCATTGTTTTTATTAATTTATATATAGATATATAAAAAACATGAGAAGAATGAATACTGCGTGGTTGCACATGGGTTACATATGATAAAAATAGTCCTTCATCAGTGATTTTCCAACCTTCATTGGTATTTCATCGCTTTAAAAATCATATACCTTCAGTTGGTGCGAGCAATAGCTAAATAAAGCTATTGGGACAAATATATATATATATTATTATATTATTTATTTATATTCAATCACGCAACAAAAGCGCTACCTAAGGTTTCAAGGCTTAATATTCAGCATATCTCCAGATTGTAAGAGGATATAAATTCTGAGGAGGGTGACTTTGGACATCCTGCAGGACTAAAAATAAAACCTGTCAAAAGGCAAAGGAGCTCTTAAGAGTCAATGGCCATCCAAAATCACCGGGAGAGATGACCCTTAGCCTTTGTCAAGGCAGAATTCTAGGAGAAGGAAAACTATGATATAACACCTGCAACCCTGATGGTATCCAATGATGTTGATTTGTTCTTCTTTTTGGTAAATATCATCTTGTTAAAGAGAGTGGAACTGGCTTTGTGCAGTGCCTTTGCTCAATATAAAAGCTTCACGGCACAGGCATTGCTTTATATCTAGAGATCTCTCTGCACATGTCGTCACATGGTACCATGGGCCCAGCACTATGTGTCAATAATTGTCACAAGTGTAGTGTTTGTACCAGAGTTTTCAAGTCGCTGGCTGGACTAAAAAGTCACACTCGTTCAGCACATCGGTAGGGGTTCTCCTCAATGGATATAAAGTAGTGGCCGTACTCGAAAACGAGTTGGCAACCACCATATATATATATATATATATATATATATATATATTAAAGTAACAGATTAAAGTTTAAGCAATAACAATGTTATTTTAATAAATATTTGCTCTACGGTTCTTATATATTTGATATATATATATCCTTATCGAGCCCTCTTTGTATTTTAGTCTTCAAATTTATTATTATTACTATATATATATATATATATATAAAACAAAGTACCAGTAACAGATCAATTTAATCGATTTTCCTCTTCCCTTCAAATTGATGACCTTGTGACAAAAGTAAAACCAATTAATTATTTACTGAAGACTTCCTGGGACGCAGCGTGGCCGAATGGTTGAGAAGTTGGGTTCACATTCATGACATTTCGTTTCGATCCTGTTGCATGAAATACTTGACAGGGTCTGTTTCTTTTACTATAAATTTCAACCAGCCCAAGCTTTGTGGGTGAAATTAGGTTGTCAGTATGGTTGAGAAGTTGGCTTCACATTTATAAGATTTTCGAATCGATACCATTGTGTAGAAACTCGGTTAAATGTCTTTTAAAGTAGACCTTGTTTGACTCAAAGCTTATGAGTGAAACTGGGTAGACACAGAGTTAGATTTAGACGTTGGGGGCTCCCGGGCACTTCAGGTTTGAGGGAACCTCTCATACACAAGAAATTAAAATACACAGCAAACCCCCAATTTTACATATCAAAGTAAACTTGGCGCAATTAATTGGTATTACAAGTATTAAATTGAAAAATTCTACCCATCCTAAAACTAAAACAAACCATGATGAGGGCACAAATAACTTGCTACAGCCGTCGCTGATGCAACCCCCTCCCTTCTGCCCCATTTGCCTGCCATGATATCCGGCCCTGGGTAGACGGAAACTCTTTGGAGGCTACTTACTCCTGATGTAAACAAATAATTTCTAGCATATATCTTTAATGAGCAGTGTGTGTGTGTCTGTGTATGTGTGCTTTCTATGTGTGCGTGTATGTATATGTGTAATTGTGTGTGTGTGTGTATGCCTGTATATGTGTGTCTACTATGTCTGTATATGTGTGTCTACTATGTGTAGGTGTAATTTTGTGTGTGTGAGAGGACATAAATGTGTGTTCCAGTGTTTACGTCTCTTTTATGTGTATGAGTGTTTCAGTATCTTTGTATATTTATGTATTTGCTGTGCTTGTCTTAGCTATTTTTCTTGTTGTTATTGTGGGGTCATGTTTGTGTATATATATTTGGGTACACGTGTATGTGTTTCTTAATGTGTGTGTACTTGTTGTAGGAGCGTCTGTTTCTGTGAATCTATTTATGTATGTGAGTATGTTTGTTAGTGTGTGTATGTTTGTACATGTCTGTGTTTGTTAGTGTGTGTATGTGCATGTGTGTTAGTTAGTGTGTGTGAGTGTACGCACTATCTAACCCGCTATGCTGTGTTGTACATATTTTATAACAATTAGCGTTGTCGTGTTACCAAAGATTAGTTTGTTGGATTCGCTTCTGCCACATTCCACGTTCTATCATCGTCTGTTATTTCTCCTTCGTTGCCTTCTTTTAAAGTCATCTGGGCCTCATGGGGGTACTACATAACACAGGCTTTTTTGGAGTTCTTTTCGTCAAATTTTATATGAAGAAGTTAATGTGTGTGTGTTCAGTTGTTAAGTGGCTGAACATTCCAAGGGTTCCGAGTCGACCCCACTGCTTTGAGGGATGGGCCTTGGCCAATTGACTTTTATCATAGATTTGGATCGACCTAAGCCTTGTGAATTAAATTAAGTGGACGGAAGCTTTTGAAAGCCTGGGATATGGACTTCACCTGTATTTATAACAGCCAGCTTTGTCACACATTCTGCCATGCTGAGTCTCCCCGAGAATTATATTAAGGGTATACATATCTGGATAATGTTCAAACACTTGCACGTTAATCTCACAAGCAGGCTGTTTCGTTGATTGAACAACTAGGACACTCATCATCGGAGGCTCACCTACTTTAATCTATTGACTTTTAGATAGAATATGTCTGTGTTTATATGCACAATGACTGTTCTAATTGTTCGACCAACGGAACAACTCTTGTGAGGTTACTATGCTTTTTACTGACACTGACACTGACACACACACAACACACACATGTATATATATATATATATAGATAGATAGATATTGTCCGTAGGTACTTAGTACCTGTGGGGATATTAATCTCATTTTATGTATATTCTCCCTGTGTGTAGAGAAAAAAAACGTTGTATCTTGCTGCTATTTTTAGTGGCGTAGCAAACAACAAGTCTATAATATTACCGCTTTTATTAACGGCCTGTTTATGTGTGGGTCACTTTAACGGCCTGACATCACACTTCGGGCAGTAAGCGATATATTTACAAACTGTAAGACTTTACGTCCTATAGAATGGAAATAGTTATCTGACGAGCTGATCTTTCCGTTGGAAATTCTCTGAATTTCCAATCTTTTGTGAAGCGAAACCGTCGGTAATAGCATTTTGGACAGGTGAATATTTAAATCGTATTTTAATTTATTTAAAAGATTGTTTAATGTTTGCTTGTTCCGCTCATCTCAATTTTATAGTTCTGGTATCTCAAATTAGTACCATTGAACAACAAATGTATTATAGACACCCTATATATTTTCGTAGGTACTTAGTACCTGTGGGGATATTAATCTCATTTTATATATATATATATATATATATATATATATATATATATATATATATATATATATATATATATATATATATATATATATATATATATACGTCTCGGTGGCCTTGTGGGAGGTATTAGAGACGGTGGAGATCCTGGTCTGGGGTTAAATCTCGTTCAGAATCTACGCTGGCGGGGATCGGGGGAGCTCTTACCGATTTTCTATTTAATTGGTATCTGCTATAAGACCTGCTAGAACTTCGATTTATACCTACTATCTATCTATCTATTTAACTCTCTATCCATCTATCTATATATATCTCTCGCCCGCCTCTCTCTCTCTCTCTCTCTCTCTCTCTCTGTATATATATATATCGTTACCATGGAAATTGAAACACTCATTTCAAATAACTATGGTATCACTAAACCTAGTTTAAAGTAACCACAAACCATTACTGCTACCTTCATCATCCACTTATCGATTTTAAGAGTACATTAGTCGTTTGTATAACAATAAATATTACACCACTAATTATAGGTTGTGAATTTGATTATATATATATATATATATATTTATATATATATATATATATATATATATATATATATATATACAATTACCTATGTTCGCGCAGACCCACACAAATACATACATACACACAATACAATTACTTTGTATCAATATACTTCGGTACATTCGGGATTCGTTATATTTCCGTCATGTTTCTTCACATTGTCTAGTTATAGACCTCGCAAAGTGAATAATTAAGATGTAGCCTGTAAAGGACAATCTCTCTCTCTCTCTCTCTCTCTCTCTCTCTCTCTCTATATATATATATATATATATATATATATATATATATATATATATATATCACTCTCTCTCTGTAATTATATATATGTATAATATATTCAATTTAAGCCCAAACCTCACTTTGGCTATGAAATAAATTGTATTTGAGACAGTTAACTTTGAATTATATATATATATATATATATATATATATATATATATATATATATATATATATATACATATATATATATACATATATATATATACATATATATATATATATCACATAAGAAACGGAGACGAATTATAACTAGGTTCGAAGAATTATATATATATATAAATATATATATAGGAAAATGTTTAACCCCGACGGCAGAGCTCAAGCCGTTTCGACGGCTATTTCTGGACTAGAAATAGCCGTCGAAACGGCTTGAGCTTTGCCGTCGGGGTTAAACATTTTCCTATTGCCCACTCTACTACCCTAAGTATTGAGTACTCTGGTGCGTTATGGTCCATCTGGTTCCTTACCACACTTCCTTTGTTATATATATATATATATTATACATATATATATATATATATATATATATATATATATATATATATATATTGGTAAACGGAATAGAAAATGCTGACAAATTGTTCACAGTTGAAAAATGGTTTAATTAGGAATAAAAGACTATTAGTACTTGTATGGGTTAGTATTCAGTTGTGGTTTTAAGTTTTTAAGTTTTTACCGGTTGCGCATTTCTAAATGCTTTTCAAAAATAATTTTGAGATAGAGTGTCCGTGTTGTTTGCTCTGATCAGAGCAAACAACACGGACACTCTATCTCAAAATTATTTTTGAAAAGCATTTAGAAATGCGCAACCGGTAAAAACTTAAAAACTTAAAACCACAACTGAATACTAACCCATACAATTACTAATAGTCTTTTATTCCTAATTAAACCATTTTTCAACTGTGAACAATTTGTCAGCATTTTCTATTCCGTTTACCAATATATAATAACTTGTGTGTTACACCTCTATTCTTTTAACTATATATATATATATATATATATATATATATATATATAGTTGAAAAGGACAAACAAACGCAGCATTGAATTGTACATAGCTGTATTAGATTCACGCTTGGTGGGAGTGGAGGAGGTTTCGACGTTTCGGACTTAATTCTTTCATCAGGAAAGTTGAGAGAAAATCCGAGAGGGAGTAAGGAGGGAAGTTAACAAGAACACGAAAGGAAGGGGAAAATAAAAAATGAATAACCACAGAATTTTAAAAAAAAAGTGAAAATAAAGGGCGTGGGAGGGGTGTACAGGTCCGGGATAGCAAGGGTGTGGTGGTATGTATAGGGGTGGATGGAGGGGAGAAAGAATGGGGGAAGCAAGATAATCGGATTCCGGGCGGAGATGGCGGAAGTTAAGGTGTGTGTGTATGTGTAGATGTGTGTATGTGTGGATGTAAGTATGATAGTCTGGAAGTAAGGGAGTGTATGTGAATGTAGGTTTTGAAAAGAAATTGTGTATGTGTTGGGGTGGAGGATATGTCTGTGCGTGTATAGACCCTGCATGTGTGTGTGTGTGGATAGAGGGGCCGGATGGGATGAGAACGGGTCAAATCTGGAGGCGGTGTGGGGTGAAGTGTCGGTGTATGTGTAGATGTGTATGTATGTGTGTGTGTGTGTGTGTGTGTGTGGTTAAAAGAAGTAAATGCGTGGTGTGTCTATGGGTGATGTGGGTTAGTATAAGGTGTGTAGTTGCGTGTGTGCGACAATGGTGCAAGTGTCCGTGTGTGTGTATGTTTCTGTATGGATGTTGCAGTGTGTGTGTGTGTGTGTGTGTTGATGTTAAAAAAATCAGAGGGTACAGGAGGTTGATTTCAACGTGAGGTAAAGTCCAAGTCCGAGCAAGAGAAAAATGGCGATGAGGAAGTGAAATGGCAGTGTGACGTGTGCAACCGGAAGTGGTGGTCAAGTCGAAAGAGTGGAAGGAGAGGGTGGTGATGGCAGGACAATGTGCGAGAGGGAGGAGAGTCGGTGGTGCCAACAAAACAGAATATGGTGGGTGAGAGCGATTGTGCTGCTATGTGTGCGTGAGAGGTACTTGGCTGTGTAGACGGGCGGGAAGGTGTGAGAGTAGCGTGTGTATATGTTTGTATGTATGGAGTCATTAGTATGTGTGTGTAGAAAGCGCAGTGGACATGCGAGGAGATATTGTCGGTGGGTGTGGGAGGGTTCTGTCAATCACTATTTTGATGTGTACATACGCGTATGTGAGCGTATATACTGGTGTGAGTGCGTTTAGAGTGTAAGTGCGTGTGTGTTTTGTGGTGTAAGAGTTGGGTAGGAAACCTGGGTGAGATGTGTGGTGGAGAGTTAGTTGATTAGAGGGTGACGGGGTGGGGGGGAGTGGGGGGGGGATGGGGGGAATTAGTCAGTCAGTTGCTGGTGGGTGGGTGTGGGTGTGAGTTGGGCTTGGTGGGGTTTTTGTAGGTTAGAGGGTAATGGAGAGGGTGGTAATGTGAGGGGGTGGGATGGGTATGGGGTTAGTTGTGTTAGTGGGATGGCGAGGTTTGTATGTGTTGGGTAGAGGTTAGTGGTGATAGTAGGGGGAGGTGAAGGCAGATATATATATATATATATATATATATATATGGTAGCAGCGAATGGGCAAAAATCGTTAGAATGTTGGCTAGAATATTTTACGGTATTCGTTTCAGCTCCGCTCTCTCAGTTCAAATCTTGCTAAGGTCAACTTTGCTTTTCATCCTTTCGAGGTCGATAAAAGGGTTGATTCTTCCTCTATCCCTCTTTCTCACATCCTCTCATCCACTTTCTATCTTTCTCTGGAAGAAATCTGCTGTATTCAGACCTGGAGAGGAAATGGGCTCAGCCAGAATTTAAAATTCCCTAGAAACGCCATATGTCAATACGGCACCCCTACAAGTCCTTCGGGAGTTACGGCATCATATATATATATATATATATATATATATATATATATATATATATATATATATATATATATATATATATATAAGTTGCTCGCACATAGCTCCGTTTGTTGTTTTCTTTTCGCTGTTTTTTAACTGTTTTCTCTTTTATTCCCTTTTGATTTCCTTCCCTTCCTCCCCCGTTTTCCTAATAACTTATCCAGTTATTGACGCGCTGGGCGGTAGATATATTGTCTTTAAAGCTTAGAAATATCCGAGACCCCATAGACAACTGATGATGAAAACTCCCCCCCCCCCCCGTTCTTGCTTTCTTCTTATTCCCACTCCATTTTAAGATACCTTAAATAGCAACTACACAGCCATTTCTATTCTCGATATATTTCATTGCGTGTGTGCGACAATGGTGCAAGTGTCCGTGTGTGTGTATGTTTCTGTATGGATGTTGCAGTGTGTGTGTGTTTGTGTGTGTGTGTTGATGTTAAAAAAATCTGAGGGTACAGGAGGTTATATATATATATATATAGGGCGGTGGATTGGCAGTATCGGTAGAGGGTCGGACGCCATGCTTTCCAGCATAGTTACGTCCCTTTACGATCTGAGTTCAAAACCCGCCGAGGTTGACTTTGCCTTTCATCCTTACGGGGTCGATAAAATAAAGTACCAGTAATGCACTGGGTAATTGCTGGCCTTGTGCCTAAAGTAGAAACAATTATATATATATATATATATATATATATATATATATAGAGAGAGAGAGAGAGAGAGAGAGAGGGGTGTATTTAATTATGTCTCATATAAAATAATACAGCCAGCTATCTGCAAAATACAATATAGTTAGCACCCCAAACATATAATTAGGGTTATATCCTAATGTCTGTTGAGTGAGATGGATGTTGGTCGGAGTATTGCTTAAAGCTTTCTCTGTGTATATATGTGTATGTATATATATATATATATGAGTATATATATATATATATATATATATATATATATATATATATATATATCTGTGTATATATACATATATATATATATTTATATATATACGGGATCATCATGCATATGCATATATATGATCACACCACCGATACTATAGGCATGTGGTTAGAATGTTTCAGGAAAGAGGTGTTGGATATTTTTTTACGGGCAAAACTAACCGGCAGGAGACCCAAGGATAAACCACGAGCAAGATTGTTGGATAACATTCCGGAGCTTGGCTGGACTCGCTTGGGGATACAGCCGGAGACGGTTGTTTCTGACAGGACATTCTGAATTCAAGTCCCACCGAGGTTAGCTTTGCCTTTCATCCTTAAGTGGTGGATAAAGTAAAGTACTGGGATCGATTTAATCGACTTTCCCCTCCCTCAGAATTGCTGGCCTTGTGTCTTTAGTAGAAATCATTGTTATTATTATTATTTTGCTGCTGTAAACGGACAGACACATATATATATATATATAAGTGAACTCAAATATACATGTATGTGTGTGTGTACGTGCGCGCGCATTCGTGTGTATGTGAAAACTCAGATACATCCAAGCGAACATAAATATGTGTGTGTGTGCGTGTGTGCGTGCGTGCGTACGCGTGTGTGTGTGTGTGTGTGTGTGAATTAGCGATCCGAGTTCAACTTTGCCCTTCATTCTTACTCGGTCGATACTAAGTATCAATCCAGTTTCGGGGTCGATTCTACCTATATATATCTTCTCCTTCTCTAAAAGAAATCGGTCACGTTTAAAATGCGTGTCACTGAGCGTGTCACTAGGGCACCTGTATGACTCTGTAAACACACGCGCGCAGACAGACACACACATTCATTCATAAAGTAATAGTAAGTAAAATGATTTTAAAAAATAAGAGAATACTTTCATTCACATGTGTATTCACATTTATTTTATTATATCATCATCATCGATAAGGTACCACAGATAGACAGACAATAACGTAGAAATGTAACGTAAATAAACAACATAAGTGCAACTCTGATTGAAACCGTTCTAGTCTTGTAGAAGTCATTTCTATATGTAATAAAGATGTCTATATTCTACCAACGTACTGAGTTCCTCTTTTAACTGTGGTTCACCTGACAAAACCCGGGAACCTACATATTATATATATATATATATATATATAGGGTGTCCCAAAAAATATACAAGAACATTCTAATAAATATTGCTTATACAGATAAACAAAGTGTGAATAAATTTTTTTGGGAAACCCTGTATACTTTATATATATATATACACACACATATACACACACGTGCACACACACACACACACACACACACACACACACACACACACACACACACACACACACACATATATATATATAAACTTAAGAAAAATAAAATATAAATGACAAGACAACGAACAAAAAAACTTTTTTAAGGGGAAACCTTAAGAATACATACATAAAAAAAATACAAACGAAGGACACAGAATTCCAGGAAGATCGGCCGTTGTGGTGGACTTCGGCAATTTCGACCCTTAGGAACGGTACTGCTCCCCATCTGGGTTCATATATATATATATATACACACACATACGTATATATATGTATATATATGTATACACACACACAACATATATATATTGTGTGTGTGTCTAGTTATATGTATGTGTGTTTGTGTGTTGTTCATGTGGATTGCCAGATGCTCTCTGCTTTGTGCTCCCTTTGGTGTGTCTGTGTGTTCGATAGAGTTACAATAGTTCCGCACTATATGCGGGTGTGAAAAAACCCCAGAAACGTCGATTGCGCTAAAAACTTGTTTGCGTTGTTGTCCGATTCATTCGTCCCCTCCCATCGGTTTCATTTTCTCCCTTCCGCTTCTCTCTCTCTCTCTCTCTCTCTCTCTCTCTCTCTCTCTCTCTCTCTCTATATATATATATATATATATATATATATATATATATATATATATATATATATATATATATATATATATATATATATATATATATATATATAGAGAGAGAGAGAGAGAGAGAGAGGCACACATATATATATATTTGTGTGTGTGAATGTGTGTGTGTGTGTGCGTGTTAGGTAATTCCGAAGGAAAAGCAAAGGAAAAAAGAGTGCTCTATGTATAAATGGAGTAGTTATATTCTGTGTTGTTCACTTTCTAATTATATATATATATATATATATATATATATATATATATATATATATATATATATATATATATACATATGAAAGGATTCAGGACCCCCAGCGGTTGAGCTCCGGCCGTTTCGACAGCTAGATCCTAGATTCGACAGCTAGGTCCTAAATCTTTTCATATCATCCAATCTATTACCCCAAGTATCGAGTACTCTGGTGGATTATGGTCCAACTGGTTGTTTACCACACCCTATCTGATATATATACACACAGGGTGTCCCAAAAATTGTATAGACATATTTATTAGAACGCTGTTGAAATGTGTATACATTTTGGGGGGACACCCTGTGTATCTATCTATCTATCTATCTATATATAAATGAAAGTATAGAAATTATTGTGAGCATAAAGCCAACAGTATTTCATAATATATAAGTGACTATAACGTCAAAATGGAAAAATAATTAACGTAAGATGTGGGAAAATAATTCAAACTCAATTTTAAAAAAATCAACACATATATATATATATAATAGGAAGTTAACCAGCCAGAGTTGTGAAATCCACACTTATATATGTGCTGGACGGTCCGTCAGCTCCTACGACTAGATACAACGAAACAGCCTGCTCATGAAATTAGCATGCAAGTTACCAAGCATTCTATAGATATGATTTCAGTGAGATTTAGCGTGACACAGTCTGTGACATTTTTGCCAGCTGTATGGACTTGCGTGTGTGTCTGAGAGAGAAAGAAGAAGAGAGAACGACGTAAATATACATAATAGTTGAGTCAAAACGTTACAGACAGACGTGCGTATATTTATATGTATAGAGAGTGAAAGTGTATATGAATACGTGAGTGTGTGACTGTGTTTGGGTATCTGTCTGTGTGTGTGTGTAAGAGAAAGCGAGAGATGTAAAGGTATGTGCTCTAGTGGTGAGTGGTCCACTCCCAATCATAAATTTATGTGTTCGATTTGCTGCGGCGTGTTGTGTCCTTATTTATCGTTATTCCATTCCCCTAAAGTGGAAAAAATACGGTGAACCTACTGTTCAAAGGGCCAACTTAGTCACCCACTGTGTTACGCTGAATCTCCCTGAGAATAATGTTAAGGGTATACGAGTTGGTGGACATGCTTAGCCATTTGCACGTTAATTTCACGCGCAGGCCTTTGATTGAACAACTGGAACACTCGTCTCGAGAACCGACGGGGATCCAGCACACACAATTGAGAAAATTATCGCGATTTAGGCTCCTCGTTAAAAATATTTAAAAAAAAGGAAATATATATCCAGGTGTGAAGGATTTACTATCTTGTTTCCTGTGAACAGAGATCAAATCACTCAAATATTGAAGTCGCATGACTATGCATAGGATAAAGTTTCGAATGGGCGAGGCGAGGTTTTACTTATACTTATTCCAGGTGTGTTGGCAGAAGCTTTAGAGCGTTGAAGAAGACACCTTGCGGTATTTAATTATGGCTTTTTACGTTTTGAGTTCAAATCCCACCGATGTCAACATTGTGTTTCATAACTCCAGTGTTGATAAAATAAAGTACCTGTCAAGTACTGAAGTTATGTCGCATGACCTAGTAGATAATGTGTTCAACTGACGATCGTAATGTTGTAGGTTCGAATCTATGAACAGGTTGCTCGTTGTGCTTTCGAGCAAAACGTTTAATTTCACGTTTCTCCCGTCAATTTAACTAAATATGTGTACTAGCAGATGTTGGTTAACTTTGTGATTTACTGGTGTCCTGTCCAGGAAAAGTCTTGTGTACTCAGTCGTTTAATGCTAATGAGACAGAGGTAGGCACCTGCCTTATAAGCCTCTGGGTTTGAGAAAGAATTTTATGAGGAAGACAAGCAGATACCGGGGCTTGTCCGGCCGCTTTCTCTTTGCACCGGTCACCGTAGAGACCTCAGGCGTCTGCAGACTCCGTACAGCCGAACTCTTCCATAAAATCGGAACGTCGGCAGCCCGTCTGAAGCAGGAGCCCCGCGAGGTGGTGTGGCTATTGTATCGGGTGTCGCTACCCATTGTCCGCGGGAATGCTTTTGCAGTTTTATCCGCGGGCGCAGCCTAAACACGGCCCCGACCTAGATGTAGTGTCTGTCACCTTCTCCCCCACTCTCTTTCTTCCGTTGCTCAAAACTACTTGCACTTTTTATATATTCCTCGGTCTTTCCCTTATTTTCTTCTCATTTATGGTATTAATAGCCCTTTTCTTCACTTTCCTATAGAGCCACATATGTCCTTCTTCACCCCTTCACTCTTTTTTCGTTACTTAATTTTGTTTTATCTTTTTTTATTTATTTCCATCATTATATAACTTTTGTTTGTAAAATATAGTTAACATAAAATAAAATTTAAAAAAATTATTCAGAACCAACAAACAAAATGTTATCAATTAATTAATTTATTTATTTATTTAAAAATATTGAAAGTCGGTTTCATCCACTTGACCTCTCCATGAAATTGCTGGCCTTGTGCCTAAATTGGAAACCATTTTCTGGACAGTGGAACACAAGCATAGTTAGAGAGTTGGATAAAATATCTTGCGGTATTCATGTTCACAGGGTTCGCGGGCCGCTCAGTCCGCCAGGGCCGCAGAGCAGCCAGCAAATGGGCCACCATTTGCTCATAATAATTGTTTCTACTTTTGGCACAAGGCCAGCAATTATCCAGTGCATTACTGGTACTTTATTTTATCGACTCCGTAAGGATGAAAGGCAAAGTTAACCTAGGCGGGATTAGAACACAGAATGGCAAGGGCAGTAACTCTATGCGTCAAAGCATGGCGTCCGACCTTCTACCGACACTTCCAACATAATAATGAGAGATGGGGAGAGCGGGAGAGACGGAGGCAATGACAATGGGAGTTTGGTTCCTTTGTGTTCGGACCTTGTATCCATATATTTTTCACGGACACACACACTCACACTGAGGTAGTTATGAATACGATTGAGTTTAGTCATATCATTGAAACAGAAATCATGACAGAAGGAAGGATTCTAAACACTTTCTATCACTTAGTACAAGTTACACCAACACAATACTTTTCTGACTATCTAATACTTGATTTTATCAATTTCCATGATAACTAGTAATTAAAATTATTGAGCCGCGTGTCAAGGTCATCAGAGTGACTATAAATATGTTTACTGCACGCATTGGTCAATAAGATGACCATCAAATTAAATAGAGAAGTTCGTCGTGTCTGTTATTCGTAAAGCCAGCGGGTCTCTCTCTCTTTCTCTCCGTGTTTCTCTCTCTCCTATTCCCCTCTCTATCTACACAAACACACATATATATATATATACGTGTGCATGCACACACCTCTCTCTCTCTCTCTCTCTCTCTCTCTCTCTCTATATATATATATATATATATATATATATATATATATATATAGAGAGAGAGAGAGAGAGAGTGTGAGAGAGAGAGAGGGACAACATACAAACATACTCACAAGCAAAAGTATATACACACATATGTACGTGCGTGTGTGTGTGGTTGGGCATATCTATATCTATGTCCATCATTCTCTTCCTCTCTCTCTACACACACACATATATATATATATATATACATACACACATATATATATATATACATAGTGAGAGAGAGAGAGAGAGAGAGAGAGAGAGGGAGAGACATCCACACGCATACATACACAAATTTTACAACTTACGTGACGTTGGGAGAATTTTTAATATGAAAATGTGAGCGTACCAACACAGAAAATGATTATAATAACCATCGATCTTTATAAATAATTGTTTCTACTTTTGGCACAAGGCCAGCAAATACCCAGTACATTACTGGTACTTTATTTTATCGACCTCGTAAGGATGAAAGGCAAAGTTAACCTCGGCGGGATTTAATAATAGTTGAGAATATGGGTAGAGGCGGAACCACTTATATCCATTTTCTTCCGTATCTAAAGCTATTTTATTCGATTTTCTCAACCATTATTTATAGTGAATGACTGTTATTGTAGCTCTCCTCTGCAATGGGATGCTCACGTTTTCAAATATATATATTACACTCTTCCAAATAGAAACATTATATAACATAGAATAAGGTAGGTTCTTTCTGATTATTAAAGAACTGATTTATCAGGTTAGAACACCTAATGTTTGTTTGGGGTTGAATTGTCGATCATACACACATACACCTCTTTCACTTCCTCCGCCTCCCCACGGAAGACGATAAAGAGACGATAAAGAATCGTTTGTTAAAAAAAGAAGAGGTGTGGATCAGAGGAAGAAAGAAAACTGAACCCCCCCCCCCCCCCCCAAAAAAAAAAAACACACACACACATTTTTTTTTCTAATGACTACCTTTCATTTTCTGTGTCTATCCTTTGTGATCCAGGTTCTAAGTTTTGTACTCCTGAAGAAGGGCTGAAGCCCGACACGTCGAATTTTCTTTCCCCTTTTCCATATAAAGCGTGAAACTAATAAGACTTTTTATATCTCTGTTTTGTCGTTTCCTTGAACTGTATATATATATATATATATATATGAAAAATATGGGTGAGAAGAATACTGCTGGTTGCACATGGATAACATGTTATAAAATGAGTCCCTCATCAGTGATTTACCAAACGATCATGGGTATTTCATCGCATTAAAAATCATATACCTCACGTTGGAGCGATAATAACTAAAATAAGTTATTAGGACAATAGAAACGCGTAAAGCGAGTGAGACAAGTAAACAACACAGGGGGAAGCTAACCGAAGATGGAAATAAACACAAGCAACATAGTTATTCTTTCAGCATATCATAAATCATGTCTATAGAATTATTAGATAAATAAAATATATACCATTTCCTCTGCCAATCGGCATAATTAACCATATAAACAATCAATTAGACCAAGCTATAAGGATAAAGGCTTCTATGAAGAAGTCTCCGACAAATAACCGAAAGTGGCCTCTTCGCAGTGGCCCCGATAGAGTATTTATCCAACATTTCGACAGCATGTAGAAACTGACTAAATATACAATCAACCATACACAATTAGGTGTAAATTCAAACTTAGAAGAAATGTGTACATACCGTAACTGTATCTCTACCATGGTTTCATCCGTATTTTTAGACATCCAATTAATAGGAAATCCACAGAGTTCGGATTCATCAGGAGACAAACTCAAAAATAGACACTTAGTTTTCCAAAGTGATCGCGCCAAAATTAGATTTAAAAATGGCTAAGAACCGCAATATGGCCGTGGTCAAGTTAGAAGGAATGTGATTGGTTGCTTACGGCGGGTAGGCTTGTTGCTAGAAAGCGCAGCCAAATATCGCCAAATTGTATCTCAACCTAACGGGAGATTATTAAATATAAAGGTTTACATATACATAAAGTTATATATGTTGCAACCGGTCACTTTGTGGCTCTATGAAGAATTAATAAATTAAATAATCAGAGCAATATATCATAAATCATGTCTATATAATTATTAGATAAATAAAATATATACCATTTCCTCTGCCAATCGGCATAATTAACCATATAAAAAATCACTTAGACCAAGCTATAAGGATAAAGGCTCCTATGAAGAAGTCTCCGACAAATAACCGAAAGTGACCTCTTCGCGGTGGCCCCGATAGAGTATTTATCAAACATATATATATATATATATATATATATATATATATATATATGTGTGTGTGTGTGTGTGTGTGTGTGTGTGTATGTGTGTCGGGTTCAATCGGAGGTAACCACGGTAAGGTACTCAATACATAGCAGAGTATAAATATTTAATATAGAAATGGCTTCTACAGGACTAGAACTGTTTCATTCGAAGGAAATCATCAGGAAAGCCCTGATGATTTCCTGATTATTTCCTTTGAATGAAACAGTGCTAGTCCTGTAGAAGTCATTTCTATATTATATATATATATACCGAAGGAAGTGTGGTAAGACACCAGGTGGACCATAACGCACCAGAGTACTCAATACTTTGGGTAGTAGAGTGGGTAATAGGAAAATGTTTAAGACCCCGACGGCAGAGATCAAGCCGTTTCGACGGCTATTTCTGGACTATATATATAATATAATATAATAAAAAATATTCAAGTTTTTATTATTCAAGACAATGAAGGCAGGTTTAGAGTTATGGCAGATGTTCAAAATATTGGTCTCTGCTGATAAGAAATGGATGGAACTGATGATATTGCGAATCATTTCATTTGATATTTGGGTGCAAACCTTTTCAATCACTTACAAGTTTCAACTCTTCGGCCCATGTAATCTTCATTGAGGGCAAGGAGTAATGCTGGAATGTATAAATAAAACATTGATTTTATCATCATTCAAACTGTGTATACATTCTTGGGGTATAGCCTGTATGTATGTATGTATATATATATATATGTGTGTCAGAGAGAGAGGGATATATATATATATATATATATATATATATATATATATATATATATATATATATATATATATATATATATATATATATATATATATATATATATATATATATATATATATATATATATATATATATATATATATATATATATATATATATATATATATATATATATATATATATATATATATATATATATTATATTATATTATATATAGTGGTTTGGCAGTATTGGTAGAGGGTCGGACACCATGCTTTGACGTATAGAGTTATGGCCCTTGCCATTCTGAGTTCAAATCCCGCCGAGGTTAACTTTGCCTTTCAGCCTTAACGCAGTCGATAAAATAAAGTACCAGTAATGCACTGGATAATTGCTGTCCTTGTGCCAAAAGTAGAAACAATTATATATATATGTATATATACATACATACCCGCACGACCGCGCGAACACACACACACATATGTATATATATATATATATATATATATATATATAGAGAGAGAGAGAGAGAGAGAGAGAGATAAGACAGCAGCCCAAAAAGCAACAACAGCAAGAACAACAACAGCAGCATCAACATAATCAACTATAACCTCATCATCATTATCATTATCATCATGATATAAAAAAAAAAGGCAACGAATAAACGTATAAACACTTCAATACAGACCAGCTAAATTTCGCGATAACTTGAATATTGAGACGACAAATTCGAAAAAAAAAAAAAACCTAAAAAACCATAAAAGAAAAGGAAGCATGGGGAAAATATTAGGAAAACGAAAATGAATAAGTAAAACGAAAATTAAATAAAGATGAAAAAAAAAAAATGTTTTTCTTTAATTTAAAGAACAGCTTGACTGGCAAATGTCGTCTCCAGGCGCGTTGTTATAAGTGAGAAGTTACAGGGTTGTTGTATAGCAGGTGGAAGGTCCTGTTACAGAACTGAGGGGAAACCGATACAGAGAGAGACTCGTATTCCTCATATAGTAGAAAATATGCATATCACTCACACATACACCCCACGCACACACACACACACATATATATATATATATAATATATATATTTATATATATGCGTGTGTGCGTGTGTGTACGACGGGCGGCTGCAGTTTCCTTCTACCAAATTCCGCCCAAAGGGCATTGCTAAATTGAATATATAGTAGAAGACACTTGCCCATGATGACGCACTTCGGGACTGAATCCTGAACCATAGGGTTGCGAAGCAAACTCTCTAACTACACAACTATATATATATATATATATATATATATATATATATATGCATACACACACACAAACAAACAAATAACATACAAACCACAAGAGACCCACCCTAACACATTAGTTGTGATCTGGGGTAAAGTGAGTAATTTCCCTTTATACTTGAATGAAGAATTTTCCACTGATGCAGAAGAAAATATCTTTCATCGCCCCAGTTATTTTATTTTATTTCATTATTTCTTCTTCTTCTTCTTCTTCTTCTTCTTTTTCTTCTTCTTCTTCTTCTCTTTCTCTCATATTCGGGGTGTCAGTCCTGAAAATTATACACTTCCACCCGATTTCGTCATCGTTGGTAGAAATGACATCAACAACAACAACAACATAAATACCGGTGACCCACACCACCACCACAAACAGCATCAGCAACATCAACATGAACAACACTGACAATATGAATAACAACATCAGCAACAAGACCAACAATATGACACAAACAAACAACAGAAATCACAACACCGACTACAACAACAGAAATATCAACAAAAACATGAACAACACGAACAACAACAACAACAACATTGACAACAACGACAACATTAAGAATAACTGCAGCATAAACAACCAAATCTTCCACATCTGCAGCATCAACAATTACAGCAACTGCAACGTCAACAACAACAACAGCAGCAATAATAGAAAGAACTACCAAGATAACAACAACAACAACAATAATAATAATACCAACAACAACAACAACAATAGAAACAACCACCACCACAACAACAAAAGCAACAGCCACAACAATAGAAACAACCACCACCACAACAACAAAAGCAACAGCCACAACAATAGAAACAACCACCACCACAACAACAAAAGCAACAGCCACAACAACAACAATAACAACAACAATAGAAACATTCACCACCGCCACAACAACGAAAGCAACAGCCACAACAGTGACAACAACAGTAGAAATAACCACCTCACAACTACAACAACAGCCACAACAACGAAAGCAACAGCCACAACAGCCACAACAGTAGAAACAATCACCACCACAACTACAACTTTAACTCCACATCTTTCCCACGCATGCCATTTTCCCGGTTTTGTTTTTCCTGGTAATAAAAAATATCAAAACAAAACAGAAAACAAACAAAAACAACAATAACATTAACAATTAAAACGAAAAAAAAAATTAAGCAAGCTCTGTTTACTCCCTTAAAAATGGGAGGGGATTAAAAGAAGAGGTAACCCTCCACTCTTTCCTTGTTATTGTGTTACCCCTTAAAAAATAATAAAAAAAACAACAAAAATAAAAATAAAATGAAAAGAAACGCGAACCCTCTGCTCCATTTTGTTACCATTTAACTCTTTTGATAGCAAACTGTCTGAAACTGGCCCTGGTTCAATGATACACAACTGAGTGTTTTAACGAACCTTTATTTCTGAACGCCAACTAAATAATGAGTAATTTAGAGATTGTTATCAAATTATTAATTATTTAAAAACCTTTTGATATAATTCCGCCTGAAATCGGCCCTGGTTCTATGATACACATTTGTTTGTTTTAAAGTGTTTGTTTATAACCCCCCCCCCCCCAAAAAAAAAACCTACCATTACCAGCAAAAACCCTGCGAGAGTCAAGTCTGTTGGTTCGAGGGGCACAACTATTCAACTCCATTCCGGTACTTGTCAGAAATCTATCAGGATGCAGTGTGGAATCATTCAAATTGCAGCTGGATAGATACTTAAGCACCATTAGAGATGAACCCCATCTCCCAGGATATACACAACGAGCACAAACTGACTCAAACTCGCTCCTACACATGTCAAAATTAAACAGAGAATACAACCTGGCAACCACACCAGACTCTGAGGGTGGAGTCTTCGACTTGGCCTGAGCATGGACTCAAACTCAAATGAAATGAAATGAAATTACCATCATAATTTTCCGAAAGAACCTTTAAGTTATATTCTAAACCCAAAATTAATTTGTAGAAAGTTATTTTTCTAACTCCCTCCAAATACTTGATTATATTAGGAATTAATTGGACTGTATCCTTTATTAGAAATATGACAATAAATGGGTTCATACAACAAGCGAAAGGGCGGATCATGAAATCTGAGAAGGGAAAGAGCGTTTCCATTGGTTTTTCTATTGCTGATATTTTCTGCCAGCTACAACTTCTAGCAGCGGAGGTTTAGATTTGAACTCAGAAAGCACAGAACCAGATCGGATACCGGAAAACATTTCATCCGACTCTTTAATAATTCCGCCAAAACCACCAACCCTGAACTGGTATTTTATTCATCGACCACGAAAGAACGAGATGCAAATTTTACCTCAGTGGGATTTGAACGTAGTGAAATGGAACTACCGAGATATTTAAGCTGACACCCTTACGACTTTGCCAATGCACAGTATAAAACAACAACAACAACAACAAAAACATAGAAAGCAATGTTAATCTCTCCCTCCCCCACCTAATATGTTTCTTTCTGTCAACCCTTAAAACCAGAATATACAATTAAAAAGCAATAAAAATGCTAATTTCCCCCACTTATAGTTTCTTTTTGCGGCCATTTATATATATACATCCAAAGGCAACGGAATAATAATGCGGGTGTTAGTGTGCTGGATGCATTAAAGCATGAAATTTTAATTCATTAAAATGGCAACATTATTTCTATTTTCAAAACGACTAAGTCTAGTAAAATACAGCGGAGGAAGCCCTAGTGAAATATCGAGGTAGCACTGGCATAATTCTTTATCTTGTTTATTAATACTTTATTTAATAGCCGTATCTACTATACATTGCATTATGTATTTATGGCCCTTTCTGTTCCGAGTTCAAATACTGCTGAGATTTAGAGTCTATAAAAAAAGTACCACCCTAGTATATATAGTCCACATCAGCCCCTCCACAACTTTTCTTTGTTTTAATCATTATAAAATATATTTTATTTTTAATAAATCAATTCACAGTTGGAGGCAGAGAACGTGTCACAGCATGTGGCGTCCCAGATGAGGGATAATTCCGACTGGGCGCTTGCCGTCTCCACGGTCGAGGCCTGCTGGCTTCAGTTGCGATCGGGAGCCAGCTGCATCCCGGTTCAATCCCAATATGTCACTGAGAACGGCATGCCGGGGAAACCTATATATATATATATATATATATATATATATATATATATATATATATATAAGTAGAAGGGATATTTAATTTGTTGGAAACCCGGCAAATATAAATATAAATGTTTATAACTGATTTAGAGCACTCAACAGCTTTTCCTGGAGTAAATATTCAATGATATTAAATAAATTTAAACTATATTAATATATGATAAAATAAATATGGTTTTATAAATATAGTTTCCATTTATTTAATATCATTGTGTGTGTGTGTGTATATATATATATATATATATATATATATATATATATATATATATATATATATATATATATATATATATATATATATATATATACAATATCGGAGAAAGCTTTTTAGCGATACTTCGGCCAAATTCCAACTCACTCAACAAACATTAGGAAATAAGTGATTATATTCCCAATTATGCGTTCGGGGTGCTAACTAAAAGTATTGCGTGGAAAATTGGTTGTATTATTTCATATGAGACATATATATATATAATCTTAACCATTAAAAACTCTCTTTTTCTCTGATATTATTTTCTCCGGTGATTTGGAAGTATCGGTAGAGGGTCGTACACCATGCTTTGCAGTATGGAGTTACAGCCCTTTATGGTCTGAGTTCAAATCCCGCCGAGGTTAACTTTGCCTTTCATCCTTACGGGGTCGATAAAATAAAGTACCAGTAATACACTGAGATAATTGCTGGCCTTGTGCCAAAAGTAGAAACAATTATTTTCTCAAAGATAAACTTTGTTTTCTTTGTGTTGTTTCTAACTGTCTGAAGAGGTCATAGCTGTTGAAATGGGGCTAACCCCGAATTATATATAACGGTAATAAAAGTAAATTATGAAATGTCTTATACCTCTTGTTTATATATATATACATACGAGTATATATCCGTCTACTAAATTTCAATCACATATCATTGGTCGACCCAAGGCTATAGTAGAAGACACTTGTCCAAGGTTGTCGACGCTGTGTTACTGTCAAAATTATTGACTATTATCAGAGTTCATGTTGGTGTTGTTAGTGAAGAAGAAGGACTCCGTAACCATACAGCCAAGCATAAATTCAAATTTCTTGGCTCATTACATTCTTGTACCAAACGTTCGTATGTTAGTAAATATTGATCCCATGGTAACAACTGGACCCATTTCTAGGCCCTTGCTGTATGTTATGTCTTTGGATTCATTATCGGTACCATTCTGAAAATAATATGTTATTTCTCTTCTTCCATCCCTTTATGCCTGCAGCTTAGTCGAAGGTTCACTTTGTAATCATAAGATCTCAACTACTTCACTCCCACAATGTGGCATCTTGAACACGTCTCATGTACCGCTTTGGGTTGACAGAAGTTGTGTGAGTGTAATTGAGTAGACGGAAATTGTTTAGAAGTCTACAATTTACAAAAATTCAAAAGCAACATCAATCGTCATCTCTATCGTTCTCTCTGTCTTATCCCTTTCTGTTCTCAGTAAACCTTTACATTTTAGTGTCTTTATTGCCTTGCTTCAGCGGAGTAAAAAAATGTCTGTCGCATACTATATCTGTAATTCAAAGGGCCAGCCTTTTTAGACATTATGATACGCCAAACTCCATGAGAATTATACAGATCTATCAACTCCCCGGTCCGACGGGGAGATCTCTCAACCACCCCAAATGGGAATATCTTTCTCTATTTAAAATCTTCCGATTTGGCTTAATTTTTCCTCGTTTTGGGACACTTTTTTTCACGGTACTCCCCGTTTGGGTTTTTAGAGGTTGGCAGGTCTGAATTATATTAAAGGTACACATGACTTTGGAATGCTCAGCCACTCGCACGTTAATTTCACGAGCCGACTGATCCATTGATTAAACAACTGGAATACTCACTTTGGTACTGACGGAGGTCCATTTCGTTATGACGATAGTTTGAGGTCTGTGTCACGCAACAACATTTTTGCACCACTGGTATATAGTAAAGCATCTTCGAGAGGAAAGCGTCAGTCGTCTCACACATTGAACAGTTTGAACTTGTAAACATTATCATGATAGCATACAAGGGCATATTGGCAGAATCTGTAGATTGTCAACAAAATGCATTTACAGAATATGTTTCGGCTCTTTATGCTCTGAGTTCAAATCGATTCATTAAAAGGATGGAGGTGTGTAGACTGAAATAAAATGATAAAGGGAGACAATATAAGAAACGACGTAGTACCGAACTGGTACTTTTTGTATGAATATCAAAAGGTTAAAAGTCAAATTTAACTCCAGCAGGATTTGAAAGTGCAGAGAGCTGGAACAAGTACTGATGCATTTAATCTGATGCCCTAACAACTCTGGCATTTCGCCACCTAAGCAACCAGTCATCTTTAAAAAAAAAACAATGATAAAAAGATAGATGCGAATCATCCAACCTTTGGCTGGTAGTCCAATACTTTAAGCCAGCTGCGAATGTTCCCTTTAGTGCTTTGGTGATATTCAATTCATCGACTTCTCTGAGTATGATGAAAAGGAAAAATCTCCACCCTGACGGAATTTAAACTCAGAATAGAGAGACGTACCGAAGTAAATGGTGTAAAGCATCTCGACCGGTGGCCTGCCTTTCGCGTTAAAAACCATTTGCCCTTTTACTAGTATATATAATACGTATGATGTGTTTGTTTAAAGTGGCTATATGTAACGGGTATACCAGGCGGTATCTTGGTTATATTTTTTTATCTCCATCTAGGGTGGTGTTCTTTTTTTTAATGTAATGAACGTGTTGTATATTTACGGGTATCTGTTCTGTGTACGTATACAAATATGTGTGTATGTGTTTGCGTTGGAAACCGTATATACCTGCTGTATGTGTGTGTATGATGATCGCTTTATATGTAAATAAAGTGAAGCCCAGCTGCTGAGAGGGAGAGAGAGACCATTTCTATTGTTAAGACTTTAAAATCTTTTTCATAACCTTCTAATGAAGAGTTCTACTGCACGGGAAGTAATGGATATCATTGGATTTTTGTCGCTTCAAATGATTTGGCAGTAACTTCGAGGGAAAAAGAGAGAAGGGGGTTATAAAACATAAGATAAAAAAAATAAAAAAAGCCAAAAATTACCCTGCAAAATACACAAAACAAAATGTAAGAACAGAATAAACAGAGCAGATATTAATATCCTCTCCATCACCAACAACACCAACATGACCACACCTCCAATAATAGTCGATTGTTAGTATTATTACTATTATGACAGTAACACACTTTCGACAACAACAATTGGTAAGAAGTTATCTGATGGTTTAACGATATTTGATACGACCCAGAGAAAGCTGGCTTGGCTTCACAAGCAAAACTCTACGTTCAAAGAAATTGTTAGAATTAAACAAAGAATAGTCTTCTTTGTTTCTGTGCCATGCCTTTCAATAAAAAAAAAATTTTCTCAAGGGCTCGTCATTTCTCCTTTCCTCCTCCTCCTCCTTCTTCTTCTTTCAGATCACCCGGTCTCTTCAATTACATTCTTACATATTCTTTGATTCTTGCCTTTCTGTCAATTTTCTTCCTAAGTTTTCACTTTTGATAAGTTAGGGCAAAAGAAATACACGTCTTTTTTTCTTTAAAATCGAAGGAGAACATAAATGTTATATAAGATACAAGAAAATCGATGCATAATCAATGGTAGATGTAACGGAGAAGATATTATTGGTGAAAAAAGAGACGAGGGTGGCTAGAAGAAAAAAATAGAATAGAGGAATGAAAAAATGAGTTGGGGAGAAAGAGACAACGCGAATATGAAACAGAAGCTAGAAAGAACACAGCTAGAACTCTTCAATAGAGAGGAGAAATTAGAGAATTAACAGGATAAAATAAGTAATGTGCAAGGAGAAAGCATTTGCTGTATAGTGAGGGATGAGTAATTGATAAATAAAGAGGGAGATAGAATGAGATTTCAATCTAGCGAACGAGCAAACAAAATGGAATGGAATTTAAAGCAGAAAGACAAAGATTTACTCAAAAGAGTTAGAAATATCAGGTTCTCTCACTCTCTCACGCTCTCTCTCTCTCTCTCTCTCTCTCTCTCTATATATATATATATATATATATATATATATATATATAGAGAGAGAGAGAGAGATGTGAGAAAAACTACAGACCCTCCATCTCAACTCTACTTTTGAAAAGCAGAAGAACTGCGAAACCAGTAAAGGAACCAAATAAATATATATATTTTTTTAAAAATAAGACTCCAGTTGCATTTTCGATTTCATCTTTTTTTCTTTATACTTTCACACGTGTAGGACACCTCGGTTATTTTTCATTTTGTAAAAAACCTCACTTTCAAATAATATATATATATATATACAGAGAGAGAGAGAGAGAGAGAGAGTGTGTGTGTGTGAGAGGAAGAGAGAGAGAGAGAAAGAGAGAGGGAGTGAGAGACTGTGGTGCTGAAACCGGGGAGATCACAGATCATGGGAGTACTCAATGTTTGAGAAGATGCAGAGTGGGTATAAGAGAGGTATGGATCAGACCGTGACGCCAAGGGTATATTCTTGAAAAGACTTCTTGATCATACATGCCGAAACCACTTGGCATCGCAGTCGGATTCATAGCTCCCTCCCCCTCCACCTCCCCCCTCTCTCTCTCTCCCTCTCTCTCTCTCTCTCAATCTCTATCGCTATATATATAATTGTGTCTCTTAACAGTTTTCAACTAGTGTGAGGAAATAAATGATAAATGTAAAATGAAGTTATGATTGCATCTACATGCATTGTGTCTTTTTGAATGGCAAAGATTCCCAATACAATTGCTCTGGTTAAAAAAAAAAAATATATGTGTGTGTGTGTGTGCGTATGTGTGCGCGCGTGTCTGTGCGCGTGCGCGTGTGTGTGTATGAGTGTGTTAAGTATTTCCGTAGAAAAGGTAAGGGAAAGAAGAGTGCTCTATGTATAGTACAGAGCTCTTTAATTATGTAATAAACAAGATAATATAAATATTCCATTACCCAAGGTCTCGCGAACTTAGTCGATACCAACAGAAACGTCTGATTTCGTTCATCTGATGTATTATTTCATCTGATGAACGAAATCAGACGTTTCTGTTGGTATCGACTAACTTCGCGAGACCTTGGGTAATGGAATATTTATATTATCTTGTTTATTACATAATTAAAGAGCTCTGTACTATACATAGAGCACTCTTCTTTCCCTTACCTTTTCTACGGAAATACTTAACACACTCATACACACACACGCGCACGCGCACAGACACGCGCGCACACATACGCACACACACACACATCATCAGATGAAATATTACATCTGATGAACGAAATCAGACTTCGCGAAACCTTGGGTAATGGAATAATTATATTATGTTGTTTATTACACACACACACACACACACACACACACACACACACATATATATATATATATATATAAATATATATAGGAACGAGTAGGACCCCGACGGCTGAGCTCAAGCCGTTTCGACGGCTAATTCTGTAGTCCAGAATTAGCCGTCGAAACGGCTTGAGCTCAACCGTCGGGGTCCTACTCGTTCCTATTACCCACTCTACTACCCTAAGTATTGAGTAATTTGGTGCGTTATGGTCCACCTGGTTCCTTACCACATTTCCTTCGTTATATATATATATATATATATATATATATATATATATATATATATATATATATAAACGGAAAAAATGAAACGAAATTTCATTTCTCACTCTTAGTACGGCTGTTACTCAAATATAAGTATAATTTCTCTCACTCCCGATACACACAGACGGCTGAATATAAATAAACGCTTCTGCATACATATATAGAGCGATATATAAACATATAAGTATGTACATTAAATATACATTATATATACAAATCTCTCGTATATATAATATGGTTTCGTTTCATGCGACAAATGGATCTATACACGAATACAAGCGCATGGGTATGAGTAATATATATATATATATATATATATATATATATATATATATATATATATATATATATATATATATATATATATATATATATATATATATATATATATATATATATATATATAAATATATATATATGTATATATATATATGTGTATATATATATATATATATATATATATATATATATATATATATATATATATATATATATATATATATATATATATATATATATATATATATATATATATACGTGATGAAATATCAATGATGGTTGGAAAATCACTGACGAAGGACTATTTTTATCATATGTAACCCATGTGCAACCACGCAGTATTCTTCTTTCTTCTCATGTTTTATATATATATATATATATATATATATATATATATATATATATATATATATATATATATATATATATATATATATATATATATATATATAGTATTAATTATACTATTTATGGTTATGTAAATACAAAAACCTTTTGCAGTTATATATATTTTTATATAAACCCTAAATAGTGGTAGGCAGTAATATATTACTACCTTATTAGCAGTAAGTTAAGTAGCTCAATGTAAAAACATCAGATGATTTACAGAGCAGTTATATGAAGTATAAGAATCAAAGAACTGTTCAAAACATTTTTATGCTTACAACTGTTTCCTCCAAACCGAGGTTTGGATTCTTCGGAGCAATTTATTAATGCATGAACACTTATATGACCTCCTTTTCACCCAAGAGACATACAGATACATATGCAAATATTCTGGGTCAACATTCATTACAGCATTTAGAGTGGCAGTACACACTTAGAGAATTCATATTAAAAGATACAATCAAAAATACAGGTTAAAATACAACATGAAAATAAGCGGTTATATAGTGCAAAGGTTATATGTGTGGCAAGTACGTGCGTCTTGTTTATATATTGTGGCAGAGAGTTACGTGTAGTAGAAGCACTTAAGTAGGTAAACAAGAGTGTTAGGTTAGTTGATCTGGTGACAAATTCTTTATATGATTGCTATAGTCTGTGTGTGGAGAAATAATATAAGCATTAAAAATAGTGCAAGCATTAAAAATATCAAAAATATTGGAAATGCGTAGCGAAGGGATATGGACTTCATGCACTTTGACATTTTCATAGTCTGGGGAGTGTATTTTTCAGATTATATGCCCCTCACATAATTCACGACGATTCGATATTGAGCGTTTGACAATCCAGTTAGAGAATCGTAGTCTGATGTTCTTTAGTTCAATACAGGAGGATGTTACGTTTCGAGAATCGACATCGAAATACTACCCGGAAGTGTGTGTGTGGCTAAGGGGAGTTAATGCATGAGGGGAGGTAACTCCGAGGTTTACATTACTAACTATTGAAATGTGTCTCAATATAGACCCTAACTTCTATGGTTATGCGCAATTTCCAAAAAATTTCTAAAATTTAAAGTGTTTTAACTATAGAGTGGTCTATTAAGTTGTGCTGAAGGTGTTCGTATTATTATGGTGATTAACCCCCATCGTAGAGTGCCACAAATGAATATTATAGACGACGAGCGAGGATTCTAAATTAATGATCTCTGTGGTTGTAGTCTACTCATAGGACCAGGCGCGGTGATTGCAGAATCACTTCAACACACAATGATCTCTGGTAAGTTCTGGGTCATCGCTTGCTACATTGGATGTCGAAAGATAATCATCACCAGGGCCGACCAGAGGTCAATCCGCAGTCCTCATGACCCCAATCTGACCATCAAATCATCCATATATGTACAACCCATACGCCACTTGCAATACGTTCATTCCCTGCACTCAGCGTACCGGTCACACTGCTCATCAGCGTTACCAGATTAATTCGTTTTTCATCTGTCCAACGATGGCACTTCCTCCGCACAACACTAACAAGACAATCAATTCATTCTCAAATTACCCATAGAGCGGTGTAGTGCTGTTCAAGTGGGTGGATGTTGTCACACCTAAAGTAGAGGTACAAATGGGTATTTGCCCTGCGAAGGGTTCTAGAGGGATGTCGCTGTTTGTGTTATATTAGATCAGTTAGTGTTGGGTATGTGGTATAAGGTTTGCCCCTGGTGTTTGATGCTAGAGGTGGTGTTTGGTTCAAGTCCGACATTGCTATATATTGGGCTTAAAGTTTTGGAAGGAATGTCTGAAGCGGTGCTGGCAAGTTGCAAACACTTCAGATTTTTTGTTAAGTAGGTTACGGTTAGAGAAGATAATATTGTGGGTCTCTAGTATACAGAGGTTACAAAATTTATTAGGTGGTTTGTACGAAGTCGCGCTACCTATCACTTCCCATTTGAGTGTGTAAGGTTTATTTTTAGTTTTTAGATAGTGTATGTAGCTAGATAGTGAGGTGGAGTTGGCTAGACTGTGCTTTTTGAACGAGTGGATGTGCGAATTATATCTGATTTTGAAGCAGTTAGAAGTGGAGCCTACATAGGTTTCTGAAGAGTTGCTAGTTGTGACGGTGCATGAGTATATAATATCCTTGGTTAGGCATTTTTTATCTAAAGGGCAGGTTCTATTAGCTCTACAGCTACAATTATCCTGTGTGTTAGTCTGCTGGTTATAATGCAGTGCAGAGGTCTGGGTGGTAGCTATAGGATTTTGGACATTCGGGTTGTCGACCCCGGTGTTATTTCTTATACTAGTGTTATTTCTATTGTTACTGCCGTTACTATGGTCGCTTGCTACAGAGGTATTTAGAAGGTTTACCTCCTGTTGTGATTTCGTTTGTTGGAAGTTAGAATTAATTTTACTTTTATTGCTGCTAGCTATGTGGTATGCTAAGTTAGGCGTCGTAGAGTATGAGATTTTAATAGTGTTTTTGTTTAAAAGGTTGTGGTACTTGTGTCCTAGAGGGAAGTTTTTATCTAGTAGTGAGAAGAAAGCCCTAGGTATGTTGGTGGAGACATTTAGGTTGAAAGGAGGGTTGAAAAATGTATTATTTCTTCTTCTATTTTTGTTTTTAGTGTCTGGTGTGTTGTTTCTTCCTAAGGCACTACGGTAGTTTCCGTAGTAATGGTTACTTCCGGTGGCACCCTCCGCTTTGGTGTACTTGTGGTTGCTATTCCTATTATTAGGTTTCCTCATGGACATGTTGTGCGAGATGATGTTGTAGCTATGCGTTTTCTTAGGTAGGAACTCAATTTCTATATTATGGCCGGATCTAGCTAATGCTTGATTATAATATTCCTCACTTTCTGTTGCTTCACCATTTTGTTTGTTTACCCTCGCGTCCCCTTTATTTACGTGTCCCAACGACTTTTTTTAGCCGTTGCTCGCACCAACCGGAGGTATATGGTCTTTAAAGCGATGAAATGCCTATGATGGTTGGAAGATCAAACTGAAGGACAAACTTTTTTCATATATATATATATATACATATATATATATATATATATATACATATATATATACCCATGCGCTTGTATTCGTGTATAGATCCATTTGTCTCATGAATCGAAACCATATTATATATACGAGAGATTCGTATATATAATGTATATTTAATGTACATACTTATATGTTTATATATCGCTCTATGTATGTATGCAGAAGCGTTTATTTATATTCAGCCGTCTGTGTGTATCGGGAGTGAGAGAAATCAAACTTTTTACAACGCGAAATAATCTATAGAGTAGAATGATTTTGTTTATCACCCTGTAGACGCACACACGCATAGGCACACATATATATCTCTCTATATATCTCTGAGCATGTATGTGTGTGTGTGTGTGTGTGTGTGTGTGTGTGTGTGTGTGTGTGTGTGTGTGTGTGTGTGTGTGTGTGTGTGTGTGTGTGTGTGTGTGTGTGTGTGTGTGTGTGTGTGTGTGTGTGTGTGTGTGTGTGTGTGTGTGTGTGCGTGCATGCGGCGTGCGCGTACGTGTATGTGTCTATACGCACAGAACGATGAATATATATATATATAGTCAAACAACGTTGATGCTTCAAAAACTTCCTTTCGTGTAATGGTTCTAAAAATAGATTGTATGTATACATATATCTTTATATATATAAAAGCGAGGATGTGTGTGTGTCTGTGTACAACTTTGCATGCATAAGGCTTTCACAATTACCAACTGAACTTGACCAAATTTTCTGTGCACGCTGCACAGGTCGCTAAGATTATCACATCACAAACATTTTTCAAATCGACCCACGTTGAGCAATAACTAATCGATATCAATATTATCGGTAGAAAAATTGATGTAAGGGAGATAAAAAACTTTATTGACAATCCTTATAAAAAAGAGAGATAACCTTTTCACCAAACATGTAAAAGAAAGTATGCACATATTGGTTATCAGTCGAAGAAAAAAATGCGTGTAAATGACGCTCCGCCGATAACCGAAAATAGACAATCACTAAATGCGGTGAGTACAGTTATTGCAACTTCTTTGTCCGCCGCTGTGCATCGGTTAGTGCGGCGAACCAATAATGCTAAAGCAACTGCTGCAGCACGAGCTGCAGAGACTACAAAGCAACGTGAAACACGTCTTGCTATGGATGCTACAGATTCTGCTGCAGCAAGATCTGCAGAGACAGTAAAAAAATATGAAAGGCAGCAACTTTGCTCCCTGGTGGAAGGACGGCACATTCAGTTTTTAAATTGCCCCTTGATTTGGCAAAATTGGAAACGCCTACTTGTCATATCACCAAAGACTCCGAAAGGGCTCATCTGCTGCGAAGGTGTCACCTTATTGCTTGGGATGACTGCACAATGGCGCACAAAGGTGCTCTTGAGGCACTAGACAGGTCTTTGCAAGACATACGGGATTGCAGTGATGTTATAGGAGGTGTCACCCTTGTGCTATCAGGAGACTTCAGACAGACTCTTCCTATAATACCGAAAGGAACAAGAGCAGATGCGGTAAATGCATGTCTTAAGTCTTCAACATTGTGGCGACAAGTGACATCATTAAGACTAACTACCAACATGCGTACAAGGTTGCATGGTGACCCTCTGTCATCAATATTTTCTGGAGACATTCTTACAATAGGAGATGGTAACCTACCTCCGGATACAGATGGACACATAGCAATTGATCACATCTGCAATGTAGTTGAAACTGTCGATGATCTCAAGGCGAGTGTATTCCCGAACTTGCGTGATAACTATACGAATCTTGATTGGCTATGCGAAAGAACCATTCTTGCACCCAAAAATATCACGGTTAGCTGTATTAACGATCAGCTTCTTCAGCTTCTTCCTGGATGTCCACGGATATATAAATCTATTGATATTGTATGTGATCCACATGTGGTCAATTATCCAGTTGAATTTCTAAATTCTTTAAATCCTCCTTGTTTACCTCCTAATACATTGGTTCTGAAAGAGGGAACGCCAGTTATTTTGCTGAGAAATATCCCTCCTCCAAAACTATCTAATGGTACACGCCTTGTGGTTAAACAACTGCCTCCACTTAGTATTGACGCTACCATTCTATCCGGATGTGGAAAAGGCGAGGATGTGATAATAAGAAAAATTAGCCTGACTACATCAGGCGTGGATACTCCCTTCTCTTTTCGCCGAACCCAATTTCCCCTTCGTGTTGCCTTTGCGATGTCCATATACAAGTCGCAAGGTCAAACTCTGTCCGTCGCTGGAATTCACTTGGATGAACCTTGCTTTTCGCACGGACAATTCTACGTTGCCTACTCACGAGTTGGCAGTCGAGATAATCTCTTAGCGTTTGTTCCGAAAAGAAAAACAAAGAATATCATCTATCCTGAAGTGCTTTAGTGTTAACAAAACAACTTATTACAGCTCTGTCTTGACTTCACCTTACTCATTACAAAACATATCAATGAATATGTCATGCAGGATATTTTGGATCATAAGTTAAACATTTAACCATACACAGCAAAGGATGCTCTCAAAGAAGAGATTTTCTCTTATTCTACTCTCATTGTTTTTTTTTTGTTTGTATACAACTCTGCTTTCATTACAACATTTTGTACTTTAGCAAAACTGCCTGTATTTTTTTACAGATTTGCAACGTGTATTGTCTTTAATCATTTGTATAACTACATCCTGTTCAGTGTTTTCCTTCATTATCAGCATAGTTTTATGTGTACAAAGATTGCACTAAATATTCGTTTGCATTAATTATTGAAGACTTCTGCTTATTTTGACAGGTTGGGGACAAATAATGTTCTTCTTTTACTTCCTAGCTGTATATTCTTAGCATAATTTCAAACCCCGAGCAACGCCGGGTAAATCTGGTAGTATATATATATATATACATACACACACACACATATATATATACAAATATATAAATATATAAATATATATATATATACACACATATATATATATGTACACATATATGTATTTCCTCCGAAAAACCAGTATGACTCTAAAAACCGGTTTGTCTGTGTGTTTACATACAGAATAGCTGGGCCGCTCACTGTAAAGCGACCAGTGAAAGACTTGGTACACCTACATATGTATACGTGTGTGTATTCATATACACACTAGTATTTCAGTATGCATATGTAGATGTACATTTTTAACTTAATTGTTTATATATATATATATATGTATATATATATATGTATACATATATGTGTGTATATATATATATATATATATTATATATATATATATATATATTATATATATATATATATATATATATATATATATATATATATATATATATATATATATATATATATATATATATATATATGTACATATATACACACGCGTTTATGTGAACGTATATATGCATATGCATATAAACAAATACTCATACATTCACGCATACACACACCTTAAACAATAAACTACATTTTCGATAGTGAAACCTAACTGGTATTATCTCACGCTTCTCTTGATAACACACTCAAATCAGTTATTTCTTCACATCAACCACATTTCTTCCTCCATTTTTACATCGACTATATATCGTTTCTCTAACAAAATAACGAAATCCTAGAAAATTCTATAGCATCACCTCACAACCATCCCCCTCCTTTCTTTCTCACACTGAAAAATAATAATAAATAATATAAATAGATAAAACCTTTTTTTCTTCTTTTACCCAATTCGACAAAAACCAAACCCCCCCCCCCAAAAAAAAAAATCCATGCAGCTGATGCTTAGATAAGTTTATTTCTCTATTTTTTTAATGATTTTTTTGGTGTATATATATATATATATTTATTGAGTACCTTACTTACTGTGGTTACCTCCGATTCAACCCGGAATAACGTATATATATATATATATATATATATATATATATAGACACTTACACACACATACACAAATATATATATATATATATAAATATATATAAATATATCGCATATATATATATATATATATACTTACACACATACACACTCCCACACATGCGCGCGCGCGCACGCACACACATACACACACACACACACAAACGTGTGTGAATGATTGTCTTGCAGTTGCACATATCTATATGCATATGTTTATTTGCTATTTTTGGTGTGTAATGTTTCGCTTTTAGAATTAGTGTTTTGGAAAAATTGGAGCCAGAAACTCTGTTAATTCATAATCAGTGCAGAAGAATTCAATAATGAAAATATAAATATATATTCATAATAGTACATGCGTCTATATATATATATATATATATATATATGTATGTATGCATGTATGTATGTATATATGTATCTATGCATATATGTATGTACGTACGTATGCGTATATATTTATATGTTTGTATGTTTGTGTCAGGTCACCAGTTGGTGCTATTGGTAACATGTATCCCAGTACAACCTGTCTCATGGTCGGGTCGTTGGCGACTAAACTGGCAACCCCACCAAGGTTTCTTGGTGAGGAGGGTGGCTTTGGACATCCTGCAGGACTAAAAACAAAACCTGTCAAAGGGCAAAGGGGCTCTTAAGAGTCAATAGCCATCCAAAATCACCGGGAGAGATGACCCCTTAGCCTTTGTCAAGGCAGAATTCTAGGAGAAGGAAAACTCTGATATAACACCTGCAACCCTGATGGTATCCAATGATGTTGAATTGTTCTTCTTTTTGGTAAATATCATCTTGGTTAAGAGAGTGGGACTGGCTTTGTGCAGTGCCTTTGCTCACTATAAAAGCTTCACAGCACAGGCATTGCTTTATATCTGGAGATCTCTCTGCACTTGTCGTCACATGGTACCATGGGCCCAGCACTATGTGTCAATAATTGTCACAAGTGTAGTGTTTGTACCAGAGTTTTCAAGTCGCTGGCTGGACTAAAAAGTCACACTCGTTCAGCGCATTGGTAGGGGTTCTCCTACATGGATATAAAGTAGTGGCCGTACTCGAAAACGAGTTGGCAGCCACCATATATGTATGTATGTACGTATGCGTGTATGTTTATGTTTGTATGTATGCATGTATGTTTGTATGTATATATGTAGGCATGCATTCTTGTATGTATACATGCATGTACGTATGCATGCATTTCATGTATGTATGTATGTGTGTGTATGTGTGTATGCATGCATGCATGAACGTATGCATTCAAGTATTATGTATGTAAGTATTCATCTAACCACGTATATGTACAAGCAGGGATAACTTTACATGTGCAGATGTGTAAGGTTTATTTAAGTATGTACACATAAAAATGTTTGTAGTGTTTTTGTATGAATGACGACTGAGCACATGCTAAACGGCTGGAATGGTTTTCTCATATTTCCACAGATCCATTAATATTTTATAACTGTAAATATTTAAATAGACTTCAACTATTTAGCTTTGCGAAGCTCAACTTCTGGTGATTGGTTCTGAGGCAATTAGTTATATATCCATGTGTCTCAATAATTACAGGTATACATATAAAACTAGCGGTAAATAAATATATACATATACACCAGGTCCGAACACAAAGGAACCAAACTCCCACTGTCACTTCCTCCGTCTGTCCCGCTCTCCCAACTCTCACTATCATGAGCTATCGGTAGAGGGTCGGACACCATGCTTTCCAGCATAGTTACGTCCCTTTACGGTCTGAGTTAGTTCAAATCCTGTCGAGGTTAACTTTGCATTTCATCCTTACGGGGTCGATAAAATAAAGTACCAGTAATGTACTGGTTAGTTGCTAACCTTGTGCCAAAAGTAGAAACAACTATTATGAGCAAATGGGGACACCCGCGCTGACCACTCTACAGCCCCGGTGTACAGAATAGAAGTCTGTTTGGAGTAACTGTTGATTTCTCATTGGTATCATAATCTAAAAGACGCGAGGAGTGAAGGCATCGACTGAAATTTACAGCTCACATCCTGCGAGGCTGCATGGGGAGGTTTAAGGATAGTGGACGCGGGTCAGTCATGAAAGGATCAATTTATGATCATGAGTCTAACACTCTAATCGAGAACAACAACGACGACGACGAAGGCAGAGGTGATGGCGGCAGGAGGAACAGCAACAACAACAACAGCATCAACATATATACCACAACAACGACAACACGAGACGATGACGAGGACGATGACAACAACTACAGAATAAATTAAGAGGTTTTTGTCGATTTATATTCATGGATTGTTGAACAAGAAAGAGCGGCAGATTGTGGTTTAAACAAACATTAAATTAATAGACAAAGGATTGAAGTAACAGCAAGATGACCCTCGCTAAAATATGGCCAGAATGTATTCAGCAGATGGCTAGAATGGACAGTTACAAAGGATAAAAATAATAGCAAATATGGCCAGTGTATTTTGATAGGTTGTACTTTATAAAAGGAAAGAATAAGAAAATACAAAACAAAGACAAAATAGCAGCAGCAGTAGTGGTTTGTGTAGTAGTAGTAGTAGTAGTAGTAGTAGTAGTAGCTGCAGTTGTTGTTGTTGTTGTTGTTGTTGTTATAGCAGCATCAGCATCAGCAGCAGTAGGGCGTCGTTAAGAAAAGTAGCAAAATGAAAAGAAACATGATTTAATAGAAGAGGAAGTGATGTATCCCAAAGAATGTACTGCTTCAGAGCTATAGAGTTGTGTTTGAAGGCATATACGATATGTTTATGTTTAATAAACATATATAAGTCTCGTTTTGGACGTTTTAAACATATGTGATCGTTATACTTGTATAGTTTATTTGTATTTTAGTACTCAGTGCGTAAACGTCACTGTTGATGAATTTAAAAAGAAAACTTAAACAGCAGTGACTGGCGTTCTCGTACATCTACTGGGATAGCTGGGATATGGTCACAACAATAATAGCGATATAAAAATGCTGAAACCGGTAATAGACAATTATTAAATATATAAATAAATAAATAAATGCCATTGTTAATTAATAAATAATTCAACTAATACCTTAAAACTTCACACAAAGTAAAATAGTTCGTTTTAACCCAGAAAAAAGAGAGAGAGAAATAAAAAGGGAAAAAATATATAATTCTTCCTAATAATCGTCTTTTTCTCCCTGCTTTCATATATATATAGTTACATATATATATATGTGTGTGTGTGTGTGTATGTGTGTGTATGCGTGTGTGTGTGTATGTGTGTGTGTGTGTTTGCTATGCCCAAACGCATCGTATATGCTTTCAAATCAAGCACGTAATATGAGTAAATGAAATTCACCAGAACACCAGCAGATGTTTTATACGCAAAATATATATCATTATATGCAAATTAAAATCACTAGCAGATGTTTTAAATGCAAAAGGTATATCAGCTATATTTTATTCTTTTTTCAGTATCGAGCAAGTAAACATCACTAAAGGTGGATTAAAAATCCCCTAACAGTAAGGTCTGGTGTTCTCACAGCGAGGTAATATATATATATTATATATATCGTATATGCTGATATGAACGCCTCTGTAATTATTAATATATATAGTATGTAATTATATATACAGCAGATAGAAAAATTTGTTTGTTTTCTTTGTAATGATGTCACTCAGTGTGCTGGATCAGGGAGTCGATGATAATAATTCTACATCCCAGTGGAAGACTAGTGAGGATCTGTCTTCAGGTGGGAAAATGATAACTCGATTTCCTGAGCCATCTTCTCAAGATGACTGATTCTTGCTCAATAAACAGTTGGGGTGGGGGTTGAGAGTTCAGACACATCACGACCAAAATCCTTTTCAATTAGTATATAAGAAGTACTTGCTTGTCATACCGATAGTATTTCCTGTTCCCATGTGGCAACAAGAGTGGCGTCAAGAGTCACCTTTATTGATGGTGATTTCTCGGAGCGGTGCTGGCTTGAATATTTCATCCTCATCATCACTAATAGCTGAGCTGGATGACGGACGTTCGAGATCTACTTTCGTGGATAAGTTCTTGACCTCTTAATCATGCTATTTTTCTTACTTTCATATCATGAATCTTCTTTTCCTTCTTCTGAATGGCTGTCACATGGTTTGTATCAATATCAGCCATGAAAGAAGACATCCGATCTTCCTGTTGTGTCCCAAGGAAAGTTTTGTCTTCAGATGGGACATACTTTCGTTCCAGAAAGTTATGGCCTGCAAAGTCAAACATTTCCCCTAGATCACCTTTTCAAATTTCACGCGTTGCAATTTCTTAGTCATGATTTTTCTGTTTTCAGTCCTAGATACTCCTTATAGAATTTATCGATTGAAAGTGCAGATTTCTTTTCGTATTGATAGAGATATTTGCTTCTCTGCACAATTCCTGGATCTTCTGGCTATTCTTTTTACAGCAACTGAAATTGTCTCCCCGAGGTCGACGTGATGGTAGGTAAAACACGAGAGTACTTATTGTTTGGAGGGGAGTCGAGTCTGAGGTAACTCCCACTCAGACTTTTTCAAACAGCCAAATGGTCTTTCTGGTTTCCATTTTCTTATTCACTGTGAAAGATAAATAGCAAAATCAATCAATCAGTTTAATTTTAACAAGTCTTTGTGTTCTTACATTTTTGGAAGCGATGCAGGTTATAAGAAGCAACATAAAAGAACATTATTTCGTAACTTGATAACAACGAGTTGATCACGACGAAACCAGCGTTTTCACTACTCTCTAACAAAATTAGCGCTAAAACAACAATGCAATAAACCTTGAATTAGAATCTTATTGTTAACAAATTATCTTGTTGAATTATCAAAACAAATATCGAAAAGCTCACCTCATCAACGTGATATCAAATACTTTTTGTACGAACTATAAAAAGAAATCACCGATGTAAAATTATTTCTAGATGCTTAGTTTAAATTTATGGTTCATTTCTTTTTCGTTTAAGATTGAAATGTCTCCTGCAAGTACAAAAAAGGAAACGGGTAAAAAAATGGAACCTGGCTACAATCAACAAGTTTTGAAGTAAGATTTTTTCATTTTTATTTTGCATCGCATTTAAAAAGCACCAAACTGTGTAACCTTTAAATATATTTGTATCTCTATATATTTTCGTTTGTGCAGTTTCTATGTAAAACAAATTCTGGGTGCAATCGACATGAGGTGATTTTTACAATATAAAATGTTCCCTGTGAATATGAAACACCCTAATATATAAACATACATACTTATACACACACACACACACATACATTCATACATATATATATATTATATATATATATATATAGAGAGAGAGAGATAGATAGATATGTTTCTTTATTAGCCACAGGCGCACAAAAGAAGGGGACACATATAAAGGGGGAAGTTTACATACAATAAAAGCGTGTAAAATGCTATCACAAATGTAATTTAAAAATTAATCGATTTTCCCCAATAGGGGGAGACAGTTCATATGGGTAACACATACCTCCGAAAAAATGTGCAACCCTCATCTCCAGGAGTACGAAGAATTTGTACCCCTTTCCTCTCTTCCTCTTTTTCCTCAACCTACAGGCTGATATAGAGAGAAGGTCCATTAACTCGGGCCATTCCCGCCACTTTTACCCACCTTTCATAAAACTTGCTGGGGTACAGCACCTCTCTCTCCATCCTGATTCTTCTTCCAAAGTGATATTTGAATCAGTTGTTAGCTGGAGAGAAAGGTGTCTGACCTCAGCCCTTTTAACCTCGTTCACCATACAACCTCTTTCGCCATAGCTATCACACAAAGGAAAACCGCATCTCCTTCGTTTTTGAAGGAAGGTGGCGGTTTGATCATGACAATGGACTCGGTGGTCAACCGGATTGGTCCCACCCGCGACAATAGTCGTTCTACGTAGCCCCACACGTCGGTAACGCCAGGGCAGTGTATGAATGCGTGCGCGATGGTTTCTTCGTCTCGCACGCATCTCGGACAGATCTTTTTCGAAGGGTCCCTGCCCGGGCGCTTATGTCTGTAGAGCTCGTCTCGAACTGGCAGAGCTCCTCGGTAGCACTGCCAGGCTAGGGACTTTTGGAAGTTGTCCATCGGTCCCGGGCGGAAGGTCCTACCGAACAGACTGGCCAGTTCGTCTTCCTCTACGCCTAGAGCTTCTCCGAGCGCGTCGTCGCGCTTGCTGCGGATCAACCCTCTATAGAATGACGAAGTGGAGTCTCCACTGATCGCCGGGTCCGCCTGCCAGAGGGCTGTGAGCGCCTGAGCACATTCGATGTGCCAGTCGCCTATTTTTCTCGGTCTTTGCTTGACCCAGGACTGCAGCTCGGTCAGCGAGACGAGTCGTTGGAAGGCTCGCCTCACGAACGGTTGTCCGGTGAGGAATACCTAGAGATGCCGCAGCCTGTGTGCGTGTTTGCGTAACGTCAGCCACGGCAACCCCAGCCCTCCGTTGGAAGGGTGTTGGCAGCAGATGGATCTTCTCACCAAAGGAGCCCGCTTCTTCCAAAGGAATTGGAAGAGCGCACTCCATTTTGGTGAGTGTTTTGGCTGGACAAGGCACGAGGGTCAAGCGGTAGTAGATGACGGACGCTATAAAAGTGTTCGCCCCCTCCGCTCGATCTTTCAAGAATAGTTTGCACTCGGCCCACTTCTGGGTGAGTGCAAACACCTTTGCCGTCACCTCGTTCCAGTTTTTCTCCACCTGGAGGTCCGAGGTCCGGACCAAACCAGACCCCGAGCATCTTTACCGGTCCTTCCGTCCAGCGTCCGACGATGCCATCGGAAGGCATCGGTTTGCCTCTCCACGATCCGAGATGCAAACCGACGGACTTGTCCCGGTTCAGCTTCGCTCCTGTGAACCTTTCGTATTCCTTCAGTATAAATAGATAGATAGATAGATAGATAGATAGATAGATAGATAGATAGATATAATGTTCAAAGGGTACTTTTGAAAATGAAGGTGGAAAGGGGCACACAATAGATGCTATAGAGTATGTTTAATTATTTAAACAGTTTTCTTTCTCACCACCTAAGCTTCACGTCAATAAACATATGCACACATATATTAAATGTGTATTACGTGTATATATATATATATATATATATATATATATATATATATATATAAAGTTCGTTTCGGGGGTTGAAAATTTACCTTCAGCCTTTAAACAATTTTTAGATCCCCATATGCATTTTCACTCCCACCCACCAAATCTTTCCTTGTTTTCGTACTTGCGTGAAAGAGAACCAACATTTGTCTCTGTGTGTGAGTGTGTGTGTGTATATATATATATGCGTGTGTGTGTGTGTAGTAAATGTTTTGTAGAATGAGGAAGCGAAAGGAACAGTAAGAAAAGCTACGTTTCGGTGACGCGTTTCACTGAATACATCATCCACACATGCACACACAAGTCGCCGTTCAACATTAACAACAATATCACAGAGAATACACATGATCACACACAGGAAATGGGGTGAAGAGGGAGAGGAGACAGGAGAAACAGGAGAATGGTGAGAGGAATCTAAAGTGATGGATTGTCTTCTCTTGTGAAAAAATACAACAAAACAACAACTAACACAGACAGGAATACTGATAGTCAGACAGACAGACAGACAAAGAGACAGATGCCAAATTTATATTGTATGTTGATTAAAAAACAAACTAACAGACATAAGGCATAAAAACTAGAGTCCATGACGACTAATTAATTAAGTTAAACCAATTCTTAACAATTGTACTTACTTACATCTACCCACGTGATCTGAGAATGGCGGAATCGCTCCAGAACATTTTGTGTGGGTAAGGCGTTCGCTTCATAAGCACGCGGTTTCGGGTTCAGCTCTAAGGTGTGGCATATTCGGCATGTGTCATTTACTATCCTGGACAGGGTTGGATTTAGACCTTGGGGTCCCCTGGGTACTTCAGTTTTTTTGGGTGGGAGGGGGGGTCACATACACTAAAAGATTAGAATACACATCAATGTTAGCTTGGCGCAATTAATTGGAATTGAAAAGTTATACATTCAGGTATTAAATTCAAAAATTCTAACCATCCTAAACCTATAAAGCCCAGCTGACGGCACAAATAAATTACTACGGCCGTCACGGTTGGGGCCCCCACCGCCTGGAGCACTGGACAATTTTCCCCTTTGCCCCCTATTAAATCGGCCCTGATCCTGAGGTTGACCAATGCCTTATTTCGGAAATTTGTTGGGATTTGCAGGACATGTTTCTGTTATTTGTAGAAGGGTGGGTGACTATGTAGTGGTTCTATCGTCGGCTCAATTAGTGATATAGTACTTATAAATTTTGAATGTATGTGTACTATTACAAATGACTATAATGATAAGTGAGAAAATCGGGTAAAGTACCCTAGGAGACGATTTTTTCAACTATTATTTGAAAAGATTGACTATTACTACAGTCAATTGCAATGCGACGCACAGATTTCAAAATGAAAATTTTCCCAGTGTTTTCTAAGTCAACTGCTTTGTTTATACTTATTATAAGCTGTAATGATTTTTCTGAGTTATCTACTGTGTCGATATCAATCCAGTGAAAACCGACACTGATTCTAAGAAAGACCCCCACCATCCATTTTAAAGGGTATATGTTTACATTAAAATCTTACAAATTAATTTCATATAAGAACCATTTGTTATGTTATGTAACAATCAATTTCGCAGTAATAATTTTAGCAAACCCTTTCAAATTATTAATTAATTAATTGAAATACACTAGATTTCCATAGAAATATGGTCACGAAAGTTTTCCGTGATATTACCTCCCTTGTTTGTCACTTACTTTCCTGTCTGAATAACGTTATCATTCATTTAACACACAGATCTAAAAGTCACAGCGACCTGAGGGGGAGGTTCGAACTGTCAAACAGTCTAATGTCATTCTCTTTATAGCTTATATGACGTAAATGAAAATTAGAAATGTTTGTTAATCTATTATTAAAAAGAAACCAAGAAACAGTAATATGTTAGGATAATTGCTTATGTGAATGTAGTTATCTAATTCATCTACATATATTCGTGTACATAGATATTCGTATCGGTTCATCTTCAGTGACAGAGGAAGAGGCGGAAAGACAGAGCTATTAAAGGAGAGGAAAAATGGGGAGAAAAAGAGAGAGAGATAGATAGAGAAAGAGAAGAGAGATGGAGAAAGAGAGAGATTCCCACACACAAGTTAGAACAAATAGTAACATTCGATTTTCGAGCCGACACATATTGGACAAGATGTGTTACAGTTCTATCTCTATCTGATGTTTAGTCATACCACCGCCATTAATATATATCTTATTGCTTCAGATTATAAGAACATTTTTCAGAAATGGAAAAACATTACATGTTCTACTAGTTTAATAGAAAAGTCAACACAAATACAGCAGCAAGATGGACCCAGAGTATTTATGTTGTTGATGCAGTAGATACAAGAACATGTTGGTTTATTATTATATATATTTTTTAATAACAGAAATGGTTATTTCAACCAGAAGAATGAGCCAAGAATTTAAGGAACTGGAAGCCCCTAGGGGACACATATGTTATCTCAATGTTAGCCACACGTCTGTTCTATATGAATTGAAAAAGCTTAGAAACTCAGGCTGATATTATTCATAGGTTGAAGCCGAGAGAACCATCAAGACAAAAGACTGAAGGGTTAGAGTGGGCCAAAAATACCTGAAAGTCTAGGGACTCGGCTAAGGGTTAATATGTGCCGGCAACGATATGTCTATCATCACGAAACAGTGCAAACATGACAATTTAAGTACATTTCCAGTCCGACCTCCTGTTGCTTTTAATTTATGTACACACACACACACACACACACACATATATATACATGATATATATATGTACATACATATGCATATATATAAATATATATATTTTTTTATACATACAAGCTTGTACGAACTTATGTATATATATATGTGTGTTTATATATATATATATATGTGTGTATATATATATATATATATATATATATATATACTCATAAGTTCGTACAAGCTTGTATATAAAAATGAATCTGCGTGAGTGTGTTTTAGAATTTGTGTATGTGTGCATGTGTGTCAATGTAAACACATACATATATATACACATACATATATATACATACACATGTGCAGTCAGCCGTATACTTATCCACCCACTAAATGTATTTCAGTAAGCTATAATATTAAGTGATGTTTCTTCACATACCAATCTCATGAACCTCTCTACATTGTTTAGTAACCAACTACCAACTACCAACTACTCTTTCAATCCACTCCACCACCGCCAACACCACCATCGCTAACAACACCACAAACTCTATCAGCACTAGCAACTGCCACCACCCACCTCCCACCAATATCAAAACCAGCAATTGCCACCACGACCACCAACATCATTATCCCCATCACCACCAGCAACTATCACTACCATCATCGACCCCATCATCACCGCAAATAGTAGTAGTAGTAGTAGTAGTAGTAGTAGTAGTAGTAGTAGTAGTAGTAGTAGTAGTAGTAGTAGTAGTAGCAGTAGTAGTAGTAGTAGTAGTAGTAACGGCAGCAGCACTACTACTACTACTACTACTACTACTACTACTACTACTACTACTACTACTACTACTACTACTACTACTACTACTACTACTACTACTACTACTACTACTACTACTATAGCTGCTGCTGCTGTCGAGCCAAAGTAAGTGCTGTTCGGGGTGTCTTACCTTACAGAACACTGCGGATGTGACCTTTAAACCTCTTACGACTTAATAATTATACTAAATCATTGGGTTCAGATGTGAGAGGTTATAAGCAGGAGCAGGAAGTATGGAACGCTAACCTCGACTTGTTAGACATCCTACGACGACGTAATATATCTGGTTACATTATATTATTGTGAAGGCGTTTGGCTTTGTGGGTAAGGTGTTTGGTTATCGATCTTAAGGTCGAGAGTCCCAGCACCCGGCTGTGCGTTGTGTCCTTGAGCAAGGCACCTTATTTCTTGTTACACAGCCCGCATATATGAGGAAGGTAGATTGATAGAGGGGGTGATGAGTGTGACTCTCCATGCAATCTCTCGACTTGCTAGAAATATTTGCTAAATCTCTTTCAAATCTCACACTATCGTATCTATAATATAAATGATACACTAGAATCTGTTTGTTGGTTCTTTGCTTTGTTCCAACCATTGTACCTAAGGTCATGCTGGAGTACTACCTTCAAATGTGGATCTAGAACAGTGTTTCTTGGCCATTTTGTTGCACAATCCTACCAAAACAATAAAGCGAGCGCCCCATCATCATCGAACAAAGTTAGTATATAGCATGATATATATGTCTTATTCTGGATTACAACAAAATATTGTCATGCGCCACCTTTAAAAACTTTGAACTTGATATTGTTAAAAAATGGTATGGCTACAGATAAACAATTTGTATTTTTATATTCGCAATTAAACACTGCATATCATAACGTCCAGCATGAACTTCAAAAAGATGGGGTTATAACATCCAGGCTATTGATTTTGAGATCGAACCTGGTCGTTGGGCCGGCAACATACAAGCCTCATGTCTGATCGATCATTGATAATCTATGTCTAAACAACAGTAATAACAGCAGCAACAGCTATAGCAACAACAACAACAACAACAATACCACCACCACCGCCACCATCATCACAAATGACAATGGCTACTACTACAGGTTTGAATTCACAAAAAATGAAGGGAAATCAATTCCAACTTGTGGATAAAAATGGAAACCCTAAAACCTAGAAAACGTTCCGGCTAAAAAGAAAAAAAAAACGCATTAAAAATTAAATAGAAAGAAAACGAAAAACAGTACTACACACATCCACAAAGATACACACACACACACAATATACACATGTGTGCGTTTTTTCTTACTACAAAAGTGAAAGAGAATCGTTTCCAAATGAGTACTCAATACAAAATTATTTTGAATATATATTTATTTACCATGATTTATCCATAGACAAATTTCTCCTTCTCTCTCTCAATATATAAATGTGTGTATTTGTGTCCGTGTTCGTGTGTGTGTGTGTGTGTGTGTGTGTGTGTGTGTGTGTGTGTGTGTGTGTGTGTGTGTGTGTGTGTGTGTGTAGCAGTTACACGGATATACACGGATATACATATCGCATTATACACCTCATACATCATACATATAAAAGGTGCAGAAAAGTGTTCATAAAAAGGAGTCAATTTGTCTATTGTGTGATGTAGTACTGACAAAGTCCTTTGTGTAGCCTTACCCTTTCCTAATAGCGCTTCTCGAGCTTCTCGGGGCTGCGTACCTAGTGAACAGTTAGTTGCGCGTTGGTGCAAGCAATTCATCAAAACTTCAGAATTCGAGTTGATTCCGTGGTCCTCTAGTTTGATCATTTCCGTAAACTCCAGAAGGCACAGCCGGCACTGCCTACCTCCAAGAGTGTATGGGGGCGCCCGTTTAAAGATATCCCATTCCACTTTGAAGTTAATCTTTTTCCCCTTCAGTTGCCACACCAGCTCCGCTAGATTAATTTGCAATATTTTATGCCTATGTTTCAAGGAACTGGTGAGATTTTAGGAACGGAATTTAAAATCCTTTCCTGTTGCTCCAATATAGATATATTTTTTGTTGTCCGCAGCATGCAAGGCGCAACTATATACAATTCCGGAGGTCCTGCAGTTGTTGTTTAGCAGAGACTTTGTAGGAGTTCTACATTCATGTAAATGTATGTGATTGACTCACAAGTCTAATCAAAGAAAGTCTCTTCACACCCAGAAATGCAGTGAACAGCTGCTGACCCTGTAAACAGTAAAAACATACTTTACAGAAGAGATCTATTCACATTTATAATATAGGAACAAATGGAGCAGCTGCAACAAACCTAGCCACACACAATTTATAAGGAAGTATATGATAAATATAGACATTGATTAGCAAACCTTTACAGCCATTAGTACGTGAACTCGTTAGCTGCAAACAGTTTCTCCTCTTTCAGATTCCACCCACATTCCTACTGATTATCTTTAAAAATTGAGTTTGATTCCCAACGGTGGTCTTAAAAGATACTTTATTTCACGCTGCTCCAGTCCACACATCAGGAAGAAAAATAGTTGTACTTAGAATCGAAGAGAATTACCATTCTTTCAGGCAGTGTGTCGCACTGAATCTCCCTGAAAATTATGTTATAATTATGTGGTGTCTGAGAAGTATATTAACGTACATGTCAATGTCATGCTCAGCCATTTGCTCGTTAATTTCACGAGCAGATTGTTCCGTTGGTGAAACAACTGGAAAACCCGTTGTCGGAACTAACGGAGGTCCAACACACTGTTTCTCACACGCTCTCTCCTCCCCATATTTCATCTTAAACACCTCAGCCAATGTTTTCTTTCAAAAACTGCACCTTTATGAAAATCCCAACCGGCTTCTTTTCTTGGATGCATTGGCATACATAACGTTGAGGTTGAACATCAATCATCCTGGGAGAGTATTCAAAAATCATAAGCACGTCCCCGCCACTTCTTGATATCTTATAGACACTTACACCACTCTCTACAACTATTTTCTTTTCTTTTTTTTTTCTTTTGGCAACAATGTAGTCTTAAATATATATGGGAGGAACTCCTTTCAATTACAGTTCTGACTCAATCAAGCATGACGTGGGATAAAAAAAATAATAACGTTACCACTTCCCCTCAAAAACGTGAAAACAATTTCCTGCTTAAGGACACAACGCATCGCTGACAATCAAACTCATGATCATAAATCGAACACCCTAACCACTAAGCCATACGTCTTCTCCGGCAAACTATGTATATATATACACTCATATATTGTCTTACCTTTACCAAAGATGCAATATATATTCTAATCTTCTCAGTGTTGTTATTGCGATTTAGGTAGAAGAAACTACAAAAAGAAAAAAGAAAAAAAGGAGAGAGACAAAAAAGAAATGTATGTAAAAAAATAACAAAAACCAAAAAATAAAAATAAAATAAAAATAAAAATAAAAACAAACAACTAAAACTAAGAATAAAACAAATTCCTCAATGATTGGAAACTCAACGTGGAATATTCTAGCAATCTAATTTGGTAAACAATTACAACTTGATGCTTCGCCAGTGTGTGTATGTGTATGTGTATGTATATATATATATATATATATATATATATATATATATATATATACATACATACACACGCACATACACATATATATATATACATACATACGTATATATATATATATATATATATATATATATATATATGTATATATATATATATATATATATATATATATATATATATATATATATATATATATATATATATATAAATGTGCTTCTGCTATGTGTGTGTGTGTGTGTCTGTATAACTGACACACGCACTCACACGCGCATACAATGATCTGCATATATGTGCACATACATAGGAGAGAACTCTATATTCATGTATGCATACATACATGCATGTAGTAAAATTTCATTTTCGGAAGAAGAGTTAGATGAATTTCTGTATAAGAAAGTGTTTTAAAGTAAGACAAAGATCCTATCGCTTTTAACATTTGAGGAACATAATCAAGGAAAGAGGAGGGAAATTGAATAAAACGAGAGAAAAGTGGGTGAAAAATGAAGAAAAATCCAAGTTAAACAGATGAAAACGTAATTAAATAAATGATTATTCTTTCAAAACATTCAAGGAAACCTTTAAATTATCAATATGCGTATGTGTATGTATATGTGTATGTATGTATGTGTGTATATGTGTATGCGTTTGTGTGTGACTGTATGTGTTTGTGTGTGTATTGTGTAGTATTGTGTTTACAGTGCGCGTGTGTATGTGTATGTGTGTGTGTTTATGGAAACATTATCTGTGTATGTAAAATGAACCTTTAAATTATCAATATACCTATGGGTATGTATATGTGTATGTATGTGTATGTGTGTGAATGTGCTTGTGGATGAGTGTGTGTATGTATGCGTGTGTGTATTGTGTTGTATTGTTTTTGCAGTGTGCGTATGTGTGTGTGTTGTATTGTGTTTGCAATGTGCGCGTGTGTGTGTGTGTTTATGTGTTTATCAATATGCGTATGTGTTACGTTGTGGTGTGTATGGGTTGTGTATATGCGTGTGTTGTTGTTTGCATGTTTATGGCTGCGTATACAAATGAAACCTTTAAATAATCAATATACGTTTGTATGTGTGTGTATGTATATGTTTGTGTGTATTATGTTGTGTTGCGTTTTGGGGTGAGTGCATATGAGTTTCAGAGCATGCATGTACGTATGTATGTGTTGTGTGTATGTTATACTGTATGTGTTTTGTTCGTGTGTAAGTGTGTGTGTTATACGTATGTTTATGGAAACATTGTGTATACATCGGGAATCTTTAAATTATCGATATGTTCGCCTGTGTAGGTATGTATGTATGCGTGTGTTTATATTCGTGTATTGTGTGTGCGCATATGTGTGTATGTGAAGTACGTATTGCAAAGAATAACTCTTCAGTTATGATGTGCCAGAGATTAAGATGCTTGTTCTATGGCTAGAATTAACAGTCAAATGCCTCTCCAATCATTGTCTACCGTTAAAAATAAGCTTGCTCGGGGTTAAAAATGGAACTAAATACCAACAAGAGCAACAACCATCATCCCCGAAATAGAAACAATAAAATTTGAACCTTTTATATAATCACTGAAAACTACTCACTCAAACAACACACTACAATCTCAAATAAAAACAAGGACACACGTTTGCATAATCAGGGTTTAAATGGTACTAACCCACAACAACAACAACAATGAACATCATGACGACGCCGGCAACGACGACACATAAGAAAAAAGAATAATTTATTTCATGACTTGAAACCCTAGAAATAGCAGCTTAATCTCCCTGTAATTACATACTACCGTCTAAAAAGGAGCTAGAGAGGAACGTTTGCTTGTTTTAAGTTGAAACAAGGAAAAGAGAAGCAGCTATCATGACATTAATCTAGGAATGAAATCTCTTGAATATAGCAGCAGAGCTTCTCTCAAAGCATAGCCTATCTTACTTAGAACCCGCTCGCTCCCCCAAACACACAACATACACACAACGACAATAAGAATAAGCGCAACAACATTCATCACAACAATCACAATCTTTACGTTCCGAGTTAAAATCCCATCGAGGTCAACTTTGACTTTCACCATTCTGGGGTATGTATACATGCCCTCGTGCGCTGTTGAGCCGGTGCTTATCCTAGTTTCATGGCGTGAAGCGACTGAGAGTACATCTCAGGGTTAAACTCCTACCTATTGCTAGTATTCATTTTCAGTTGAGTATTCTGGAGCAACATGAAATGAAGTGTTCTGCTCAAGAACACAACACGCAGCCCAGCCCAGGAATCGAACCCTCAGCATTAGGATCGTAAGTCCAACAACCTTACCACTAGGTCATATTCTGGGTAGATAAAACAAATTACCAATTATGAGAATTGTACTGATGAGCTTTCCCTTTTGTTGCTTCGTCTACATGAGCTTAAACGGAGCACCAGATTGGCGGCTAGGTCCCATCCATTGACAGTTTAAATTCCTAAATGCAATCGCAAAATATCTTTTGATAGTCTATTCCCTCGCACATCTTGCCAATGAATTCTCTTCCGGCGTCTTGCTTTCTTGACCATTACAAATTTCAATAGTTCAATAGCAACATCAACCGTTATCTCCTCTTTCTTTGAATTACATTTTCCGTCTTGTGCTTCTCTCTTCTCAGCAACCCCTTACATTTTAGTGGCTTTATTGCTTTACTTGACGTGATTTAAATATAACAAAGTCGATATAATTAACTTTCTCCTACTCTAAAAATTGCGGGGGTTGTGCTTAGATTAGAAACCATGATTTAAGTCGAGGAAACGTGGTGGAGGGCTGGTTGACTCTTAGAGTGCCGGAAACATCCCGAGGTCAACATTGATCTTCATCTTTATAAAATCGCTAAAATACCAAATCAGCCATCATAAATTTACGTAAGAACATTTGTTAAATTATGTTCTAAACATCAGGTTAATTATTAATGAGGAAGTTCGTTTTATTATTAAATCCCTCCAAATTCTTGATTATTTTCAAAATTATTCGAAAATCATAGGTAGTGTCTTTCATTAGAAATACAGGCCTACCAATCTCTAAAAGTTTAAAGGGGGGGGGGGGGGGGTACCACGAAAAAAGTACCCCAAAACGGGGAGAAATGAGGCAAAATGGGGAGATTTTATATAATGAAAGCTATACCCATGTTTTCACAAAAGAAGTCATCTCTCACCCACCTCAAAGTGTGTGGGAGGTCCCTCCCCCCTGTCCAACGAGGTGAGTTGACAGGTCTGGAAATATGGCAACAGAAGAGTTAAACTAGGTAGTCAAATTGTTTACTTAATACATCATTATAGAAACTAAGTGATTTGTTGAACTGTCTCATTAGTTAAACTAGGAAGTCTTACGATACACTCGAGTAATTACAAATATATCGTATCCTGTTCACTAAACACTGGTCACAATTTATACAAGATATATTAAATTCTTCTTACGAACTTTACTCGAATGGACGATTGAATTCTGCGTTGATCAATATAAAATTAAGAAATTAAACTTAATTCATCTAATTCTCCATCGAACTAGATTTGTAATAAAACGATAGTCACTAGAATTGGCAGACTATTTAAAGCCTGCGCCTGTATAAATAATACGCAAGGCCCGTTAAAGATTTTAGCCAGAGGCCTTGTGCAAGTTTAATCCGCCCCTGTGTGTCGACAGGAATACAACTGAAATATATATCTGCAGTGGTGCATTGTGCTGTGGGTTATCATGTTTCAGGTACTCATATTAGGTAGTGGAGAAATGAAAAGATTTTTAGAAAGTTACATAGAGAGCTGAAGAGAGTATGGAAAGTGTAGTAGTAGAAACAAAATGGTGGAAAGATGACTTTAATATAATCTAGTTATAATCAATAATTTGACCTTTGTTCGGTTAGTTATTAACGCGAAAACTTGGATTTTGTTTAGTATCACTGAGTAGGAAGGAGAAGGGTAGCACCTATAATGATAGATGAAGGATGCGAAGAATTCATGAGTTATATACAAACTAAAAGTCTGGGCTGAATGCTTGAAATGAAATTTACAGTTTACATTTATGAACGTTTAACTGGCCTCCTACTAGGTTGTATCTCACAGAGGTTTTTCAGGTGTTTAATGATAAGGGGCCCTCAGTCATATAATGAAAATTAACGTGAGAGGAAGTGTCATACTCAAAGACACAATGTGTCTTCCGGTCGAGGAACTGAGTCCATGACATGATCGTGTATCCAACACTTTAACCAGAAGGCCACGCTCATTCACTTTTAAAGGCATGGGGTAACTAGTACTACACTACCTATACACCCGTCTGTTTTTAAGATTGCAAGATGTGTCAGGAAGGATATTTGGCTGCAAACTCTTGCAAGTCAAGCATCCATGTAAAGTCTCTCTCATTAATTCACCACTTGAATCCTTGTAAGATAGCGAAATCGCTAAAGTCACTGAAACGACATCCTCCTAAATTGCAGGCCTTGTGCCTATATCAGAAATTGGCAGTATCAGTAGAGGGTCGGACGCCATGCTTTCCAGCATAGTTACGTCCCTTTACGATCTGAGTTCAAATCCCGCCGAGGTTGACTTTGCCTTTCATCCTTACGGGGTCGATAAAATAAAGTACCAGTAATGCACTGGGTATTTGCTGGTCTTGTGCCTAAAGTAGAAACAATTATTAATATTTAGTTTGTTTGCTAGCAAACAACATCATAAAAACCATGTATGTTTATTAATAATATTATATTATGATATTCTTACAATTATTAGTTACTCACGAATACAAAACTAATATATATATCCATTTCACGGTGATTTGGAATGAGACGGAAATGTGGTTTCTATTTCTAGTTGGTCGAGTGATTACGGCAACGTCTCCTACAGCCATTGATATATCTGGAACAATAGATATTTATGTCTATATGTTCACTCCTTGCCATACCATAACCCTACACATAAAAAATTGACCACTGGTGGAGTGGTTCGAAATACAGTAAACAATACGTCTGATTTTTGTATAGGAAGTGTAATTATATTCTATATGTATACTATACAGACGCACAATTAATGATGTTGAACGGCTCAACATTAAATTGGTTAAGACATTTTCCAGTTGTTTGTTCAATCAAGTAGCCATAAATGATGAACTGCACACTAATTACATACATATAGTCAATAAACTCAATATTATTCTTAAACATTGAATCTGTCACATATTCTCTTTCACTTTCTCTCACCATTCTATCTCTCTCCCTCTATACGCCACACACACATGCATGTAAATAGATTGATAAATATATATAAATATACATACACACTTAAACACATTCATTATTAGAAGCGAAATCTTTCAATTTTGGGTTTCTATTTATCATGTATATATATATATATATATATATATATATATATATATATATATATACGATATTAAATAAATGGAAACTATATTTATAAAACCATATTTATTTCATTATATATATTTCAGGGATATCATATTAACAATATGTTATGCCTTCTTCAGACAAATATAGTTTCCATTTATTTAATATCGTAAATATACTCCAAATACTTGTTGAGTGCTTTTATATCAGTTATAAATATTTACTAGTTGTAACCAAACAATTTAAATATAACTTTCCATATATATATATATATATATATATGTAAATATATACGTATATATATATATATATATATATATATATATATATATATATATATATATATATATATATATATATATACATGTATATATATATATACGTATATATATATACATATATATATATACATATATATATCATGTATACATGTATATATACATATATATATATATATATATATATATATATATATATATATATATATATATATATATACATATATATATATATATATATATATATATATATATATATATATATATATATATATTTATATATATTGATAAATGTGTGAGATCCTTGGTACAGTTAGGTATATTTGAAAAAAAGGAAAAGAATGACTTCACTTGTAGTGTTAAATAATTTGATTTAATTTTATATTATAATATTATGAGTTGGTAGATTTAGTAAGTTCTTTGTTAACTTCGGTGGGAAGAATTTTAAAGATACCTGGTTAACTTTTGGAGAAAGTTCTCCAGCAAAAGTTAACCAGGAATCTACAAGTGAACTCGTTCTTTTCCTTTTTTTCAAATATATATATATATATATATATAAATATATATATATATATATATATATATATATATATATATATATATATATATATACACATACATACATACATATATATATACACACACACAGACATATATATATATATATATATATATATATATAAGAAAAAGTAGTTGAAAATGCAATTGGAGTCTTTAAGAGGGTTTATTTACAATATACTATTACTTTACTTACAACTTTTATTATTTTCAAAGGTTAAGACAGATGAAAAGATATGTGGCTATGCCGACTCATTACTCGCATCTAACTGATGTTGGTAATATATTTCAATTTTATACAATCCGATTCACAATTCCGGCGTGTAGTTGGTGGAAGGATGTGTGAACGCGTATATACATATGTTCACGCGCTCATACTCATGAATACGCACACAAATAGACATATCTATATGTGTACACGAGCATACACTTGTATCCCTGTGTACGCACTCATGCATATCTGTGCGCGTGTGTATGTTTGTATATATATATATATATATATATATATATATATATATATATATGGGGTAAAGACGCCCCTTCGGTCATGAATGACCACGGGATTTGCACCTAGATAGTTCCGCTCCGGGGCACAAGTCCGGGCAAGGTTGTTTGTGGAAGACCAGCAGGCGCCCATACATACCAATCTACCTTCTACACGCCACCGATATTGTCCAAGGGAAAGGGAAAGGCCGATACATCTTCGCACTTGTGACGCCGCAATTCATTGTAAACTGGAAATAAAGTGTCTTGCTCAAGAACACAAGTCAAAGCCAAGTCTGAGAATCGAACTCACATTTTCATGATTATAAGCCTGACACTCTAACCATTAAGCCATGCGCCTTCATATATACATGCATACACATATATACACATATATATACACATGCATCTATATATAATTATATACGCATACGTATGGGTATGTATACATATGTTTGCACTTCAAAACGAAGTGTTGTGGTGTCGTTCATGTATATGCATATACATGAAATGAACGACACTACAACACTTCGTTTTGAAAATTTTGAAAGTAGGTTTATAAGTATGAATTTTCATAAGAATTTCGTAGTTGTGTCTGTGGCCTAGCGGTAGATATTAGAGACGATGGGCATCCTGGCTTTGGGTTCAATCCTGGTCAAGACGTACATGCAATTTTTTTCAGTTTTTATTTTACAATCAATAGAAAAAAAAACTGAAAAAGTTTACCGGGAACCTTTCTCTCGACCAGGATCGAACTTCAGACCAGGATCACCACCGTCTATGACTCCTCCAGCTAGGCCACCGAGACAGCTACAAAAGTATAATGAACATTGATAATTATAAACCTACTTTCAAAATCAAAGTTAAAAAGATGTGGTGTCGTTCATGGCTTTCCTATAGCTATTAGTAATATTTAGGGTCGACTTCTAGTTATTATTGAAAGTCTCTGGATTTCGCATATTTTTTATTGGAGAAGGTAAGATATTTTTCTGCAAAAATTTCATTGCACTATTTTCTTTCCACTTATGTATTTTTCGAAAATGTTATTTATTCATTATAAAAATTAAATGATAGCATTCTATATGTAGGTGGGCCTCCTTCATCTCCTGGCAACCAATATTTCAGAGCCAGTCCACCAGTGTATATATATATATATATATATATATATATATATATATATATATATATAATGTATATATATAAATGTATATATTTATATATATATATATATATATATATATATATATATATATATATATATATATATATATATATATATATATTAGAAAGTGAGGTTTATTTTTACAAAATGAAAAATAACACAGGTATCCTACACGAGTGAAAGTATAAAGAAAAAAAGATGAAATCGGAAATGCAACTGGAGTTTTATTTTAAAAAATATATATATTTATTTGGTTCCTTTACCGGTCTGATGTGAGAAAAACCACAGACCCTCCATCTCAACTCTACTTTTGAAAAGCAGAAGAACTGCGAAAGCGGTAAAGGAACCAAATAACTATATATATTTTTTTAAAATAAGATTCCAGCTGCATTTTCGATTTCATCTTTTTATCTTTATATATATATAAAGAAAAAAAGATGAAATCGAAAATGCAACTGGACTCTTATACAGATGCATCACTGATTTTTCGTTTTCTTTATACTATCCACACTCTACTCTGCTGAATATTGAGTGCTAATTTTGGCATACCGCCTATGGAAGCATCATAGCTACCATGATACACAACTATATATATATATATGCTTTCACCGTATTTTAGACTAAAGAAATTTCTAGCCTGATAGTGGGGTTGATAACCCTCGGAGAAATGGAAAAAGATGAGTGTTGCCGTACATGGGAGTCGAACCCACATTTTTGGTTATCCAGACCACTGTGCTACCATTACACCAATACACAGTGGTCTGGATAACCAAAGATGTGGGCTCGACTCTCATGTACGGCAACACTCATCTTTTTCCATTTCTCCGAGGGTTATAAACCCCACTATCAGGCTAGAAATTTCTTTAGTCTAAAATACGGCGAAAGCTTATAATTTCTAATTTCTAATTTCAAACTCGCGCACCGTTTCAAAAACATACTTACATGTTTACGTTTATAATTTGCTTGTTTATATATATATATATCATTATTATTATTATTATTATTACGGGGTCGATAAAATAAAGTACCAGTAATGTACTGGGTAATTGCTGGTCTTGTGCCAAAAGTAGAAACAATTAGTATTATTATTATTATTATTATTATATATATATATATATATATATATATATATATATATATATATATATATATATATATATATATAGAGAGAGAGAGAGAGAGAGAGAGAGAGTAATAATAATTTTGAAGACTAAAATCCAAAGTGGGCTCGATAAGGATAAATATATAAGAACGGTAGAGCAAAGATTTATTAAAATAACAGATTAAAGTTTAAGCAAAGAATCGCTGCTTTCACACTTAACGGGATCTTCTGAAACTAAAAAATTTAATCTCTGAATGCAGAAGTAAATATTACAAAAAACGTTGCAACTGTAGGAAGACAGGAAGACGATACTTTGGTTCGTGGAAACGATCCCTGGCAAAGAACGTAAAAAAACGCCATTATATGGAGCGGTGAGAACAATTACATGCAAAAACAAAACCACGTAAATGGTATAACTGAAGTCGTAGACTAAAATTCTATTTAGGAAACCGAATGATTCTCGGCTTCAGCGTTAAGAATAAAGTAAATAAAATACAGAGGTAATTGAAATTAAATAATACATACACGCATCCAATACGTACATACACAAGCATACGCGAAAACACTCGCCATGGGTATGCAGATACAAGCACGTACACACAAAAAAAACACACGCATGCCTGTACCCGCACACATACGAGCGTATACACCAAATACACATAAAAATATATTTAAAAAAAAATATATATATATATATATGTGTGTGTGTGTGCGTGTATACATATAATTAAATAAACGTATATAAATATACACACATAACTGCGTATAAAACGCGCACACACATACCTACATGTAAATACACATTTGTTCGCAGACGTATGTCAACCAGAACACAAAGTACACATATACACACACCCTACATACGTACGAACCCGCATACTCACACAGACGCAAAACTCACGTATACACCTAACCAAATGCACATGTACCAGTATATATAATATATACGCCATAACATATACAAGCAAATATACGTACGAGAAAGTATACGTACCTTCACAAAACATACAGGTAATATATACTTACCTATACAAATAAGTAATGGTATAAACATAGCATATACTTAGCTCCCACATCAAGACGTAATATATCCGCGTATAGTTCGTACTATCCATTTAGGGTATAATGTGGGGCTGCAATACAGGAAAGTTTTGTGCAATTTATGTTTACAAGCCGAAATTGCCTCAGATTTTTTGTTTAAGATGTGGTCTTTGGTGTAGAGTATTTCCAGGGCCTCAGCGGCGTAGAGGTCACATGGTCTTTTATTTCCGTTATACGATCTAGCCTTAGCTAGGATCTCCCAGTGTAACTTATATTGGGTGTGGTTGTCTTTTAGACTCCAGATATAAGCTGAAAGTGACGTCTATTCCTTCTTAAAGGGTTAAGAAAAGAATGGGTATGCATGTAAAGACGCTGCTTGAATCTATTGGCGGTTAACCCTACGTAGGCCCTACGGGACGTGGTGTTTCAACCTTACATTTGTAGACAATGTTACTAGAGAGGCATTTCTCGGATAGGGGGCAGTCAACCCGATTCCTACAATTACAGTTAGTACCAGCTATAGGGTTGCACGTGTTCCTACGGCTAGGTAATTTGAAGCTGTGATGTTACGTGCAAAGTTGGCAGTCTATATGTATTATTTAATTTCAATTACCTCTGTATTTCATTTACTTTATTCTTAACCCTGAAGCCGAGAATCATTCGGTTTCGTAAGTCTACGACTTCAGTTATACCATTTACGTGGTTTTGTCTTTGCGTGTAATTGTTCTCACCGCTCCACATAATGACGTATTATCTTCGTTTTTTTCGTTCATTGCCAGAGAACGTTTCCACGAACCACCTACTAGAATATTAGTCTACGACTTCATTTATACCATAAACGTGGTTTTGTCTTTGCGTGTAAATGTTTTTACCGCTCCAAATAATGACGTATTATCTTCGTTTTTTTTCGTTCTTTGCCAGGGAACGTTTCCACGAACCAAAGTATCGTCTTCCTGTCTTCCTTCGAATGCAACGTTTTTTGAAATATTTACTTCGGCATTCACAGATTGATTTTTTAGTTTCAGAAGATCCCGTAAAGGGTGAAAGCAGCAAGTCTTTGCTTAAACTTTAATCTGTTATTTTAATAAATATATATATATATATATATATAATCTGTATGTATGATCCGTATCTATGTATGTGTAGCTCATCCTATAAATTATAAGTCTAGAGTTAAATGTACATATTTTTAGTTTTCTAAAACTCGACGACTTTCAGGATGGATGATGTTTGCGTGTCGTAAATATATATGTGGAGCGTCTGTCGCACACACTCACACACATACACACACACCCACACCCCGCACTCACACACTTATAAATATATACAGACACAAACACACTCACACACATACACACACACACACACACATGCACACACTAATAAATATATACAGACACAAACACACACATGCACGTATATATATATATACGATCACATCTCTCTCTTACACGCACACATACGCACACACAAACACACACAAACAGACACATACACACATATATGATCACATCTCTCTCATACACGCGCACACCCACACCCGCACGCACACACACACACACACACACACACACACACACACACACATACACACACACATATATATATATATATATATATATATATATATATATACGATCACATCTCTCTCATACACACACACATTCATACACATTCACACACACATTCACATACACACATATGTATATATATATATAGTTGTGTAGGATACATGCCGGATGTATGTGGCAGACACTTTAACCAGTGAGTCAACATAACTTTTACCTGATGATATATCTCTATTTGCGAACGTAAATCTCCTCGTGAAGACTTTGATCTTAAAATCTAAATACGTATGTCTGTGTAAATGCTGGTGTAAAGTCTACGTGTGTTTATGTCTGTCTATATGGGCCTCTCTATGCATGAGTATGTATATGTTTTTATGCCTGTATATGTCTGTACGTATATGAACAGTGCGACTGTTGAATATGTGCGTGCGAGAAAAAAAAGTGAAAGCAATGATGAGAAAGGGTGAGAGAGAGAAAGAGAGATAGTGTGTGTGTGTATATATATATATATATATATGTGTGTGTGTGTGTGTGTGTGTGTGTGTGTGTGTGTGTGTGTGTGAGTATGTGTAAATGTTTGTATATGTGTCTGGTCTGCTATTTACAGCTAGGCGAGCGTCGGTAAGTATATGCATACATGTATGTATGTATATATATATATGTGTATATAATATATATATATATATATATATATATATATATATATATATATATATATATTTATTTATTTATATGTGTGTGTGTGTAAATGTGTGTGTGTGTATGTGTGTGTGTGTGTATGTGCGCGCGCGTGTGTGTGTGTGTGCGCGCATGTGTGTGATATGTTCTTTTTCAATTCCTTGAATTTTTGTGACACAAAAAGGGGACTGGTTACTTGTTAAGAATGAAAGCTCCGGCATAGGAATTCAGATAAGAACCGCAAAGAGTTTCTCGGAGAAATTTAGAAAAGTTTTGCAAAATTCACTGTTCCTCTTAAAAATAGAAGTTTCAGAATTTTACTGAAGGAATTTACTGAACTATTTGCAGCTGCCCGTCCCCTACTGGAAACCGGTGGGTGTAATGTTAATGATGTTTAGGTAGACCAATGCAAGAAAGACATATGCATAGAGAGTGCATGGAAAGTGTTCCTGGGGATGTGATGTTCTGAGGAGAATGAACTATGTGTAGTAGTTAGCACGGAGCGATGTGAGAAGAAGAGAGACGTGAGAGATTGGAGTGCTTGAGTGGAGGTGGCACAAAATCAGGCAGCTCTGTGAAGCAAAATTTATTGCAGAGTGTGCCTTTCTCCCTTTCTCTCTTCTGAAAATCATAGCTTTTCTAGACAAGTTATCAAATACACAATAACATGATGGAATCTAAGTCTAAAGTCTGTCTCAGGGTCGAAAGTTCATTGCATCTGTGCTTATCCAAATGTCCTTTGTGTTGAGCGACTGAGAGTACGGGACTCGCCACTGGACAAGACACTAGTCTGTCACAGGATTAAACTCCCAGCTACTGCTGGTACTCCCTTTCAGCTGAGTATACTGGACCACAACATACAACCCTGCCCAGGAATTGAACTCATGACATCATGATCGTACATCGAACACCTTAACCACCCTCTTCCACAACCTGATGGAGGTTGTCAATAATTACAATAAAACATTTCAAAGCATCTAAACATAAATGTCCTCTACTTCCACTAATTTTGAGAGAAATGTTTATATTTATCTATGATAGATGCATGCGGACATATGTATATATATATATATATATATATATATATATATATATATATATATATATATATATATATATATATATATATATATATGTGTGTTTGTATGTGTGCTTTTATGTATGCGTGTCTATATTTGTGCACGCGTGCGTCTGCATGCGTGTAGGTATGTATATATGTGTGTGTGTGTATAAATGTGCATGCATGTATGTATTTATGTATGTTTCACTTTCTCTTAATTTCGAGTACATTTTTGACCGGCCACCTTCCTGGTGGCAAGGTGGTAAAAGAAAAGAAATTTTCATCTCTTGAATTGCAAGAATTTTTTGCAAAATTTGAATGTGCCAGCTATCACAGCCATTTGTAATCTATGAATTAGGGAGCTGCGCTCTTTGCCCACAAATCCAAGTTCAGTCATACTTTGGTCCAAGTGGGTTGGTCTATAACCTGTAGCTCCAATAATGATGGGTATGAAGGTGAACGTGTATCTTGGATATTGGATCTGCAAACTCCTCATGAATGATCCGTAGATGTCCTCCTCTTGCATTTTTCTTACAAAGTTGACTTCAAATGGGCTGCTGATCTCTACAACAGAGCACATTTTCAATGTGTGGCCCAAACAACAATATGAGGCCGGTTGTGCTTTAATTTGGTGGCAGTTTTTATTTTCAGGTTCCACCAGTATTCTTTAGTGCCATTTATCTCAATATATTCCTCCTCATTCGTTTTTAATTTTGTTTTCCTAAGCTATCACATAGGGAGGTAGTAGTGAGACGACATTCTTTCGCAGTTGGCAACAATGTAGCTAACATCTTCGATCTTTGTTTTACAAAGCCTACATTTATTGTCGACTGATGGCCCTCCTCTTTTGTGTAGGAGATATTTTGTAGGGATTTCTTGTTTCCGTATTGCACAGAGATATCCTTCCATGTGGGATGTCAGAAACTCCATGTCAGGCTTGTTGAATGATTTATCCCCTCCATGGTCTGTGTTTTTCGTCTCAGGTACCCATGCACAACTTTCCTGTAAATTGGTCCATTTTTTAAATCTTGTTCGAGCATTGAATAGGATCTTCTAATGTCCCCGAGAGAGAGATTTATTCCATATCAGGCCTCTCCTCCCTATCAGTGTCTATCCTAATGATATTATTTCCTTCATTATTTGTTCAAATCTCGCCGAGGTTAACTTTGCCTTTCATCCTTACGAGGTCGATAAAATAAAGTACCAGTAATACACTGGGATAATTGCTGGCCTTGTGCCCAAAGTAGAAACAAATATTTCCTTCTTGCATATAATATATAAGAAACCATTATTTCCTTCATGCTCATAAACCTGGGCAAGATAGTTGCTGACTTTTTTCTTCTGTTGAAGATGTTGCTTCAGTGTTACTATCTGGGTCTCGGATGATGTTAATATAGATTTTAGACCCCGGCCAACTTCCTTGCCTGAGAAATAGTGCCTATATGTATGTATGTATTGTATGTATGTATGTATGTATGTATGTATGTATGTATGTAGGTATGTATGTATTTATGTATGTATGGATGTATTTATGTATGTATGCATGGATGGATGGATGGATGGATGGATGGATGGATGGATGGATGGATGGATGGATGGATGGATGAGATATTTTGAAAGATGAAACAAGAGAAAGTGGTACAACTCTCAGAAGTCCTGGGGGACTGACAATTCATCCGACCTATTTTCTGAATATCCTCTCTTACTTTTAACTGAAACAGATGCCAATTTCTGCCAATGATTTTCAACAAGTGATTTAGAGATATCGAATAATTTGACATTCGTACATGACAGACAGAGCACATATACTGTACAGCTTAGTGCGGCTCACCTACCCCGAATTAATTTCTTCATAACTTCCTTAATAATGCACATTTTTTATGAAGTTTTGCAGAAGCGTTTTCGAATATTTCACTTACGATTGTGTTGGTGAAATTAGAAACAGAAAAAAAAAATCATATTGTGTTTTTTAACAATCTCATTAATGCCTTCTTTACTGTACACATTCGATCTGTATTTGTAAATATAATAAACTCGGAAATGTTTTCATCATGCCTTCCAAATTCATGTTGATAATGAATAATATTAATCAGAATAATGTCGTATATTTTCTACAGAAACGCAATCTATAATTAGTAAGTGAGTACAAAATTTACTTTCATCTAGATAATCGTAATCTATATATTCGAAAATCTATATCTGCAAAACTTCATTAAAGATATGCATTACTAAGAAATGCAGGTGATGGAGTATTAAATTGTAGTTATTTTACCCATAGTCTCTTTTACATATAACAATCATATATACGCCGTACAATAGTTATAATTGTTTAGTGTCGTGGGAACTAACAGAAAAGTTATCATTTTTTCTTCTTAATTATCAATGCACTGTTCTCATAAGTTCATTTGCAAAGCTTTTTTTTTTTTTTTTTTATCTTAGAATCATTTATACATGCACTGCGATAATATACTAAAAAGTAAAAATACGTGAATGTTCATAAGAAATATATACTTCATTCACATATATAGAAAAATCCTCTAATATTTTGTAATATTTTCTTATTCTAAATTTACGAATATTTGTTTCTCGGTAGAAATACGAGTCAATGAAGGGATTGCAAGGATGGAAGGAAAAGCTAAATATATCTAACAGTAGAAAATAAGCATAGTTTATGAAGTAAATGTGAAGAGGATGACAGCCATCTATTGGTCGGTGGTAAAAGAAGACCGTATTCCAGTGGAATGATTGTTGAATAATCTAATCCTTCTGTACAAGGGGGAAGGTGATCCGGTAGACTGTGGCTTATATAACGCAATTAAGTTATTGGAACATGTAATCAAGGTGTTGGAAAGAGTAACAGGACAAGGAAAAAAGTGAAGATTGATGAAATGCAGTATGGATTTCTGCATGGAGCCAACCAGCAGGAGACCCAGAGGTTAACTATGAGTAAGATGAATGGATAACATCCATGAGATTAGTTTGTCTCGCTTAGGGATGAAGCCGCATCAATTGGAGTTGTTTGCTTCTAATAAAACCCTATGGAAGGCGTGTTTGAAGACTCTGCTCCCTCGACCCTTCCAGGAATAAGTGAGAGAAGAAGAAGGAGAAGAAGAAGAAGAAGAAGAAGAAGAAGAAGAAGAAGAAGAAGAAGAAGAAGAAGAAGAAGAAGAAGAAGAAGAAGAAGAAGAAGAAGAAGAAGAAGAAGAAGAAGAAGAAGAAGAAGAAGAAGAATTTCGATCTTTCAACATATTATTCGTATTCGTGATACACAGTACAGTATAGGTGGAAAGAAACTGTGCTCTCTCAATTCAGAGAAGTAATGGCCCTACCTGGAGCAACTCTCTACCCGGAGGAACCTTTATTTCCGTCGCTTGTATTTGCGATCGTATTCTTTGGAACTCCACTCACATATTGAGCGCACTATGCAGGCTTCCTTGAGAAGACGAGTATCTCAGTCTTCGCAGCACTGATTTTCAATCCGTTCAGCACTCGGCAGCAAATCTCTTATGTGCAAGTCACAGATCGCTTTCTGTCGAATTAAATAATTGTTTCTACTATTGGCACAAGGCCAGAAATTACCCAGTACATTACTGGTACTTTATTTTATCGACCCCGTAAGGATGAAAGGCAAAGTCAACCTCGGTGGGATTTGAACTCAGATCGTAAAGGGACGTAACTATGCTGAAAAGCATGGCGTCCGACCCTCTACCGATACTGCCAATCCACCGCCCTATATCCACCTTAATTCTGTCGAATTAAATAATACCACGTTGTCTGCAAATTCCAGCCGACTGAGCCTATATTTGCCAGTCGCGAGACCACTACCAACTAGGCTGCGTATGTGAATCCTGCCCATAAAGATTATGAACAGGAATGATGCCCGACACCCACATTGAATGGTTTAGACTTAGCACCAATTATTCGAACACAAATTCTAGGGCATTTGTATAGACATCTTTGCAATAAGAAGCTGTCCATCGATCCCGTACTCCTACCGCGGAATATTTGGTTGGCTGTGCTGCATCTTTCCTCAAATGAAATGTAAGGACGGGGATAGCAAAAAAATGTTTAGTTAAGCAAGGTTGGGTGAATCAGTTCATTCTAATTCTGGACTGTATAAAGATATTGGGCTTGAAAATACCCTTACCAATTTTAATTTTTCGGATCTTTCTGCGTCCTGAAAGATCAAAATTGGTAAAAAAAAATGTTCAAGTTCAATTTGTTTCTACAATTCACAAATAGAACGAACTGATTCATCCAATCTTGCTTAACTAAAAATTGTATACTAACCGTATCCTTACATTTCATTTGAGTAAATTCACGTAAGACAAGTGAAAATGTTCCTTCTGAACTCTCGGATTCTAACACACCAACACACAACGAAAATATGAAACTACCGCCGAGGGAATATGTTGAATAGGTAGCACTAATAGAAGAGGTGTTGTCAGAGTGTATGTGTATGAAAGTATCTGATAGATTAGATAGATAGATAGATAGATGAGAGAGGGAGAGTGAGGGAGAGAGAGAGAGAAAGAGAGAGAGAAGGAGAGAGTGAATAAGAGGAAAAGTGAGAAAGGTTGCGCCAAATTACAATCCTTGACACTTACAGGCAGTGAACCGTTAAAATGTTAAGCAAGTGCCTTTACTTCAACTGTGTGTAGCTCTGTCATCGAATACTGATACGTCTGTTAGTTGGCTGTCAGCACTGTTTACTGTTCACCTTACTTAGTTGCCCCTCTCCACACTACAACACCATCCCCCTTCCTCCTCTCTATTTCTAAATACTAACCGGATGTTCATATTGCTAACTGTCGGTCATTTTATACATTCCCCTCCCCTGATGCTTCCTATAAATATTTATATGTATACATATATATATACATATATATATATATATATATATATATATATATATATATATATATATATATATATATAAATATGTATATATATATAAATATATATATATATATATATATATATATATATATATATATATATATATATATATATATATATATATATATATGTATACATATTTATATATATATATATATATATATATATATATATATATATATATATATATATATATATATATATAAATATGTATATATATAAATATATATATATATATATTTATATATATATATATATATATATATATAAATATGTATACATATATATATATATATATATATATATATATATATATATATATATATATATATATATATATATATATATATATGTATATATATATATATATATACATATATATATATATATATAAATATGTATATATATAAATATATATATATATTTATATATATATATATATAAATATGTATACATATATATATATATATATATATATATATATATATATATATATATATATATATATATACATATTTATATATATATATATATATTTATATATATATATATATACATATATATATATATATATATATATATATATATATATATATATATATATATATATATATATATATGTATATATATATGTACACTTTAACACACACAGACAAGTGTGTTTGTGTGTGTTGTAAAACTAGTTTACCTTGAAACAAACAACAGCTATATACCGCTTTATTCTGACTCACGTTGTGTTAGTGTTATGGCTAATTAATGTATATAACTGTAGAGAGGGCCGGATTTAATGGGGGTAAAAGGGGCAATTGCCCCGATCCCCCTGCAGTGGGAGGCCCCACCAGCGACAGCCGTCGCAATTTATTTGTGTCCCCAGCTGGTTAGATTTTTTGAATTTAATACCAGTATGTATAACTTTCCAATTCCAATTGCTTGCGCCAAGCTAACAATATGTAAAATTGTATGTGTGGGTGTGTGTGTGTGTAGTTGTCGCTCTGTGTTCTATTTTTTTTTTGTGTATGCCTCCACCAAACCTGAAGTGCCCTGGGCTCCCCAAGGTCTAAATCCAACCCTGGCTGTAGGGTGTTATAAGCTAAACCTTTTAACAACATATACACACACACGGGTGTAGGTGAGTGTGTTGCAACACGCTACAACTGTATGAACTAATTAGCGATAGCAGCAACACAGCGTGATTCATAATAAAAGCACATGGACCCATATACAATTTGTATGTCTTATAAGCATACATTTAGTTTCGCTATGAGTATTTTAAGCAATTATGTGAAAGCTACCTAGGTATCAGAATAGGAGCGGTGGATGCATGCATTTCATTGTCGTTACAATTCATCAGCACTCGCTCAGACACTAAGGTCTAAAAGACAATATTGTCTTAAAGATTCTGTAAACAAACTATTCTTGCTGAAGCCCAACATACATATAGCAGACCTATCAATTCTCCCCGCCCGACGGGGAGATCCCCCACTCTCTTTGGGGTGGGTGAAAATGGGTATAGCTTTCGCCATTCTGAGTTCAAATCCCGCCAAGGTTAATTTTGCCTGTCATCCTTACGGGGTCGATAAAATAAAGTACCAGTAATGCACTGGGTAATTGCTGGCCTTGTGCCAATAGTAGAAACAATTATGTAAAATATCTTAATTTTGCTTCATTTCTAGCCGTTTGGAGGCACTTATTTTCATGGTACTCTTCGTTTGGGTTTTTAGAGGTTGGCAGTTCTGATATAGGGCAAGCTTGACCAGCTTGTATTAATTAAAGATGGCACTAGCACGGTGTGATTCAAAATACAGGCATATATGAACCCTTTTACAACATGTTTATGTATAATAACCAGATATGTAATCTCTTTGTGAGTATATTGTGCTACATATGTGTATTCCGTCGAGAAATTCCGATAGCCTCCTTGTGGAAGTGGCTGAGCATTCCACAATCACTTAAACTCTTAACATGGATTTAACATGAAATAATTCGACAAGGCTGGCCTTTTGCAATGTACTCCCGGGTTCCAAATAAAAGGGAGTGGGTTGGAATAAGCGGGTCGGTAATGTTTCTAGGTTGTTTCCGTCGATTTAAAAGAAAAATAATAACAAAACAGAATTAGTGGTTTAGTTTATATATTGAGGTCCTCATCCCATCCTAGATATTTTATAACGTATGGGATTTCTAGTAATGTTCTTCTGTGGTCATGTGTAATATATTTTAATGTATAAAGAAAAAGTTCACCTGAGATAGATTAGCAAAACTTTATAAGCGAGGGTGGGTGGATGGAATAAGAGCGTGTGTGTGGGTGGAAAAATTAATTGAGGTGGGGATGGGGGGCAATTATTCGTGACCCGAGAGTATATGTTATTTTTACCTGATGAGTGAAATGGAGCAACGGGTCGAAGGACACACAATGAACTGCATGGTATCGAACTCATGGCCTTATGATCGCGAATCGAACACCCTAATCATAAAGACACACACCTTCACAACACATATTATACATGAGGTCATATAGATTTAAAAGAAAGAAACGATTGGAAAAAATGGTCTTAAACATAATGGTGGTGTGACTGGTGGTGATTATGATGGTGGTGGTTGTGGTGGTTGTGGTGGCTGTTGTGTTGGATGGAGGTATTGGTGGTAGTGTTTTCTCAGTTGATGGTATTATTGGTGGTGAGGGTAAGTGTGCTGATGGTAGTGGTGGTGCTAGTGATAGTTGGTGGTGATAATACTTTGAGCCCTGATGGTGATGGTAGTGGTGATGGTTGTGACGGTTGTGGTGGTGGTGGTAATGGAAATAGTAGTAGAGGTGATGGTGGTAGTGGTGATGATGGTGATTAGCGTTGTGGTGGTGGTGGTTGTTGTGGAGGTGAACATATTGGTAGAAGTAATGGAGGTAGTGGTGGGGATGGTGATTAAGGTAGTGGTGGTGTTGGTGGTGGTGGTGGTAGTGGAAATAGTGGAAATAGTGGTAGAGGTGATGGGGGTAGTGGTGTGGTGATGGTGATTAAAGTAGTGGTGGTGTTGGTGGTGTTGGTGTTGGTGGTGTTGGTGGTGGTAGTGTTGATAGTGGAAATAGTGGTAGAGGTGATGGAGGTAGTGGTAGTGATGTTAATTAAGGTAGTAGTAGTATTATTGGTGGTGGTGGTGGTGGTGGTGGTAGTGATAGTGGTAATGATCATATAGATGACGGAGGTAGTGTTGGTTGAAGTAGTAGTGGTGCTGATATGGATGGTTTTAATGGTGGTGCTGGTGGTGCTGGAGGTGCTGGTGCTGGTGGTGGTGCTGCTGCTGCTACTGGTGCTGCTGCTGGTGCTGGAGACTGTGGCAGTCATTGAGCTTCCGTCAGTCAGATTAAATTCTGATTATTTTGTCAGGGACTCAAGATTAATGACAACGGCGAGGATAATCCCGATAGATGGCGCGGGAGAGATGGTTTGAAGATGATAATGATGATTTTGATGATTACGAGGATGAAGATAGTGATGATAATGATGGTGGTGGTGGTGGTGTTGATGGTGAAGCTGATGTCGACGACGACAATGATGATGATGGTGACAACGACGATCATAATGACGATAATGATGACGATGAAGACGATGGTAGGTGTGATGATGATGGTGACGAGGTTGATGATGAGAATGTAAGTGGTGGTGTTGGTGTTGGTGGTGGTTGTGGTGTTGTTGGTGATGGTGGTGGTGGTTGTGGTGTTGTTGGTGATGGTGGTGTTGTTGGTGATGGTGGTGGTGGTGTTGGTGGTGGTTGTGGTGTTGTTGGTGATGGTGGTGTTGGTGGTGGTGTTGTTGGTGATGGTGATGGTGTTGGTGATGGTTGTGGTGTTGTTGGTGATGGTGGTGGTGGTGGTTGTGGTGTTGTTGGTGATGGTGGTGTTGGTGGTGGTGTTGTTGGTGATGGTGGTGGTGGTGGTGGTGTTGGTGGTGGTTGTGGTGTTGTTGGTGATGGTGGTGGTGGTTGTGGTGTTGTTGGTGATGGTGGTGGTGGTGGTGGTGGTTGTGGTGTTGTTGGTGATGGTGGTGGTGGTTGTGGTGTTGTTGGTGATGGTGGTGGTGGTTGTGGTGTTGTTGGTGATGGTGGTGGTGTTGTTGGTGATGGTGGTGTTGTTGGTGATGGTGGTGGTGGTGGTGGTGGTTGTGGTGTTGTTGGTGATGGTGGTGTTGGTGGTGGTGTTGTTGGTGATGGTGGTGGTGTTGGTGATGGTTGTGGTGTTGTTGGTGATGGTGGTGGTGGTTGTGGTGTTGTTGGTGATGGTGGTGGTGGTGGTGGTGGTTGTGGTGTTGTTGGTGATGGTGGTGGTGGTTGTGGTGTTGTTGGTGATGGTGGTGGTGGTGGTGGTGGTTGTGGTGTTGTTGGTGATGGTGGTGTTGGTGGTGGTGTTGTTGGTGATGGTGGTGGTGTTGGTGATGGTTGTGGTGTTGTTGGTGATGGTGGTGGTGGTTGTGGTGTTGTTGGTGATGGTGGTGGTGGTGGTGGTGTTGGTGGTGGTTGTGGTGTTGTTGGTGATGGTGTTGGTGGTGGTGTTGGTGGTGGTTGTGGTGTTGTTGGTGATGGTGGTGTTGGTGTTGGTGGTGGCTGTGGTTGTGGTTTGTTGGTGGTGGTGGTGGTGTTGGTGGTGTTGGTGGTGATGGTGGTGGTGTTGGTGGTGATAGTAGTGGTAGTGTTGGTGGTTGTGGTGTTGTTGTTGGTGATGGTGGTGATGGTGTTGATGGTGGTGATGGTGGTAGTGTTGGTGGTTGTGGTGTGTTGTTGTTGTTGTTGTTGGTGGTGGTGATGGTGGTGATGGTGTTCATGGCGGTGGTGGTGGCGTTGCTAATGATGATCCCGATGAAGATAAGGATGAAAATTAATAGATGACATGGAACGTTATCAAGATGATGGCGGTGATGGCGGTGATGGCGGTGATGGCGGTGATGATGACGATGAGAAGCGGGAGAAGGGGATGCGAAGGAAGAGGATGCTGATAATAACTTTAGCGTTAGTGTCGTTAATGTTGGTGGTATAACAAATGATTATGATGGTAGTGGTGGTGCTGGTGGTGGTGGTGTTGTTGGTAGTGGTGGTGGTGTTGGTAATTGTGGTGGTGCTGGTGGTGGTGGTGTTGTTGGTAGTGGTGGTGGTGTTGGTAATTGTGGTGCTGGTGGTGTTGCTGGTAGTGGTGGCGTTGTTGATAGTAGTGTTGTTGTTGTTGGTGGTGGTGTTGTTGGTGGTCGCGTTGTTGGTGGTGGTGTTGTTGTTGGTGGTGGTGTTGTTGGTAGTGGTGGTGTTGGTGGTGGTGGTGTTGGTAATGGTGGTGCTGGTGGTGGTGGTGGTGTTGTTGGTAGTGGTGGTGCTGGTGGTGGTGTTGTTGGTAGTGGTGGTGTTGTTGGTAGTGGTGGTGCTGGTGGTGGTGTTGTTGGTAGTGGTGTTGTTGTTGGTGGTGGTGTTGGTGGTGGTGGTGGTGTTGGTAATGGTGGTGCTGGTGGTGGTGGTGGTGTTGTTGGTAGTGGTGGTGCTGGTGGTGGTGTTGTTGGTAGTGGTGGTGTTGTTGTTGGTGGTGGTGTTGTTGTTGGTGGTGGTGGTGTTGGTAGTGGTGGCGTTGTTGGTGGTGGTGGTGGTGTTGGTAGTGGTGGCGTTGTTGTTGGTGGTGTTGTTGGAGGTGGTGTTGGTAGTGGTGGTGGTGGTGTTGTTGGTAGTGGTGGTGCTGGTGGTGGTGTTGTTGGTAGTGGTGGTGTTGTTGTTGGTGGTGGTGTTGTTGTTGGTGGTGGTGGTGTTGGTAGTGGTGGCGTTGTTGTTGGAGGTGGTGTTGGTAGTGGTGGTGGTGGTGTTGTTGGTGGTGGTGTTGTTGGTGGTGGTGTTGGTAGTGGTGGTGGTGGTGTTTTTGGTGGTGGTGTTGTTGGAGGTGGTGTTGGTAGTGGTGGTGGTGGTGTTGTTGTTGGTGGTGTTGTTGGTAGTGGTGGTGCTGGTGGTGCTGTTGTTGTTGGTGGTGTTGTCGTTGTTTGTGGTGGTGGTGATAATGCACATATATGCATGTGTGAGTGTGTGTGCGTGTGTGTGTGTGTGAGTGCGTGTGTCTGCGTGCGGACGTGTGTGTGTATGATGTTGATAGTAGTGATAATTTTAATGATGGTGGCGGTGGTAGTGTGTGTGTGTGTGTGTATGTGTGTGTGTGTTGTGTGAGTGTGTGTGTGTGCATGCGTCTGGATGCGTGTGTATGAGTGTATGTATGTGTGATAGCGTACGTGTGTGTGAGTATGTGATAGTGTATGCGTGTGTGTGTGTGCGTGTGCGTGCGTCTGGACGTATGTGTGTATATGTATGTGTGTGTATGTGTGTGTGTGTGTGTGTGTGTGTGTACCTGTGTGTTGTGACGGTCACTGCAACCGTGGTATGACGCCGTTTAACGGGGTGCTGGTGTCAGTGCCAGTAACAATGGTTGACAGTTTGTTAGGGTGGGGCTATGACACAAAGAAAGAAGTGTGTGGTGGGAGGTAGAGGTGATGTTCAGGATAACAGCAATAATGGGACGCTGATGAGGGGACGGAGTGATGGGGGTGGAGTGGGAGAGGATAGAGGGGGGAAATGAGTGGAGGAGAGAGATGGATGGAGAGAGGGGGTCGAAACATGAGCGGTAGGGATAAAGAAGGAGTGAAAGTTTGGTGAGGAGCCAGATAGGGACAAAAGTGCGAGAAAGGAGAGGTACAGTGTAGGGAGGGAGAGAGAGAGGGGGGAAGCAAGAGATAGAGAGAGTTAGAGAGAGAGAGATATATATAGTGAGAGAAAAAGAAAAAGAGCGAGAGAGAGTGATAGGGGGGTGAGATCAAGAGAGATAGAGCAAGAGATAGAGAGGGGGAGAGAGTGATAGCCAAAGCTGACGATGACAGTAATAGGTAGAACAAGAGGCTGATGATGAAGATAGTGATAGAATGATATTGGTGGTGACGGGGATTGTAGTGGTGGTGGTAGTGATGATGATGGTGAGGCTGAAGGTGATGGTGATGGTGGGGATGTGGTGTTGATGGTGGTGATGACGATGATATTGGTTATGGTGGTTATGATCATTATGATGGTGGTGATGTTAGGTGGTTATGGTGGAGATGATGGTGATATGGTGATGGCGCTGATGGCGGTGATAATGGTTATGGTGATTGTAGTCGTGATGATGGCGGTGATGGTGGTGGTGCTGATGGTGGTGATGGTGCTAATAGTGATAGTCGTGCTGGTGATGATGCTGCAAATGTTGATGATGATGGTGGGGATGATGATATTTTGCTATATTTACTCTACCCCAGAAGGATGCAAAATGAAGTCGACTCAGAGAGAACATATAACTTGAAGGGGTGAAGTAAAATAACGCTACACAACTCCTTTTTTTTGTCCGATGTTCTACTCGACTTTCTCAATCACTCAAAATCTCATAACAGCCAAATCTCCCTCGGATTACACAATACAATCTTATAAAGTCACTAGTGTACATTGAATAATGCAATTCTATATAAACATAGTATTCGAGAGAAGAACGGAACACTTTTGGCCAAAGGGTTGTTCAGTCATAGGTGCCATGCCTATGGACGAAATCCTGATGGAGTCGTAGAGGTATCATTGGGTTACATAGTTTGTCTTGTGTAATTTAAACCTGGTATAGCACATCCATCTCTAGATCTTATATATATATATATATATATATATATAGTATATACTTATATATATATATATATATATATATATATATGTGTGTGTGTGTGTGTGTGTGTGTGTGTGTGTGTGTGTGTGTGTGTGTGTGTGTGTGTGTGTGTGTGTATGTGTGTGTGTATGTGTGTATGTGTGTGTTTGTGTTGACGGAATGTTGCGGTACTAGCAGCCACAGAAGCATACAGCATCAGGCGTCATCCGACGAACAACGAACAAAGGCGAGCTACAGCATGGCCACAGTCATTTAAAGGCGAATGTTTTAGGTTTTAGGGGTCCGCACATGGTAAGAGACTGCAGAAAGTCGAAACCCGAGTACATTGGATTGGCAGTATCGGTAGATGGTTGGACGCCATGCTTTGCACGAAAGAGTTACGGCCCTTTATGGTCTGAATTCAAATTCCGCCGAGGCTAACTTTGCTTTCATCCTTACGGGCTCGATAAAATAAAGTACCAGTAATACACTGGTATAATTGCTGGCCTTATGCCAAAAATTGAAACAATTATTTATTGACCTCGAAAGGATGAAAAGCAAAGTTGACCTCGACTAGATTTGAAATCAGCAGAGAGCCGAAACCAATACTGCGAAGAATTCTAATGACCGTACCAACACCCCGCCATGTCAGGGCTGACCCGTTGTTTATACCCCTACCCTAACAGAAATAACATAATTCCTTCTAAGGCTGGTTGGCACAAGTTCACACATTTCCAGGTAAATGGACAACAGTATATAACTGTTATGATTCCTACCTGGGAAATAAAAAAATAAATAAATAAATCCCACCGGATTGTGATGGTCGTGATGTTGATGTTGGTAGTGTTGTTTGTTGGTGCTTGTTATGATGGTAATGATGGTGGTGATGTGAGTGACGGTGTTTATTGCGGTGGTATCCATTGTAGTGGTATTAGTGTCGGTATTAGTGCTGGTGTTGTTTTTGGTGTTGTGGTGTTTGTTTAAATTGTCGAGATGTAGGTAGCGATGGCGGCGGTGGTGGTGCTGGTGGTTCTAGTGTTGTTGTTATTGTTGTTGTTTTTGTTGGTGATAGTGGCAGTGGTGGTGGTGGTGGTGATGGTTGCGGTGTTGGTGCTGGCGGTGCTGGCGGTGCTGATGTGGATTGTGGTGTAGCTGGTGGTGGTGGTGGTGTCTGTGTTGTTGTTAGAGGTGGCAGAAAATGGTGCTGGTAATTGTAGTGTTCGTGTAGGTCACGATGGCGGTGCCAGTAGTGATGTTGTTGTTGTGACTGTTGTGACTGTTGTTGATGTTGGTGGTGTGGTTTGTGGCGGTGGTGTAGCTGATGGTGGTAGTGATTCTGCAGTAGTGGAGGAGGCTATGACGCTTTAAACAGCGGGAGTAAAAGGGCAAGACGTTAAATCAAACTAATACATGGCTTTATTTAAATATAAATATACTGTTACCTGTGTGCTGCTGTATGTGATTGTATGTGTTTATATATATTTGTATCTGTTTGTGTATGTGTGCATGTTGGTGTGTGATTGTGTTTGCGTTTGTGTGTAAAGGTGAATGTCTTTCTATTCGCATGATTATGTTTGTGAGGATGTGAATGTGTGCGTGTATGTAAGTATGTGTGGATATATGAGAGTGTGATTGGTGTGTGAGAGTGTGATTATGTTTGTGAATGTATGAGAGAAAGAGAAAGAGAGTGCGTGTGCCTGCGTGCATGTGTGGGTGTGGGTGTACGTGTGGGTGTATATGTGTGTGTGTGCGTGTGTGT
>OZ024743.1:229455322-229470322 GCA_964016885.1 Eledone cirrhosa
GTTTCTGAGGTTGATTTGTGTGTGTTGGTTTGTGGGGTTGGTTTGTGGGGTTGGTTTGTGGAGTTGGTTTGTAGGGTTGGTTTGTGGGGTTGGTTTGTGGGGTTAGTTTGTAGGGTTGGTTTGTGGGGTTTGTTTGTGGGGTTTGTTTGTGGAGGTTAGGTTGTGGGGTTGGTTTGTAGGGTTGGTTTGTAGGGTTGGTTTGTAGGGTTGGTTTGTCGGGTTGGTTTGTGGGGTTGGTTTGTGGGGTTGGGTTGTGTGGTTGGTTTGTTAGGTTGGTTTGTAGTGTTGGTTTGTGGGGTTGGTTTGTGGGGTTTGTTTGTGGGGTTGGTTTCTAGTTTGGTTTGTGGGATTGGTTTGTGGGGTTAGTTTGTAGGGTTGGTTTGTGGGGTTTGTTTGTGGGGTTTGTTTGTGGGGTTGGGTTGTGGGGTTGGTTTGTAGGCTTGGTTTGTAGGGTTGGTTTGTAGGGTTGGTTTGTGGCGTTGGGTTGTGGCGTTGGTTTGTTAGGTTTGTTTGTAGGGTTGGTTTGTGGGGTTGGTTTGTGGGGTTGGTTTGTGGGGTTGGGTTGTGTGGTTGGTTTGTTAGGTTGGTTTGTAGTGTTGGTTTGTGGGGTTGGTTTGTGGGGTTTGTTTGTGGGGTTGGTTTCTAGTTTGGTTTGTGGGACTGGTTTGTGGGGTTAGTTTGTAGGGTTGGTTTGTGGGGTTTGTTTGTGGGCTTTGTTTGTGGGGTTGGGTTGTGGGGTTGGTTTGTAGGCTTGGTTTGTAGGGTTGGTTTGTAGGGTTGGTTTGTGGCGTTGGGTTGTGGCGTTGGTTTGTTAGGTTTGTCTGTAGGGTTGGTTTGTGGGGTTGGTTTGTGGGGTTTGTTTTTTGGGTTGGTTTGTGGGGTTGGTTTGTGGGGTTGGTTTGTGGGGTTGGTTTTAGGGTTTGTTTGTGGGGCTGAGTTGTGGGGTTGGTCTGTAGGGTTGGTTTGTAGGGTTGGTTCGGATGTTTTTCGGTTGGCTGGTTGGTGGGGTTGGTTTGTATGTTTGTTTTTTAGGTTTGGTTTGTGGGGTTGGTTTGTAGGTTTGATATGTAGAGTTGGTTTTTTTATGGTTGGTTTGTAGGGTTGGTTTGTGGGGTTGGTTTGTAGGAATTTTTTTGTAGGGTTGGTTTGTAGGGTTTGTTCGGAGGTTAGTCGGTTTGCTGGTTGGTAGGTTTGGTTTGTAGGGTTGGTTTTTAGGGTTGGTTTGTAGGGTTGGTTTGTGGGGTTGGTTTGTAGGGTTGGTTTGTAGGGTTGGTTTGTGGGGTTGGTTTGTAGGGTTGGTTTGTAGGGTTGGTTTGTGGGGTTGGTTTGTAGGGTTGGTTTGTAGGGTTGGTTCGGAGGTTAGTCGGTTGGCTGGTTGGTGGTGTTGGTTTCTAGGGTTGGTTTGTAGGGTTGGTCTGTAGGGTATGTTCGGAGGTTAGTCGGTTGGCAGGTTGATGAGGTTGGTTTGTGGGATTGGTTTGTGGGGTTGATTTATAGGGCTGGTTTGTGCGGTTGGCTTGTTGGGTTGGCTTTTGGGGTTGGTTTGTAGGGTTGGTTTGTGGGGTTGGTTTGTCTGGTTGGATTGTAGGGTTCGTTTGTGGGGTTCGTCTGTGCGTTTTCGATTGAGGGGTTCGTTTGTGGGGTTCGTTTGTTTGGGTTCGTTTGTGGGGTTTGTTTGTAGGGCTGGTTTGTAGGGTTGGTTTGTGGGGTTCGTTTGTGGGGTTGGTTTGTGGGGTTTGTTTATAGGGTTGGTTTGTGGTTTTGGTTTGTGGGGTTGGTTTGTGGGGTTGGTTTGTGGGGTTTGTTTGTAGGGTTGGTTTGTGGGGTTCGTTTGTGTTGTTGGTTTGTGGGGTTGGTTTGTGGGGTTGGTTTGTAGAGTTGATTTGTGAGGTTCGTTTGTGGCGTTGGTTTGTGGGGTTGGTTTGTGGGGTTCGTTTGTAGCGTTCGTTTGTAGGGTTGGTTTGTGTTGTTGGTTTGTGGGGTTGGTTTGTGGGGTTGGTTTGTAGAGTTTGTTTGTGGGGTTCGTTTGTGGGGTTCGTTTGTGTTGTTGGTTTGTGGGGTTGGTTTGTGGGGTTGGTTTGTAGAGTTGGTTTGTGGGCTTCGTTTGTGGGGTTGGTTTGTGGGGTTGGTTTATAGGGTTGGTTTATGGGGGTTGGTTTTGGAGCTTGCTTTGTGTTGTTGGTTTGTGGTCTTAGTTGGTTAGATGGTTGGCTGGCTAATAACTCATTTATCGATTCCGGAATGTACTTTAATAATGACCAGAAATAATGAAAGGCGGAGTTGAACTCTGAGATTTGAACTCAGAGAACAAAGAACCGGATAAAACTCCAGAAGGTATTGTGCACTACGCTTTAAAAACTCTGTCAATTCGATGTCTGGAATGTGAAAGACATAGATGCAATAAAGCCTAACATCAAGAATATTTGAAAATATATATCACACGCCACACAAACGAGGGGTATCTGAGACTACACAATGTCTGCTGAAAAATATATCCAAATTTTTTGCCGTTTTAAGTAATGATGGTAGGGAGACAAAATTTTGCATAGTTGAGTCACTTACATTCATGTGTGTACATAGCTTTGATGACCTCGTTGGATACATCAGTCACTGTTATACAGCCAATGTGTGAGGTGCTGTACTACGTTTACCAATTCTATTTTCATTTCCCGATACTCCCAGCATGATCCCGAGTTCCTGAATACCGTGATAATTGGAAATGAGACGAACGTGTACACGTACAACCTGGAAATCGCAACTAAGATATAACAGTGGAAGTATCCAACGTCACAAAGACTATAAAAAGCCCATAATGTGAGAAAAAATATCGAAAATATGCTGACTGTTTTCTTCGACGACCGTGTATCATGAGTACACAGCGGAAGGATAACGAATAACAAAGGAGCCATATCAGGGTGTCCTCCGACGTCCGTGACGCAGCTTGGCGCAAGAGAACGAATATGTAGGCCTCGCAAAACTGACATCTGCGTCATTACAACATATTGGCTCATTCGTAACAACTGATCCAAAGGTGCTTGGCAAATACTGTTATTTCGATCATTCGGCAGGCTCTGTACTCTCCAGGTATAACTCATTCTGACTTCTGGTTGTTTCTAAAAATGAAGATGTCCTTGAAAAGCTCTTGCTCCGAGAACCTTGAGGATATCACGCGGGTTGCAATTGCTCTAACAGTAAAAGAATCGTTGGCCTTAGTTTGTGGAGACTCAAGAGAACTGCTTTGAAAGGAATTAGCAATTGAATCCCACCAATACCTATTTTGTTTTTCTCAGTCTAAGGTCGGAGACGTTTTCGGCAGACTTAGTATATTCCAAAAAATTGAAGATGATTATCAAGTATCAGAATGCAGTTTAAGAACACAGTTATTAATGTTTTTGAATATCTTTGCAACTAACAAATAGACATGTACACAGGTTGCTTTTGTTGTTTATTATCGGATCATCTCTGATCAAGCACATTTATGATCTAGGGTTTTTCAGCCACGACTAGCTCATATATTTAAAGATATATTATTATGAATAAATTATATTTATACCCGTTTATGTAAAAATAAGCTACATCAAAGACCAACCTTTCAAAATTCACTCAGGGGAAGAACATTAGTTCATTCCAGTTCTATGCTCACCGCATTCGTTTTCTACTGAACGAAAGAATCATAAATATATTTATTTATTTCATGACAATGACATCATTCTTAACCACATTTTAAAACTACGATTTACTCTTGGAATCTACAACTTATTTGAGAAAATGCGAGGCATAGACGTTAGGGTCATGATATGAAATTACGTTGCTGCAGTCTACTCAGTAGAAAAAAAAATGACTTGAACATGTAATTCAAAGGGCCAGCGTTGTCACACACAGCCATTCAGTATTAACATAACGGTACGCGTGTCTATAGGATGCTCAGGCATTTGCAGGCTAATTTCACGAATATGCTATTCCGTTGTTCCAACTACTGGAACATTCGTCGTTGGAACCGATGGAGATCCAACATAATACCTAACATCTTTGTTACCACACTCTTGGCACCTCCCATTTTAAATGATACTTGAAGAATAAAACCGAAGTTTTTATCTCAATTCTTGGCACCGATATTGACGTTTCTAAAAGTCAAGACATCTTTGGCAACGCCAACTGGCTTCAGGAATAATTAGTGTTTGAACAAATGTCTAGGGTGGATAAGCTCAGCTGGTCAAATATATTGAGAACTATACACACATACATATACATACAATTGATTGAAATTTCTACACACATACACACGTATGTTACTTATCTATATATGCATATATATATATATATTTATATGCATGTAAACTATGTATATATGTTTATATGTATGTATATATGTATGCATGTATGTTTGTTTGTTCTAAGACATTTTCATACAGAAATACCCATAAAAATACACACACACGTATGTATGATATACCTATGTGTAAATGCGTATATACAAATGCGATTGAAAATAAAATTGAGTCCCACATATCTCATATAAAGGAATATATCGATATAATATACTCAATCTCAGAACTACTTCCTCACACACACAAAAAACACACACAAATAAACGCACACGCACGTTTGTATGCATGTTATAGCGCAAGTAAGTATGATAACAACGGAGGAAGAGGGTACTCAATACGGGAGGTAAATTAATATAGATGTTTGAGTGAATGTCTGAATGTTTGTTAGTGTGTAGAATGAGAGAGCAAGGGGGAGAGTGAAAAGATGTTACTAAATGACATCAGTAGGATCATAATTCAACTTAATACTCAATACTCTAAGGAAAGTAGAGTGTTGATGTTAGAAGATATCTCTGCCGTCAAGCTTAAACCTTTTTGCTGGTCAAATGGGAATAATTCCCTATTTATATGTGTGTGTGTGTCGTAACTTAGCGGTTTGACAAAAAAAAAATTGATTTATATAAGTACTAGATTTCAGAAAATAAATATTGGGGTCGATATGATCGACTAAAAGAGTAAAGTAATAGAGTAAAATAGAAACAGAAGGAAAAACTGAAAATTCAAAATAAAAAAAAATAGATCATAGAGAATGAGAAACTAAAATATATATTTAAAAAGAAAAACGATAGAAGAAAGAAATGTATAAGGAAAATGGAAGAATAAATGAAAATAAAAAAGAAATAACAAAAGAGAGAAAATCTTGAAGAAACCGAATGGGAAATTGTAGTAAATGCAAAAGAGTAGAAAGAGGAAAGAAGAGAGTAAATGGGGTGAAGAGTCTGAAGGATAAATGAAAAGAGAAACTTAGTGTGAACAAATGAAATTAGAAAGTATACACACACACATACACATACACACACACGCGCACACACATATTTAGAGGGGAAGACATGTATATACACATATTTATATATATCTCTCTCTCTCTATATATATATATATGTATGTATATTATATATATATACATACATACACATACACACACACACACACACATATACAGGTTATTCCAAAATAATGTATATATACTTCAATGGCATTGTATATATATATATATATATATATATATATATATATATAAAATAAATATATTTATTTTATATATATATATACAAAGAAAGCAAAGGTGAAGAGAATCAAAAATTAAGATAAAGATTGAAAGAAAAAAATTATACATAAAACAATAAAACGAATAAGAAATATCCAACCGAACAGCGGAAGAAAGAAAGCACTGATGAAATACGAAGGGGCAGCGAATGAAAATTGGGTAAAAAAAGGAAGAATTTATGTTTACTTTAGAACAATTCAATATAAATCTATCAATCTATAATATAGTTCTGAAGTGGAAATCACATTTGTTGCTTTACACTGTCCATTAGAGGGAGAGAAAAAAAAATAAAGCAACAAAAAACTTGTCAGTAATGCTGTTTTCATGGAGTTAGTTTTAGTTGTTTAAGCGGTGGTTGTCAGCCGGAGACGACGTTAGCGTTGGTGGTTACCGGCGGATGCGTCGAGGCCTAAAGTTGTGCGCATGCGTATAACGAGAACAGCATATTATTGAGTAGTAATTTGCTAGAGGGCGAAGAGGAAAAAAATGTTGGAAAAAATAGAAATGAAAGACAGAAGTAAATATATATATAATAGAATAGAATAAAATAAAGTAAACTATATTATATTATATAAAAATAAAAGCCGAAAGGATTCTTCATTACAGAAGACACATCCAATTTGAAAACGTCAAAATACGATTCATTTTCAAGTGGAAATATCATTTGAAGACAAAACTCAATAACAGTGGCTTTTTGATTAATGAAAAATTTGAACCGGGGCTAAAAGATCAGACGTAGAACAGAGTAGGTAGCGAGGAAAGTAAACATATGTGGGTTAGTAGTGAAATGTCTAAGTTGTCAGTCATTTTGTTAGGTCGGTTGGTTGGTTGGTTTCATTTGCTAAGATAGAACTAAGACTGCAAGGAGAGAAATGATAAATAAATAGAGTGGGAGAAAGACAGAGATGTAGATAGAGAAAGAAAAAGTAAAAGTGAGAGAGGAGGAGAATGAATGAAGAGAGAGAGAGAGAGAGAGAGAGAGAGAGAGAGAGAGAGAGAGAGAGAGAGAGAGAGAGAGAGAGAGAGTGGTGGAGGAAAACGAGAGAAAAAGAGGAAGAGAGAGAAAGAAAGTGAGAAAAAGAGCGAAAGAGAAAGATAAAGAAAGCGAGATAGAAATAATATGAGAGAATGTAAGAAAGAGAAAGAGAGTGAGTGACGGAAAAGAGTGAGGGAGAAAGACAGAGAACTTTGGAAAACTGCCTAACCTAATACGATTGTAATAGCGTTGGTTCTACACCTCAACTTAGCAGCGAAAATAACAAATATTTATCTATCTTCGCCACATGTATTCTTCAGGCGCTAACCTTGTCAAGAACTTAACGGAAATTCTGCACACTAACAAAACACTCATCGCCATATTACAACAACCCCTCACTGAGAAATTGAAATTCAATCACAGATTCTCTTATAATTTTAATCTTGCATTTAGATTTATGTCTATTGTTGGAGTTCCAGTTGGAAGGATCTTGATCGATTTATCGACAAAAAGCTAGATAACTAGTCAAAAGGGTGAGGGTTTCATATCTCAACACGCCTACATTGTACATGGTGGTTAATTGTAAAGGTATCTATGACAACATAGATCATCCGATAGAATGGTTTGCGATATGTTTGCCTTTCATCATTTCCAGATCGATAAATAAAGAATTAGTCCTGTACGAATGTCGGTTCTTCCTCTATTTCTGTTTCTTACTTCCTCTGTTTCTAGCATTCTCCGACAAAAATCAGCTGTGTTCATACTTGGAGAAGGAACGGGCTCCACCAAGTTTAAATTCAAAAAATCCTGCCGGTGTGAGATTGCATTTTCCTTTCCTTTTTTCCTTTCCTATGGTGCATAATTCCTTTGTTGGAATTATATATATCATGAGTTAGCAAACCACTTCAAGCAGTGGCGCAGTGTATAAAAAAAGGAGTATTTCATTAGCTCTACGCACTTCTGATTTGAAGTGCTCCAAAAACAAGTAACTTCGTTGAGATTCCATCATGAACTAAACCACAACAACAACAACAAATTCCCGAATATGTTGTATTCGTATTGAGTCGTGAATCCAATTTCAGTGCACTGAATATGTCAAGTAATTTAAAGAAATTAAAAAGAAATACATAACCCAGTTTTTAAAATGCAAGGTACCACAAGTTTCTGATTTCATGTCTTGTTAAACCAAAGTGAGAGATTGATCTTCCCTTGGATATGACAATAGACTTTCACATGTCGAGATTTTCAGCTGAAGAATTGAATTCCATACTATAATCATTGTCTACATTGGACCTCCATCAGAGCCGATAACAAGTGTTCCACTTGTTTGATCTACGGAACAGCCTGCTCGTGAAATTAAGGTAAAAGTGACTGAAAATTTCACAGATATGTTCCTTTAACATAATCCTAGTGGACATTCAGCGTAAAAAAGTGTTTGACAAGACAGTTTTTTTCTAATTACAAGTATAACTAATTTTCTCCAGTAGAGTGAAGGGAGGTAAAGGCCAAACTCGCTGTCTTTAATTCGGTATTCGTGCCAACCTTTACTTGTCATGAATCTTGGCTAATAACCGAAATAATACGATCGCGAATACAAGCGGCGGAGGTGGGATTCCTCCGAAGAGTCTTTGGAGTAACGTTTCTGCATAAAGTGCGTAGCTCGGGGATCAGAGAGTCACTCCAGGTAGAGACGCTACTGCTCCGAATCGAGAGATCACAGCTCCTACAGATATTATGGGCATGTGGTTAGAATATCTCTGAAAGAATAACTGAACAGATTTTACGGCAAGAAGAAGAGTGAACTGGAGTAATATGAAATTAGTGTATTTGCTCAAGGAAACATTGCACTGCCCGATCTAGGAAATGAATTCATGACGTTCCCATTACCTTAACCGCTAAGCCACGCTCTTTCAATAGAGGTTAATGGAACATCTAATACATTTTTTACTCGAAGATTACTGGCCATGAAGAACAACTAAATATTCAGCTACGAGTGAACGAGGGAGCCTCTACCTGGTTGCTTAAGCTGCTAAAATAGCAACCGAAAGTGAGTTGAACATTTTAACCACTAAGCCACGCGCCCTTACGAACTTTACATCATACTTTACAAGGTATCAACAAACAGCCAGTCTCAAGTAGAAAAGTCTATCGAAGGTGTTGGAAGCCGACTAAGTCAGTATAAGAAGGCGACAAGACAAAGCAAGACTGGCAGGTGTCAGCTAGATGGTGTAATGGCTAGCGTTGATAAATACTTAATGGCTTTGACAGGTATAGAATGTATACTATAGATGGCCATATAACAGTGTGTTTTGGGGAGGGACGGCAGGAGAGTGGATTTCTGAATTTTGAGGTGGTAGGGATGCAATGGCGATAGGGTTGGATGACCTAATAGTAATGGTAGCGATGGTGGTCTCAGTGGTGATCGTAAATGATGTTGAAAGCGAGAGGGCGTGGTTATGTTAGTGGTTGTCGTGGTGGTAATAGTTCTAACAGTAATAGTTCTAACGGTGCCTGTGGTGGTGGTGGTGGCGGGGTGTTGCTTGTGTTGGTAGTTATGGTGGTGGTGTTGCTTGTGGTAATATGGCTTTTGCTGGTGGTGGTGTTCCTTGTAGTAATTTTGGTGGTGATGGTGGTGTCGCTTGTGTTTGTATCAGTGGTGGTAGTGGTGACACTGGTATTAGTGCAAGTGGTAGCGGTAGAGGTTGGTGGTAGTAAAATGGTTTTTGGTGGTGGAGGTGGTGAAGGTAATGTTACTTGTGATAGTAGTGCTGGTGGTGGTGTTGCTTGTGGTAGTGGTGGTGGTGGTGGTGGTGGTGTCACTTGTGTTTGTATTAGTGGTGGTGTAGTGGTGGTTGTTGGTGGTGGTGTTACTTGTAGTAGTATTAGTGCTGGCGGTGGCGATGGTCTCGCGTGTGGTGGTTGTGGTGGTAGCGGTGGTAGTGGAGGTAGTAGTGGCGCTTGTATTTGTGCTGGTTGTGGCGATGGTAGGTTTTAGAGCTGGTGATGGTGATGGTCTCGCATGTGGTGGTGGTTGTGGTGATATTATTACTGGTGCTGGTGGCTGTTGTTGTGGTGGTTGTGGTGGTATTATTACTGCTGCTGGTGGCTGTTGTTGTGGTGGTTGTGGTGGTATTAGTACTGGTTGTGGTGGCGATGGTCTCATGTGTAGGGATAGTGGTGGTGGTGATGTTTGTGCTGCTGGTGGTGGTGTTTGTGGTGGTATTAGTATTGGTTATGGTGGCTGTGGCGGTGGTGGTTGTACTGGTGGTGGTGGTTGTGCTGGTGATGGTGGAATTAGTATTGGTGCTGGTGGCTGTTGTTGTGGTGGTTGTGCTGGTGGTGGTGGTTGTAGTGGTATTAGTACTGGTTGTGATGGCGATGGTCTCACGTGTGGGCATAGTGGTGGTGGTGATGTTTGTGCTGGTGGTAGTGGTGTTTGGGCTGGTGGTGTCTGTGGTGGTATTAGTACTGGTGCTGGTGGCTGTGACGGTGGTGGTTGTTCTGTTTGGTGTCGGCACAGTTTGCCCAATTCCAAAGCCAGTTATTGTGGCCAGCAGTAAATGTGACAAACAAACTGACGTCATATCGTAATATCTAAGATAGACACTGATAACTATCTGACGACTGATCCACGTCCTGGGGTTGGTGGGAAGGTACTTAATTAACTGGAGTGAAAGAGGGAGACGGGGGAGAAATGAGGAGGAGGGAATTAGGTGGAGAGAGGGATGAATAGGGGAAGGGAAAAGAGGTAAAGATGGATATATATATATATATATATATATATATATATATATATATATATATATATATACAGAGAGAGAGTGCGATATATATAGAGAGATGGGGATAGAAATATTAAGAGAAACCGCTAGAGAGAAATGGAGAGAGAGAGAGAGAGAGAGAGAGAGAGAGAGAGAGATAGAGAGAGAGAGAGAGAGAGAGAGAGAGAAATGGGGAGAGACGAAGCAAGGGAAAGACAGAGAGCGAGAGAGGGGCGAGAGAGAAAGTTAAGAATAGTGATGGAGAGAAGGAGAATGACATTTGGACAGTAAGGAATAAATATACGAAGATAGAGAGATCAAGACAGAAAGAGAGTCTAAGGAATGGGGGAGATGGATTTTTATAGGGAATGTAAACGAAATAAGATGTGAATGGTTTTAAGAGAAAGATGAGAGATATGTGCAAGGAAGCGTTATAAGGAAGAAAGAAAGAAACTACAGCTAGTAAAATAATAAGGGAAAGACTATAGCTAGTAAAGAGAGAGAGAGAGAGAGAGAGAGAGAGAGAGAGAGAGAGAGAGAGAGAGACTATAACTAGTAAAAGTGTAAGAGAAAGACTATATCTAACAAAAGGGAAAGAGAGTTAGTAAGAGAGAGAGAGAGAGGGAGACTATAACTAGTAAAAGAGTAAGAGAAAGACTATAACTAACAAAAGAGAAAGAGAGGCTATAGCTATTAAGAGAGAGTGAGACAGAGAAAGAGAGCGAGAGACTATAACTAGTAAAAGAGTAAGAGAAAGACTAACAAAAGAGAAAGAGAGACTATAGATATTAAGAGAAAGTGAGACAGGGAAAGAGAGCGAGAGAGAGAGAGAGAGAGAGAGAAAGAGAGAGAGAGAGAGAGAGAGAGAGAGAGAGAGAGAGACTATAGTTAGTAAAAGATAAAAAGAGAAGCTATAACTTGTTAAAGAGAAAAGTGAGTCTATAGCTAGTTAGACAGAAAGAGAGAGAGACTGTAGTTAGTAAGGGAGAAATAAAGAAACTATAGCAGTTAACATGAAAGAAAGAGAGAGACTATAGTTAACAAGAGAGAAAGTGAGAGTATAGCTAATAAAAGAGAAAAAGAGTCTATGGTTAGTAAAAGAGAAGGAAAGACACTATAGAGAAACTATAGTTAACAAGAGAGAAAGAGATTAAAGTTAGTAAGGGAGAAATAGAGAGACTAAACTAACAAGAGAAGAGGGAGAGACGATAGCTTGCATGTTTAATGCCGCCATAGTGAATGGCTCTATTGATTTCTTAAGAATGCAATTTACAAAACTGACAAAAGGAAAAATGAAAATGAAAGGAGTTGATCGTAAGATCAGACCTAGGAAACAATATTTCCGTTGGTCTTTCCATTGTTGATAGTGTCTCCTTGTCGCAACTATTGGCTGAAGGAGTAACGGGAAATAAATTATTTTACTCAAAAACACAACGGTCCAGGAATCGAACCTATGACCTTATGATCGTGAGTCCAACACTTGGCCTTGTCCCTTCATAAGTATCAAAAAGAAGGAGACGGAAAAATGGAAAAGAAATAAAAGAAGGGAGAGAGAACAAAGTCTACACACCTGCATGTATATATGAGCTACACTCCACGGACAAGATATTAAAGGCATGGCTGAGGGACACAGTGTGTAATACCCATCTCACGGAACTTCATCCTAGGACGGGATGTTCTCCTCCATATTTGTCGGGATGGGGGAAATTCGGGAACCAAGGTGGCAGTGTATGACATGAAGGTGACCAGCGCAACAATATTGTCAGCGTAGTGACGAGAGGGGAGGAAAATGCCACAGATCAGATGATGACTGGTAGATGGTTATGGGGTGAGCTTTTCAGAATGGTGGGAAATGTAGGAGGAACAACAATAATAAATGTACAAAGACGATAATTGTTTCTACTTTAGGCACAAGGCCAGCAATTACCCAGTACATTACTGGTACTTTATTTTATCGACCCCGTAAGGATGAAAGGCAAAGTTAACCTCGGCGGGATTTGAACTCAGACTGTAAAGGGACGTAACTATGCTGGAAAGCATGGCGTCCAAACCTCTACCGATACTGCCAATTCACCGCCCATGGTGAATGTACAAAGACGATAATGATGATAATGTTGTTGGACCTACGTCCATTCAGACTACAAGAAGACCCTAACCATTAGGTCACGCGGCTTCACCATCGCTAAAGCATCAAAACCTAATAGATCTAATGTTATGCGTAAATAGAAGAAGAATATCATGCTAGGTTCTATTAACATTGTGTTTCCAAATCATTATTTGTTGTCATTTAAAAACAATATTAAAAAAGTAAAATACTTGAGCTTTGAATTGTTTCACTTAAGGATGACAAAACTAAGACGTGATATCCGACTTTTGCACGGAAACGCGTGTAGGTATTTGGATGTGTATGTAATATATGCAAGAATGTGCATCTATAGACTTACACATATGTATGTATATATATATATATATATATATATATATATATGTGTGTGTGTATGTATGTGTGTGTATATATATATATATATATATATATATATATATATATATATATATATATATATATATATATATACATACATATATGTGTATGTGTGTGTGTGTGTGTGTACACATAACGCAATATATATATATATATATACATACGTCATGAATATATATTCACAAACACATACACACACATATACAAACACCCCTTCCCACACAGACACCCACAATCACCGCCCCACATATATATACCAAAACCTGCCTTTAATCGCTAAGTTGAACACTATACTTTTTAAATATTATTTCCATTTGTACATATTTTTCATCTTTATCTCAAGTTGTGAGCTCCGCCGTTTATTCAGTTATTTGAATTTCAGAGCTGAAAGTGCTTTTCCTTGTAACAGCTGATTTCAATTGCCCACCTATAATGAGGTCACCTGATTCTGCCACAGTATGAAACTGCTATCAGTATCACTGTGATATATCAATTCGACTCTGGCAGTCTCTCGTATAAAAATCCCCCGTTTGGATTAGGATTGAACTACCACTGATTAAATGTTAGTCTAGTTTCATTGGTGTTAAGCGACTGAAAGTAAAATATTCCCATCTGAAAATCTGTACCGCCACCAGTACCAGTTGGTGATACTTATCTTATCCATATAGGAATCTTGTACTTTCAGTCACTTATGAATAAACCTCGGCCTGATGTGCCTCCGTGTTTGGATCAGATTTTAAACGTAACCTACACTGTAAAATATTGTTTCCTTCATAGAATCGAAAACATTTGAGCTGTGTTGAACGAAACATCTACTGAGTCCTGCTATGATATAATCCCTTAGTTTTCATCTTTAATTATGACAGTTGTTTTTGTGCCACGCCAGCATGTGGTCTACCAAGTCACTTTCACATTTGTGTGCAGTTTATCAAGTCATTTACACTTTAGCGTGTGGTTTACCTGGACATCTACAGTTAAACGAGTGGCCTAACTGCACGTGTACATTCCAACGTGGGTCGACCTCAACTACAAAATTTAACGCTAAACCTAACTCGCTAGACTAGCCAGATCCTTACGCATCGTAAACTAGAGGCACCCTATAGTAATAATGCTACTTTTAATCTTTAGATATATATCGATTGTTATTGTTTATTCAGCTTCTAACATTTAGACCAGAGGTGGGTAACCTTTCCAATCTGAAGAGCTAAATTTAGTTTAAAACATAAAACGATGATTCAAAATATTGTAGTTACGTAATTTATAATATAAAAATAATTGTTTCTACTTTTGGCACAAGGCCAGCAATTTCCCAGTACATTACTGGTACTTTATTTTATCGACACCGTAAGGATGAAAGGCAAAGTTAACCTCGGCGCGATTTGAACTCAGAATGGCAAGGGGCGTATGCGTCAAAGCATGGCGTCCGACCCTCTACCGATACTGCCAATCCACCGCCCTTAAAATATAAAAATAATACAGATAAGGAAACAAATTATTTAGCTAGTGTTTTTCTTACTGAATGCGATTTTTGGCTTAGAGTCTTATCTGAAATTGCTTCACGAGATATTGTGTCAAAGGCCTTTGTTAGATCAACAAATACTTCACAGAGATCTTTTTCATGATAAATACCCCCAAGCTAAATGTCATGGCCACTGTTCCAAGGCCAGTCATAAAACCGTAATGGCTTTAAAGATACATAGTGTTCTCTAAGTCAGCATTTATTCTATTCAAAATTACTCTTGAGAGAAATATTTCTGCGACTGAAAGGAGTGAGATGCGACGATGACTATCACATTCGAATTTATTGCCTTTATGTTTATATAAATGGATTATTGTTACTGGATTGCTGTTGAGTTCCATATATTTATTGATAGCTCAGTGTGATTAGGAGTAAAAAAATTACCGCTATATTTAAACATTTTTCTCACAATTTTTTCCTCGCCAGGGGCTTTTCAATTGGATAGTTGTTTGATAGATATTTTAACTTCTGCTAAGGATGGTGCTGGTGCAAGAGACTATATCAGACTCTGGCGAATATTATTAATTACATTCATGTCTATATTTGATGATCTGTTGAGCACATCTTCAGAATATTGTACCCAAGGTTTTATTATATTCTGTCAACTTGTAAACACATTTCATTTGGCAGATATGATAGGAAAGCTACCATCTTTATTCGACGCAAT
>OZ024743.1:229475322-229485322 GCA_964016885.1 Eledone cirrhosa
TTTTTACATTTTAGTAAGTCACTTTATTTTGTGATTGTTTCAGTTCACACAGCGAGAAAACAAAGGTTCAGTTGTACCTGTAATTCAAAATGTTAGCTTTGTCACTCATTGTGTCATTCTGAATTTTCCTGATAATTACTTTACCATCCTCCAGGGAAACGCCTTCTCCTTTCTGTCTGACGGGGCCGTGGGGCGGCCAGCACGTGGGACCCCATTTGCTCATTATACAGAGAGATGGGAAGGGCGAGAGAAATGGAGGCGATGACAGTGTGAGTTCGGCTCTTCCGTGTTTGGACACATTTATCAGACTGTAGGGTTTATGTAGTTGCAAAGTATTCTACCAAATACATATATTCAGACAGTGTACATGGGTATGTGGGATGTTCAGCCTCCTGCAAGTTAGTTAGCAGGCTTTTCCGTTGTTCAGACAAGTAGAACACTGATCGTCCATACCAATGGAAGTCCAATGCACACACACATACATACACGCACACACACACACACACATATATATATATATATATATATATATATATAAAGAGAGGGATAGATACGTACGTGCGCGCGCGTGTGTGTTAATGTTTGCATGTATGTCTGTGTCTATATCCCGTAATTTAGCGATTCCAGAAAAAAAGGGTTTGACGAAATAAGTAATAGGCTTGAAAAAAATTATTGGGGTTAATATGATCTAGTAAATCAAGAGATTGCCCCAGCATGGTCGTAGTCTAACGACTGAAACCTCTATAAGAATAAAATAGTTCATAATCTATGTTGTTCGGCATACTGACCATACGTCTTGTGTTAAATGATTAATGTGTGTGCATGCATGTAGCCGTAATAGATAGGGGGGTCATTTAGAGAGACAGATTGATTATATATATATATGTATATATATATATATATATATATATATATATATATATATATATATATATATATATATATATATATATATATGTGTGTGTGTGTGTGTGTGTGATGTCTGTATATATATATATATATATTGATATATAAGTTATTCCGGGTTGAATCGGAGGTAACCACAGTAAGTAATTTCTCACGAATGAAACAGTTCTAGTCCTGTAGAAGCTCTTCTATATTAAAACTACATTTATTTATATATATATATATATATATATATATATATATATTATGGCTGCCGACTCGTTTTCAAGTACGGCCACTACTTTATATCCATGTAGGAGAACTCCTACCGATGCGCTGAACGAGTCTGACTTTTTAGTCCAGCCAGCGACTTCAAAACTCCGGTACAAACACTACACTTGTGACAATTATTGACACATAGTGCTAGGCCCATGGTACCATGTGACGACAAGTGCAGAGAGATCTCCAGATATAAAGCAATGCCTGTGCCGTGAAGCGTTTAGAGTGAGCAAAGGCACTGCACAAAGCCAGTCCCACTCTCTTAACCAAGATGATATTTACCAAAAAGAAGAACAAGTCAACATCATTGGATACCATCAGAGTTGCAGGTGTTATATCAGAGTTTTCCTTCTCCTAAAATTCTGCCTTGACAAAGGCTAAGGGGTCATCTCTCCCGGTGATTTTGGATGGCCATTGACTCTTAAGAGCTCCTTTGCCCTTTGACAGGTTTTGTTTTTAGTCCTGCAGGATGTCCAAAGTCACCCTCCTCACCAAGAAACCTTGGTGGGGTTGCTAGTTTAGTCGCCAACGACCCGACCATACATACATACTTATATGCATTAATAATTTCTACTTTTGGCACAAGGCCAGCAATTACCCAGTGCATTACTGGTACTTTATTTTATCGACCCCATAAGGATTAAAGACAAAGTTAACCTCGACAGGATTTGAACTCAGACTGTAAAGGGACGTAACTATGCTGGAAAGCATGGCCTCTGACCCTCTACCGATACTGCTCATGATATCTATATAGAATATAACATATACACTATGAACAACATGTCTCTATGTTATGTCTATGAAAACTATAGAACATACAACTTTAAATATAGTAAAAGTTAGTTCGGGATGGGGACGAACGAAAGATGTAATAGATACGAATAATGAGAAGACATTCGCTTTGTTTCTTAAAGACACAAATTTGTTATTTTGTTTTAAATTCAACTCTTTGTTTTAAAAAAAAGTCTTAACAAAATATCAGCCTTTATATATTTTTTCACGAAACAAACAAACAGTAAATAGAAAAGTAAAATATTTAAATATATATAACCAAAATCAAGATATTTTTTCCATGATACGCCACAATGATTTTTTTTTTGTTTTGTTTGTGTCGTCTGTATTTGTACTTGAGTTTGTATTCGTTTTTTTAAAGATTCTTTTCTAGTTTTCAAAAGAATTTTCCACACAGTCGCAAGTAAGATAAAAAGCAACCAAAAACAAAATTAAAAAAATATATTCAAACTGCCAATCAACGTCACGTGGTTTTGACAGTATTGCGTTAAGCAGCAGCCAACTTCCATCGACACGCTTCACAGTTGTCATTAGAGAATAGATCCGAGCTTTCCTTTTTCTCCCGCACCTCACGCCATTACTTCCAGCAACCAGAATAACTACCACCGACGTCATCACCACCACCACCAACACCACCAACACCACCACTAGCACCACCACAACCAGCACCACAACCACTACCACAACCACAACCACAACCACCACTACAACCACCACCACAACCAAAACCACTAGCACCACCAGCATCAACATCAGCACCAGCACCATCACCGCCGCCGCCGTCGCCGCCACCACCACCACCACCACCACCACCACCACCAACATTACCATCATCAACGTAACCAACACCACCAGAACCACCTCCATCACTATCATTATGATAGCCACCAGCAACATAACCACCACCAACGTAACCAACACCACCATCACCATTATAATAACCTCTATCAATATAACCACCACCAACGTAGCCAACACCAACATCACCATCCACATCGCCACCATTATAATAACCACCATCATCATCAACATAACCACTAGCAACACTACCACCCCCACCAATACTACTACCACCATTCCCAACACCATCACAACGAACACCGTCACCACCATCACCAACATAAGGTGCACCATCATAATCACTATAACTAATCTCAACCCAAACCTACCACCACCACCAACAACAACAGCAAAACTACCACCAACCACCACCACCACCAACTCCAAAAGATCTTTAAAAGTTTCAAAAAAAAAAAGAAGGAAAATTAAACGAAAATAAAACAACGAAATCTTCTTGCATGAAAGAAAATATATTTTAATTCTTAAAATACAATATTTAAATATAAAAATAGAGTTGTTGTTGTTATTGGTGAAGGTGTAGGAAGATGGAGTGTAAGTTCGTGGTGTAGGTTTGGGTTTTCGGAAGGAAAAAAAAAAATTAAATAACACTATAAATTAGTAGAAAAGTACATTTATTTTGTTTTTATTTTCAATTTAAAGCAAGATAATACACCACGAACCTACACCACGAACCTACACTCCTTCTTACATATACATACATTACATATACATACATATATACGTATTTATATATATATATATTTATGTATATATATATGTTTATATATATATATGTATACACACACACACACACACATATATATATATATATATATATATATATATATATATATATATATATGTGTGTGTCACTTTTGAGCTGACTTTTGGGATGCTCCCATACAGCTCTGAGTTTTTCATCCTCAGTGTATACTGATTAATGTTCAGAGCCATCCTCAGCATTCTCGTGTAGCACCCATCCACCATCTGAGTGAGTCTCTTGGTCAGTGTCCAAGTCTCAGAGGAGACTGAGGTTGGCTGGACATGCTCACCGACATCCAGAGTTGACATTGCACTCAGTGCTCCTTTGGGAGCCCCTACATGGACACACTAGAAGAGGAAGACCAAGGTTAACATATGTTGATGCCCTAAGGACAGACACTGGTCTGTTGGAGATGCAGGATATGGCAGCGATAATGAGGGACAGAGACCGCTGGAGAGAACTCGTCCATGGATCTCGGGAATTTTACCCGCCTTAGATAGATATATATATATGTGTATATATATATATATATATATGCGAGAAATACCACAAACCCTCCATCTCAATTCTACTTTTGAAAAGAACAAGAACTGCGAGACCGGTAAAGGAACCAAATATATATTATTTACGGTGGATTGGCAGTATCGGTGGAGGGTCGGACGCCATGCTGTCCAGCATAGTTACGTCCCTTTACGATCTGAGTTCAAATCCCGCCGAGGTTGACTTTGCTTTTCATCCTTACGGGATCGACAAAATAAAGTACCAGTAATGCACTGGGTAATTGCTGGCCTTGTGCCTAAAGTAGAAACAATTATTTAAAAAAAGACTCCAGTTGCATTTTCGATTTCATCTTTTTTCCGTATATATATATATATATATATATATATATATATATATATATATATATATATATATACATATATATATATATATATATATATATATATATATATATATATATATATATATATATAGATAGATAGAGAGAGAGAGAGAGAGAGAGGGGTAGTAGAAGTGCTGCAAAAGAATTACGTTCACAGGCGGTATCCCAAGATGAGTACTCGATGCTCTTGGGGAGAAGAGTATAAATGATAATAATTGTTTCTATTTTTGGCACAAGGTCAGCAATTATCCCAGTGTATTACTAGTACTTCATTTTATCGACCCCGTAAGGATGAAAGGCAAAGTTAACCTCAGCAGGATTTGAACTCAGACCATAAAGGGCCGTAACTCTTTGCTGCAAAGCATGGCGTCCGACCCTCTACTGGTACTGCCAATCCAACGCCCTAAATGATAATAATAAATGAGAACAAGAAACAAAGAATCAGTAGTGCGTCATATACATATTTAATTTTATATTATATGTTTCACTACCGATCAGTTCGATGAACGATGGAATAATGTTCGATCCTGACTCTGGAATCGGGGGCACCTCAGATACGTATTCTCACATGTAGATATTTGCACGTGCGTCTATACATCTGAGCTCCCGATTCCAGAGTTAGGATCAAACATTATTCGATCGTTCTTCGAGCTGATCGGTAGTGAAATATATGTAATAAGTAATTAAATATGAATATGATGCAATACTGATTCTTTGTTCCCATTTATTATATACTAGCAGCGGTACCTGGCGTTGCACGGGATAAGGTATTTTGGAACGCGGGCCGCCAACAGACCTAATTGTGGAAAAAACTGCATGCGTGGACAGTATGCAAAGAAAATAAACCGAATACTCTGATGGCTGGATAATCTTTAAGATTTTCCTCGATGAAGCGGGAAAAATGCAGGTTTTCACCTAATGCGGGCCCTAGGGGATCAAGAAAATGAATTTTCTTTTATTTGCATAATATGCCTTGAAATTTCGGGAAAATCGGCTAGACGACTAATACATAGTTACAATTTCAAGGAAATCAGTCTGACGTAACGACTCAAAAACCCCTAAAAACCTGAAGGTTTTTAGGGGTTTTTGTGTGTGTATGTGTTTGTGTGTGTGCGAAACATAAACAGAATCAACAAAGTAGACAGCACAGTACAGTGAAGAAATATATTAGTTTAACGTTTGATATAATATAAAAAAATAGTATTTGCGTTTTGAACACTAGTCCATCATAAAAATATATAATGAGAAATAAAAGACAAAGAGGAAGGAACAAAAAAAAACAGAGGGTGAAGGGCAAGGAAGGGGAACATTTTAGAGAAAACGCACGTGCGTTCAGTCAGCCATTTGAGGGAAATGCTTATCAGTGGGTATCTTAGATATTCGAGGGGTTTTTGAAAGGGAGATAATCATTGTATATTTTGAGTGGACATGTGTGTTGATTTGTTCGTTTGTCTGTCCAAAGTTTTAAAGGATGTGCGTTACACAGTAACCGAGATGAGCGTGAAAAGGTCGAGTGAACGCCCGCTTGTGAACTGACCAATGCAGCGAGGTATATACACATTTGTGTGCGAGTGAAATTCTGTGTACACATACAGAGAGAGAGAGAGAGAGAGAGAGAGAGAGAGAGAGAGAGAGTGAGTGAGAGAGAGAGAGAGAGAGAGAGTGAGTGAGAGAGAGAGAGAGAGAGAGAGAGAAACAGGCGTAAACGCTTGTAAAGAAAGGGAGTCAGTAGTAAATAATATTATGCCTTGTTTTAATGACATGAGAAACTGCTTGGCTTCGGTAACGATGATCTAACGGTACAACCGCAAATAATGGCTGAACTACGAAGGGTGGAGTCACAACGTGCGTTGAGGTGGATAAAGCTGGGATTTAGTGGTGGTAGTGATGGTGGTAGGGGTCTCAACATGTTTGTTTGTAATTAAGCAAATAGGACCTTTAAACACCTAAATCTGAACGTCCCTTTGTATACATGTATAATTGTAAATATAAATATTGATTGCGCATATGAACTGGACTCCACCTGGCGGCAAATGGAGGCGTAGTTGCCCCAGGATCACCTGGCGACGAACGTTCCGAAAAGACCTGATGGCAGCCAACATCACTTGCACTTGGCATGGACGCGAAAAAGCCGCCACTGATAGTAACCGTTGGCGAGTACTTACTGCTCGATGCGCCGAACGGCGTGGAAGAACCTAAGACTAAGATATATATATATATATATATATATATATATATATATATATATATATATATATATATATATATTAAATTGAAGAAAACCAAAGTTTTTAAATCAAATCTATCTTTAATCTCTACAATCGTTTCTATAGAGAGGAGAACTTTACATGTACACGCAAACAATGAATATATGCTTGTAGTAACGGTGGGTAACGTGAAAAAAGATTTATATACCGACACACAAACATATATATATATATTTATAGAAATACTACAGGAATTTATATAAATATATGGCTGACTGAATACAGACGTATTTTTTCATTTGTTTTCCGTCCCTTCCTCTTCTCACTTTCTATATTTATATTTCATCTTTTATTTCTCATTCCATCTTCCAATGAAAGACTAGTGTCCAAAACATCAGGACACTTTTCCTACTATATCCAGCGTTAAACTAAAATATTTCTTCAATGGACTGTGTCCTTTGGTTTGTTATTTCTATTTACTTTCTGCATATATATATATCAACATCTCCATCTATCTATCTATCTATAGCAAATAAAGAAAGATATCTATTATATATATATATATAAAATAAAATAATTAAGTCAAATATGTAAAACTTGGCTTCGTTTATTATAAATTATAGATATACTGCTATATAGTAGTAGTAGTAGTAGTAGTAGTAGTAGTAGTAGTAGTAGTAGTAGTAGTAGTTATAGATTATACTGCTATATATATTTCGGTGACAGCCATCATTGGCTGTGATCTCTTCAGGCAGTCTGAATTGGTGTGGAAAAGACAGGTACACATGTTGTTGAAGTGTGTTTTACTCCGTCAATACATCGATATGTCCAGCTCCTGGTTGTGTTGTTATTCCTCTGAGGAACTGGAATCATATCCTATCAGATATGATTCCAGTTCCTCAGAGGAATAACAACACAACCAGGAGCTGGACATATCGATGTATTGACGGTGTAAAACACACTTCAACAACATGTGTACCTGTCTTTTCCACACCAATTCAGACTGCCTGAAGAAATCACAGCCAATGATGGCTGTCACCGAAATATATATAGCAGTATAATCTATTACTACTACTACTACTACTACTACTACTACTACTACTACTACTACTACTACTACTACTACTACTACTACTACTATATAGCAGTATATCTATAATTTATAATAAACGAAGCCAATTTTTACATATTTGACTTAATTATTTTACATTACTCCGGAGTAAACAAACCAGCCTGCATACCTCGTCGAGTGCTCCAATCTGCATACTAATGTGTCGGTAAACAACCAACATATACCAAATCTCTCTCTCTCTCACTCTCTCGCTCTCTCTCTCTCTCTCTCTATATATATATATAGAGAGAGAGAGAGAGGGAGAGAGAATAAAGAGAGAGAGAGAGGAAGAACGAAAGACAGAGACAGAGAATGAGATGCGTACATATGTATGCATGCATATGCGTATACATCTATACATGTATATATATACATACATAATTATATTTATATTTATATTTACATTTACAATCACATTTATTTTGGTATATGCAGTTATGTATGCAGTACATAAGTCTGTCTTATAAATAATGGAATATTAAAAAAGTATTATAATAAAGATCTTAATTATGAAATGCTTTCTGTGTGCATGCACCAGTGTGTATGTGTGCAGACGCACGCACAACAATACATATCCATATGCTCACACATACAAACACGCACATTGACATCTTTTAATTTTCTTGAAAGATTTTCTCTAGTCACGACATTAATTTACGTCTAATTGGTGTCAGCCTTAGGCACATGACAGCCAGTCGTCTCGCACGATATCACCGAGCTTGATTTTAAGTTATCTCCCCCTGCACTCTACTACAATACTTTTATTTTCCATGTAATTTGAGAAGTTGTTGGTGGATGATTGTAGTTTTAGTTGTCTCCCACCTACATGCCACCCCTGACTCACTCACTACCTTCTATCTCGGGTTTTTCGAGTTGTTGTTGTTGTTGTTGTTATTATTCTTGTTATTGTTGTATATATTTCCTCTGCTCAACACCTACGCACTTAGGACTTAAGGTCTCCGGCTGAAGACCCTAAACGTCATGAGTTCGTATCCCGGACCGGGACAAGACACTTTATTTCATGTTGCTCCAGTTTACAGAGCTGGCAAAAAGGAGTTTTACCTTTACTTCAAAGGGCTTGCCTTATCAAACACTGTGTTATTCCGAATCTCCATGAGATCAACGTCAACAGAACACAGGCATGAGGAATGTCCAGCCACATTTTAATTTCTCGAACAGGCTGTTCCGTTGACTGAGCAATTGGAACCTTCGTTGTTAGAACTGACGGAGGCCCAACAACCTTAATTTTAATGAAGTTGTTTTTGTAGTCTATTTTAGATATTGTAAGAAATGCCGAGGAAACACCGAATATTAATACGGCACCTTCACGATTTTCTCAGGAGTTACGGGGAAAATATAAGTTGTTGTACCGGATATTGTAGCCATGGCTCTAGTAGTAGTAGTAGTAGTAGAAGTAGTAGTAGTATTAGTATTAGTAGTAGTAGTAGTAGTGTGGTGGTGGTGGCGGTGTGGCGGCAGTAGTAGTAGTAGTAGTAGTAGTAGTAGTGTGGTGGTGGTGGCGGTGTGGCGGCAGTAGTAGTAGTATTAGTAGTAGTAGTAGTGTGGTGGTGGTGGCGGTGTTGTGGCAGTAGTAGTAGTAGTAGTAGTAGTAGTAGTAGTAGTAGTAGTAGTAGTACTGCGGTGGTGGTGGTGGCGGTGGTGGCGGCAGCAGCAGCAGTAGTAGTAGTAGCAGTAGTAGTAGTAGTAGTAGTAGTAGTAGTAGTAGTAGTAGTAGTAGTAGTAGTAGTATTGGCGGTGGTGATGGTGGCATTAGTAATAGTAGTAGTAGTAGTAGTAGTAGTAGTAGTAGTAGTGGTGGCGGCGGTGGCGGTGGCAGTAGTAGTAGTAGTAGTAGTAGTAGTAGTTCTTGTTGCTCTTGTTTATGGCAATGGTGACAACGATGATGGTGATAATAAGGATGATGACGAGGATAGTGCTGCTGCCGATGACGTCAATGATGAGAATGGTGTTGATAATAATAAGGATGATGGCATCAATACGCATTATTTATGATGTTGGGAGAGGGTCGGACGCCATGCTTTGACGTATAGAGTTACGGCCCTTGCCATTCTGAGTTCAAATCCCGCCTAGGTTGACTTTGCCTTTCATCCTTACGGGGTCGATAAAATAAAGTACCAGTAATGTACTGGTTAATTGCTGGCCTTGTGCCTAAAGTAGAAACAATTATTTATGATGTTGACGATGATAATGGTGGTGGTGATGACGATGATGACGACGTC
>OZ024743.1:229492822-229535322 GCA_964016885.1 Eledone cirrhosa
AATATTTTAATCTATGAGCTGCTTAGATCGATGACAGAATCGAGGCGCTATTTATTGACATACAATGAGTTCAAATCCTACCGAGGTGAACATTGCATTTCATCCTTCTGAGATCTCTATAATTAAGTTCCAGTCAATCACTGGAGTTGATATAATTGACTTACCTTTTCTCCGAATGTCTAGCTGGCCTTGTCTATAATTTATAAATAGTTAGCATTTAAGAGTGATAGGTGTAGACTCCGAGCAAGGTGGTTGGATAACATCCATGGGCTTAGTTGGTTTCTCGTGGGGATCCAGCAGGATCAGTTGGAGACGGTTGCTTCTGACCCACTGGAAAGCGTGTTTGGATGGAGAGTCTCTGCACCCTCAGGAATAAGTGGGTGATGATGATGATGATGATGATGATGATGATGATGATGCAGAAGAAGAAGAAGAAGAAGAAGAAGAAGAAGAAGAAGAAGAAGAAGAAGAAGAAGAGGAGGAGGAGGAGGAGGAGGAGGAGGAGGAGGAGGTATAGTAGAGTCGATAGAGTAGTGGGAAAAATGTTTTATGGCATTTTTTACGGCTTTTTGCTTTCTGAGCTTATCGATCGGGTGTTGTGGTATTTACTTCGGTTCTTTAAGTACTGAGTTCAAACCCTACCGAGATCAACTTTCATCCTTCCAGGTTCGTTAAAATATATTACCGGTCAAATACTCGAGTGGATATAATGGAATTTCCCTTTTCCATAATTGTTTACCTTGAGCCTAAATTATAAAACATTATTGGATTGGCAGTATCGGTAGAGGGTCGGACGCCATGCTTTGACGTGTAGAGTTACGGCCCTTGCCATTCTCAGTTCAAATCCCGCCGAGGTTAACTTTGCCTTTCATCCTTACGGGGTCGATAAAATAAAGTACCAGTAATACACTGGGTAATTGCTGGCCTTGTGCTAAAAGTAGAAACAATTATTATTAATATAATTGCAAGACATGCTTACGTGGTGTTATCATTTGGATTTATAATTTGTTGATATTTCCCCTAGCACATGGATGTTTATTTCTGTGTTGTCTTGTAGACGTGGTACATACAAATTTGAGAATTTTGCTTTCGTGCTTTTTCTCCATTTGGGAACAAAAAGACATTTTTTTATCATAGATTTTTTTCTTGTTTGCATTCACTTAAAATGGCCACGAGGCATCATAGAGACAACGAGCCCTGGAAGAAAGTGAAAATAAAGACATCTACACAGAAAATACATAAAAATAAACAAGATTATTTTACAGCAAGGTAGACACTTCGAAAGAAAAAATGTCATTTCTATGGAGAATAGTACAAGAGTGAACAATACTAGCGACGCGTTTAGCAACAGCAACAGCAACAGCAGCAGCAGCAGCAGCAACAACAACAACAACAACAACAACAACAACAACAACAACAACAACAACAACAACAGCAGCAGCAGCAGTGACGACAGCAACACACAAACATAGATTTTGCCAAACAAAAATATTGTAAATGACGTTAATAGTGTGTTAGAGCTCCGTCGGTTATTACAACGAATGTTCCAATTGTTTGAACAACAGAACAGCCTGCTCGTGAAATTATTTTGCAACTGGTTGAGCATTTTATAGATGCGTGTTTTCAGGGAGATTCGACATTGCACATGTATGTGACAAGACTGAATTCTAACTACATCTCATTTTTCCCAACTGAAAGGACTGGAACAGCTTAAAATAAATTATCTTGCTCATGGACACAGCGCGCCGCCCGATATGGGAATCGAACTTGATTTTACCATTGTGACTCCAACACTTTAACCACCAAGTCACCTATCTTCACAACACGTTAATGGTAGTGGAAGCAATTTTATTAACATTACGTGTTGCAAGCTGGCTTTCGACATGGAACAAATACAATCAGAGGAGGTGAGCTAGTAGTGCATCACGAAAGAGTGTCATCTTGTCTGAAGAATTGTTCCAAGAAGAAATGTAGCAAATATTTAAAATTAAAGAGAGAGGTGACAGATCAAGTTTGTGTATGTCATATAACTGCCAATAAACTTATAATATGCGGCATGGACCAACGATATACAATGGTCACAGACAAGAACAATAAAAATGACATTGGTAGCGCAGTATTGGGGTTGATGAGTATGAAGGTGACGAGAAATGATATGTAGTCGGGAGGTTGAGGTGGAGGTAGTTGTATAGTTATACAAGTCCTATTGATTTCTGATAGCCACTACCCATTTTCAAGCTTTGTTCCGTCGTCAGTGCGGAATCAAAAGGAATGAGATTTGCCTGGCAGGGCACAAAACTCAGTTGATATATATATATGTGGTCGTAAGCGGTATTTGAGGGAAGATCATGGAGTACTTTGACTTAACCTAGGCAGTAACATCTCACCCGTGTGTGATGGGGCTGGCCTTATTTGTTGTATTCGTATCTATTCATTTACATTTGGGTATGAGTGTGTACATAAATATATATATATATATATATAGATGTGTGTGTGTGTGTATATATATATATGTGTATATATATATATATATATATATATATATATATATATATATATATATATATATATATATATATATATATATGTTTGTGTGTGTATACACACACACATATATGTATGTGTATATAAGAGTTTGTGTCTTTGTATGTTTGGGTGTGTTTTGTATGTGGGTTTGGAGTATTATACACCACCTTATTCTCGTATTCATAAACAAGGAGGGGCGGTTGTAGGGAGGGAGAAAGAGGAGGAATAATATGGCGATGAGACTAGCAATTTACAACAACGAAGCCGCCTTTAATTTATTCAACAGAAGCTGCGACGTCAATCAATAGACACCCCAGTAATGATAACATATTTTCCCAAAAATGCGATGACAAGAAATCATTTATTCTTAGGGATCATGGAAAATAAGAAGTATCAAGAAGTGATTACCTATCATTTCCCTTAACATTTATCGTTTATATATTCATTTATCTTTATTTTGTTTGGGCATTTGTTTGTTTATTTTAGACCTAGCCGCCGGCCATTTTGTTTTCACGATAAATATATAATGGCTTGAAATGAGAAAACCACCACCACCACCACCACCATCACCACCACCATCACCCCCACGTCCATCACCACCACCAACAACAACAGCAACAACAAAACCTTAACTGTAGAAGGTTCCAAAATTTCCCTGTATGTTGCCTGCACACTTTTTCTAAAATGAGAAAATGCCGTTTACGATATACAAATGCTCTCGGCTTGAAATGGGTCATATTTTTAAAGATTACAGTAGTGCTGTTGTAGTAGTTATTGTCATCGTTGCTGTTGTTGTAGTTGTTGTTGTTGTCTTTATGTTGTTGTTATTATTTACCCAAGGAAAGCCATGTTTCATGGGGCCTATAAACAAAGGGCTTCCATGTATGTCCATTACATCTCTTGTTTTCCCATGTGTCTCTAATTCTGCATTATAGAAAGTCATAGTTGTTGTTCAGCAGACCAGTTAACAACGATGTTTTAAGTTATCTCTAGCCACATTATACAATAGGACCTTCTTTGTTTCTCATTAAAACGGCGTGGCGCGATTTAAGAGAAGTTTAGGTGCTATTTTTAGCAAATCAAATGTCTACAGTGAAGTTCTCTCCCTGACAGGAGATATAATAATCTTATACTGTAAAAATCGTTTTTCTTACTTTTATCTTTAAGTATTTGTGTATTCCTGACATACATTTTGAATTTCTACCTAAGGCTAATTCTTACTCAGTAGGAAATAAATAATATATTGCTATACTATTTGCATATATGCTAATGTTGTGATTGTTATTGTTTAGCCCCAAGTGAAGCTTGATTGAGTAGACCTCCGGTTAAATACGTTCGTTGCAGCTGTGAACAACCCATATATTTATCAGTGTGCAACCAGCGCTGCCTCATCTAATGTATATTGCCACTTTTAAGATAGCAGGGTGTGGCTTGAGAGATATTTATCTGAAGCGACAGTATAGAGGCCTACTCGTCGGTTCTGCCGTCGCTACTATTGTCGTTGAATAGTCTATATGATTCTGATGAAGCAGACCAGTGATTAAAGGCGATCTAGAATGACCATTTCTGTCTTTGTAAATTATATCTAAGATTACATTATACCATGTATTTTTATTTTTCACTATTTCAAAGACAAGTTTGTGAGTACCAGTAATGCACTGGGTAATTGCTGGCCTTGTGCCTAAAGTAGAAACAATTATTAACGTCGTAAAAGGCATAGAGTTACGGCCCTTTACATCCCGGGTGCAAATCTCACCGAGGTTAGCTTTGCCTTTAATCTTTACGGGGTCGATAAAATAAAACACCAGTAATGCACTGGGGTCGAATTAATCGACTTTCACCCTCTCCCCCAATTGCGGGCTTTGTGCCTACAGTACAAATCATTATTAACGCTGCATACCTAATAGTTCAGAATTGCATTTTGCTCTCATTAGTTCTCGAGTTCGATCCCACTGCATGACATCGTGGGCATATGCACTTTAACATAGTTGTGGATTGATCTATGCCTTGTGAGTTTTATTGGGTAGACGGAGACTATTTAGAAGCCCGTCAGATAGATTGTACCTGTAATTCAAAAGGCTAGTCTTCTCACATACTGTGTCACACTTAATTTTACCGAGAATTATGTTAAGGCTACACGTGTCCGCGAAATGAGCAGGTCATTCTGTTGATCGAACGATTGGTACGATTGAAACTGACGGAGACCCAGTCAGGCGTGCCATTTAAAACAAAAATTCCCTATTAAATTTAGCAGGGCAAATGAATAGAATCAAAGGAATTGCTACTATTACATTTCGTCCTTTCAATCAGAGCCGTCATTTCCATACTTGATACCATATCTTTAAGTTCAACTTTTCTGTCTTTCTTTCACAAAATCCTGATCAACTAAAATGCGTTCTATCCCCGACAAACCTATTTTCTTTCTATGGCATATCATATCCAAACGAAGTTATATAGAATTTTCAACCCCATCAAAGAAAATATAATGTAAATTCCCTACGAGATTTGACTGATATTTTCAGCCAGATCGACCTGAATGTGAATTTCATTCGTTCTGATAATGGTGGTGACGATATTGTTATTGGTCTTCGTCTAAATTATCACCGCCTTTACGTCTTCGTTTCTGTTTCTGTTTCTTCTCTTTCACACACACACACATACACACACTTTCACATTTACACACCTACATATCCACTGTATTTACAAAACCATTTATTTCCTATTCAGCACAGACGCCTTCGGGCACAGCCTTTTAAAACACGACCAACTGAACTTCTTAACTTCTTATATATCAACGCTGGATTCAACAGTTTTCCAAGAGATTGCGACCTGTTTTCTCTCAAAGAAATATTTTGTCCTTTCTGCCACTGTTCACTCTCCTCTATCTTTATATTTTTTCTTCAATTTCTCCTTCTATTTTCTGATGAAGGAATAGCGTCCGAAACGGTAATACTTTTTTCCTATTATATCAAGCGTAAATCTAATATATTTCTTCATTGTACGGTGTCATTTGCTTTGTTATTTCTGTACACATTTTGCATATAATATATGTATGTATGTATGTATGTATGTATGTATGTATGTATGTATGTATGTATGTATGTATGTATGTATGTATGTATGTATGTATGTCACCAGTTGGTGCTACTTGTAACATGTATCCCAGTACAACCTGTCTCATGGTCGGGTCGTTGGCGACTAAACTGGCAACCCCACCAAGGTTTCTTGGTGAGGAGGGTGACTTTGGACATCCTGCAGGACTAAAAACAAAACCTGTCAAAGGGCAAAGGAGCTCTTAAGAGTCAATGGCCATCCAAAATCACCGGGAGAGATGACCCCTTAGCCTTTGTCAAGGCAGAATTCTAGGAGAAGGAAAACTCTGATATAACACCTGCAACCCTGATGGTATCCAATGATGTTGACTTGTTCTTCTTTTTGGTAAATATCATCTTGGTTAAGAGAGTGGGACTGGCTATGTGCAGTGCCTTTGCTCACTATAAAAGCTTCACGGCACAGGCATTGCTTTATATCTGGAGATCTCTCTGCACTTGTCGTCACATGGTACCATGGGCCCAGCACTATGTGTCAATAATTGTCACAAGTGTAGTGTTTGTACCAGAGTTTTCAAGTCGCTGGCTGGACTAAAAAGTCACACTCGTTCAGCCCATTGGTAGGGGTTCTCCTACATGGATATAAAGTAGTGGCCGTACTCGAAAACTAGTTGGCAGCCACCATGTATGTATGTATGTATGTATGTATGTATGTATGTATGTATGTATGTATGTATGTATGTGTCTACACGCCCATGCGCACACACATATATATATAAGGGCATTATGATTTCTTTGAGCAATTCTAAATTTTGGTAATTTCAAATCTGGAAAAAACATTTCTGATGTATCTATTTTATTGTCGTCAGCCTGGTTCATCTGGTTTATTGTCGTCAATAAAAACTGATTGTTATAATTCTTTATTCATATTAGTAAATTTAATTATTTGGACTTTATTTTATGAGGACTTGTAAAGACTACTGTTTATTCAATTAGATTTCGTTCTATAGATGACTTGCAGGCTAGGTTCACTGACGAAATACAACGTATAACCGAAAATCAGTTGTAAAATATATTTCTAAAACATCAGAATCGTGTCCTGGTGTAACGATTGGTGGGGGATACAATAAAATTACCAGTATCAAGGATAAATTCATTTAAATAGTCATGGCAGTCTGGATATGGAGCCCGCTGCCCAACCATGCAGTTTGGAGTCCTAATCTTCTACTATAACCTAGGGTTGATCAATGCCTTCTGAGTGGAATTTGGTCGACGAAAATTATACAATTATACATATACATATATACATATATATATATATATGTATATATATATATATATATATATATATATATATATATATATATATATATATATATATATATATATATATATATACATACATATGTATATATATATATAAATATATAAATAAATATATAATAATAATGATACTATTTATAGTTATGTATATACTATAAACAACTATAAACAGGAATGGTCAGTAATTTATTACTACCTTATTACCAGTAAGAGAAATAGCTCAATGTAAGAACATCAGGTGTTTTAGAGAGCAGGAATATAAATTATACAATTATCAAAGTTATGTTCAAATAATTTTTTTGCTGACAATGTTTCTTCCAAACTTGAAAACAATAAGACCAATTTACAATCCATTGCTATAACTAACTAAAAACATTCAATATAAACATTAACTAAAATATAATTTAACATATGAAATGGAAGAGATAACAATAACTTTGATACTCTCAACACATACACATTTGAACACTACAGAAACTACCATCACATTACATCCACCATAATTTGAATATACTAACACCTTTGCTTGATATGCTTGTATACCTGTGTTATTTTATGTGATACCTTTGCCATACAGTATTTATTTATGCCTAAAACCTTTGCTTGTTTCCTTCATATATATGACTAACGCATGTGCACTCTCTACACGCTTGCATATGTACTGCTAGTGTTTTCATTCTTCCTCAATGCCTCTTTAATTATTAGACTATTCCCTTGTATTATCTGTTGCATGTATTCCACTCTGTGCTTTTAATTTGAATTTGAATTATTGTACAATTCTCGTATAATATATGTCGCATCCATTCCACCCTGTAAATACGAAACTGTTGTTCACAACATCAATATATATATATATATATATATATATGATTGTTCAGTTGAATAGGAGGTTAATTATATGTACAAACATTGCTAATGCTCCGATGATTCCAAACGAAAGTTTGGAAGAAACGATTGTCAGCAATCAAATGATTTGAACATAACTTTGATAATTGTGTAATTTATAAATAAATATATATATATATAACGGTAAGAGAATAATAATTAATTATTTCAAATATCTAGATTAGTTCTATCATATATATATATATATATATATATATATATATATATATATATATATATATATATATATATATATATATATGATATAAACATCTTCTTTGAAAGACTTTTTGAAAGTTTAAAAAAAAACTCTTTTCAAAAAATATTTTTGAAAGATATCTTTGAAAGATAAGGAAAAACTATTATTTTCATATCTTTCAATATTTTAAACATTTTTAATATTTATGTATTTGCATATATTTCCAAATACTTCTATATATTTGGAATAATGTATGGTTTATGTTTTAATTATATTTTAAGATGAATTTTTATAACTTCTTATAACTTTTGAGTTTAAAAAAAATCCCTTTTAAACTTCCTTTAAACTTCCTTATTGTTTTTTATAATCTCAATTTTTATAGTCTTAATTTATAGTCTGAATATTTAAATGGTTTTAGTATATACTTCTAATTAAGTACTTCATCCTTTGTAAACTCTCGCAATTTTTCGTAATCTTTTGAATTTTTTATGTGTTACTTACAACTATTAACAAATTCCTGCTAAATACCCTTTTGCCAAACTTACTTTAATTAAATAAACAAAACTAGATTCTAAATATTTTTTCAATGTAAAATACTATACATTTAAATAATTTACCATCTATAACATAACATACCCATCTAAATCCATATATTATTAATACATCTTAATATATTTTTAATACTTCTTATTTTAAATTAAATTTAACAATATTTTTATTTATTCTTAATTTAATTTTTAACTTATCATTATAAATATAGTATTAGGTTTAATATAAACATAGCATAATGAACGTTATATTTACGATTTGAGTATCCATCCCTGGAAAAGCTCATTTCTTCGCTCGCTCTTCCTTAAATTTTATTCACTATCACTCTCCATAATCTTGTCTCTCTTTCTTTCTCCCTTTTTATCACTCTTTTTCTTTCTTCTTCTCTCTTTCTCTTTCTCTTTTTTTTCTCTCTCTCCCTTTCACTATTCTTTCTCTCTCCCTTTTCTTTTTTCAATTTTTCTGACACTCATTTGCATACTTACTCATAACTTTGAATCACCCTCAATAAAATATTTTTTCCACTATCCAGCGAACCTCAACCGGTAAGGTTGTGTTTATGCGGGTATGTCACTATTTATGAAACAAATTTGTATTTTATCTGATTAAAGCACACCAAAATTTGCCTTGGTTACCCTTGAAATATATATAATAAAATAATTATGGTTTTATAAATATAGTTTCCATTTATTAATATATTTTATATTTACTCCACTACTGTTGAGTGCTTTATATCAGTTATAAACATTTTAAAGCTTGATGAATCCCAACAAATTAAATATAACCTCTGCATATATATATATATATATATATATATATATATATATATATATATATATATATATATATATATAACTCAAGTTATATATATTTAAAATTGAACAAGGCCCCTACAATACCCTTGTATTGGTGGAAAGAGAGAGAGAGAGGGGAGGGGGGAATAAAAGAGACAAAGAGAGGAAAGGAAAGGAGGGAGAGAGAGGGAGAGAAATAAGAAAAGTGAGAGATATTAAATACATCATGACTATCACATAGATCTTTACGTAATGTAGTTTGAAATAAAATATATTTGAAATTATGAGATGATCATGGATTGTCTTCGACCAAAAGTGTGCTCAGTCATGACTGATCTAAGTTCACAAAAAACAACAACAATAACAAAATTAAAAAACAATAAATAATCAGTGTTTCCAGAATGGTGATGCTATATTTAGTGACTGGAATATTTTGGCCTGAAGGAATTCTAAACATTTGACAACATCATTGAACTTTGAGTGAGAGCTTTCAGGAAAAGAAATTAAAAAGATGAAAAGGAAAATAAAATATTTTAAAAAGCAAAAATGGCAGCGAGGAAGGAACACATTATATAGCTCCAAAATTATTTTCTTATTTCTATATTGTTGGACCTCCGTCGGTTTCGAAGACGAATGTTCCATTTGTTTGACAAACAGGACAGGACAGCTTGCACGTCAAATTAGCAGGGAAATGTCTGAGTATTCTGAAGACAAGTGTTCTTTTAACCCTTTAGAAAACGATCCCAGCCGAGACAGTAACACTGAAAGTGATCAAATTTAAATTCAATCCTTTGATGGAAATCTCATTATTACATGCCGGATAATAATAGATACCATTAGTTATGTATTTGTGGCTCTTTACGTTCTGAGTTCAAATCCTGTCGAGGTTAGCTTTGCCTTTCATCCTTACGGGGTCGATAAAATAATGCACCAGTAATGCACTGGGGTTGATTTAAGAGACTTTCCCCTCCTCACAAATTGCTGGCCTTTTGCCCAAAGTACCACTGAAGCAGGTGGAGAAGTTCAAGTATCTCGGGGCCGTGTTCAGGAGTGATGGAAGGCAGGAGATTAAATCAAGTGCAGGTATTGCAGGAGCTGGTGCAGTAATGCGCCATCTTCAGCATTCAGTAATCAGAAGATATATTGGTGTAAAAGCTAAAATCGCTATTTTTCAATTCTATTTTCCTGCCAACCCTTACCTATAGCCATAGATCAAATACAAGCGGTCGAAATGGGGCTCCCCCGAAGTGTCTTTGGTGTAACGTTACTCGAAAGATTGCGTAGTTCGGAGATCAGAGTATCGCCCCAGTTAGAGCAGCTACTACTCCGAATTGAGAGATCCCAGCTCCGATAATACGGGCATGTGTTTAGAATGTTTCAGGAAAGAATCACTGGACAGATTTTACGGGCAACACTAACCGACAGGAGATCCAAAGTTTGACTCCGGATGTTTGGATAACATGCATGAGCTCGGCGTCTCCCCTGGGAGATCCAGCCGGATCAATTGGAGAAAAAGAATTAATTTCAAATCTACTTTAATAAACTTCTGATAATCTTTGATTAATTTAATAATTAAAACACAATGATAGTATGTTCTTGTCAGAAATATAATCACAGTAGGCTGGCCCATTGAATAACAAGTACAATTTTCTTCCAGTTGAGTGGACTGGAACAACATAAAATAAAATGTCTTGTTCAAGGATTTAACATACCGCCTGGTCTTGGAATCGAACTTACGATCTTACGAGCAGAACACCTAGACCACAAAGTCACGCAACTTCACTACTACTTGAACATTGTTAAATTTACTGCTCACAACTATGCAGGTTTAACGGGCCTCCTATAAAGTCGTATCTCATGCGTCATTTAATGTTATGGCTTCAGTCCTATCATGAAAATCATTGTGAAATAAAACGTCTTGCTCAAGAATACAAAGTAGCAACCGGTCTACCTATCGAACTAACAGCGTAATGACCATGAACCGAAAACTCTAACCACTAAACCAACGCGCGTTTGACTACTACCTTGAATAACGACACATACAAAAAAAAAAAAAAAAATCAATGCTATAGAATCTCTGATTCCTTGGAAGATGCTGGGAATTGCTAAAATATCCTAAGGGAAATATTTTGTTTGGTTTCTCATTCTGTCTGTAATGTGTCAGACTTGAATAATGAATTTAAACAAAACAACTGAATTTCTAATTTTTTTCATCCCTGCTTCCCCTCGTTGTGTTTTTTTTGTTCTTTTTTACTGTTGCTGTTGTTTAGCCCCAGGTCAGATTTAGGCCCTGATCTACTACATCTATGATTAAGTACATCCGTTCTAATAATAACCACTCCAGAGTGTTCTGAGTTCAAATTCCACCAATGTTAGCGTTGCCTTTCATCCTTACGGGGTCGATCAAATAAAGCACCAGTAACGCACTGGGGTAGATTTAATCGACTTTGCCATCCCCCAAAATTGCTGGCCTTGTATCTATAGTAGAAACAATTATCATTAGTGAATTGGCAGTATCGGTAGAGGGTTGGACGCCATGCTTTCTAGGATAGTTACGTCCCTTTACGGTCTGAGTTCAAATCCCTCCAAGATTAACTTTGCCTTTCATCCTTACGGGGTCGATAAAATAAAGTACCAGAAATACATTGGGATAATTGCTGGCCTTTTGCCAAATGTAGAAACAATTATTATTACTTAGAGAGGTGATGTGTTGGATTGGCAGTATCGGTAGAGTGTCGGACACCTTGATTCGCGACATAGAGTTACGTCCCTTTACGTTATGAGTTCAAATCCCACCAAGGTTAGCTTTGCCTTTCATCCTTACGGGGTCGAGAAAATAAAGTACCAATAATACACAGGAGTCGATTTAATCGACTTTCCCTTTCCCTAAAATTATATCAGAAACCTTTATTAAGGGAAGAAGATTGACAGAATCGTTGGAACATCAAAAGAGATAGTTTGCTGTCTTTACTATTCAAGTTCAAATCCTGCCAAGTTATTTCGTCTCTGATTTGCTTTTCATTCTTTCGGAGGTCGATAAAATAAAGTACCATTCAAGTATTCGACTGAGCATACCCATGATCAAATGCTCTCCAGTTGATTTGGGGGCCTATCTTAAAAAAATAATATTACTTCCGATCTTTTATTCAAAGCATTGTATCAAACATTACACTATGCTATGTGATTTCATTTTGTTTCGGAATGTTGAACGAGATTTAACCTCCTAATCTGAAAATACATTAAATATATGTTCACGAAATGGTTGAAGTCGATATCCTTTGTTCTAATTTAAAGGAAGAGAAAAGGTCAATTGGAGAGAACGAGAAAGTCAAAACAAGCACAGTAAGATCAAAAAATAAAATAAGGAAAATAAATTTTTCAGACAGGTTTTGGTTTTAGGTTTTAGGTGTTGTATTGTCAAGTCGCTTTTGCGAAATAGAGGTAGAAGAACAATAGAATAGAAATATAAACATTATATATATAAATATATATATATATATATATATATATATATATATATATATATATATATATATATATATATATATATATATTGTTATGCTTTGGGAGGGTCATGTTGCCAATAAGAAACACACAGAAAAGACGCAATGTTTAGACATATCACAGAGGCAATAAACATAAATGAACTCCAAACAAATTAAATAGAAAACATGAATGGAACAGCAACATCACAACTTACAATTAAGGACAAAATGAAAACACACACACATATAGAACAAACAACCAACCAGTAACATGTAAATAAATAAATAAATAAACAAATAAAAACACACACAGACACCCGGATGTAACACATGCGCAAACTAAGCACACAACACACACAAAAACAAGATGGCGTAGGAGAGAAAAAGGAGAGGCACAAAACAAAGAAAATAATCCCCAGTCACTGAAGAGGTCACAGAATGTGTGACGAAAGAACTTTGACAATATATGAACAACCGTCCGGTTATGGAACCAACCAACCAACCAGAAATTTATAAATTCTTAAATTTATAAATTTAATTTATAATAAATTGGAGTGAAAGCAACTGGTGTGTATGTTTCTTATTTGCGACATGACCCTCCCAAAGCATAACAATATCGGTTTCAACACACGTTTTCAGATAGAGAATCTTGCTAAACAAATTCAGAAACGAAATATATATATATATACATATATACATATATATATATATATACATATATACATACATATATATATATATATATATATATATATATATATATATATATATATATATATATATATATATATATATACATATATATATATATATATATATATATATATATATATATATATATATATATATATATATATATATATATATATATATATATATATATACAGTGGCGGACTGGCCTGGTTGCCAGGTTGCCCAATGGCAAGTGGGCGCCAGGGGGCCACGGTAGCAATGCAAGAGCCCACAGTAGCATTGTAGGACCCACTGTAGTATTTTAGGAACCAATGCTTTGCTTTAAAAAAATACCTGAAATTTAAGTGAGAGAATAAATTAAAAAAAATAAATAAAACAATTAAGCAAAGCATTTGGTCAACCAATTCCCCAGGGAATTACTAGAAACCAAAATATACGATAGTGCAAATAGCTGGAATCAGTGGTTGTACATTCTACTAAATCTAAAACCTTGTGTATTCATTCATGCATGCAAACATACATATATAGACACAGAACCAAAAGCATTATATATATATTTATTGAGTTCAAATCCCGCCGAGGTTAAATTTGCCTTTCATCCTTACGGGGTCGATAAAATAAAGTACCAGTAATATACTGATATAATTGCTGGCCTTGTGCCAAACGTAGAAACAATTATATATATATTTATTTAGTCGATCGACTTTCGTAAAATCGGACCGAGGAAACAATGTGTGTGTGTATATATGTATGTGTGTATATATGTGCGTGTGTGCGCATACACGTGTGTGTGTGTGAGAATGTGTACACCATTTCACCAGTATAACAAAAATAATTACTGGTCCACCCACACACACACACACACACGTTTATGTGCACACACGCACATATATACACACATACATACGCGTACATTAACATACAAAGAGACATATACACACACACACACACACACACACTACTCCGTATAAGACAAGAGCTGAAAAATATCTTTTAACATGTTAAAATATCCCCCACACACTTACAGACACATTCCTACTGACCATCCCTCTACCACGAATTACTCTGCTATACACGCACGCACACACACACACACACACACACACACACACACACACACACACACACACACACGCACACTTGTCTTAATAGGCATTTGAACAATCAACAGGCTGCGGTTCGCACACACATCCCTGCTGACCATTATCACACCAACGAACCTCTTTACTACTACTACACACACACACACACATACTTGTTTTGAAAGACTTTTTTTTCAGTGACTTCTCAATCAGCCGACACAAACCTACATTTGGCGCAAAATCAATTTTTAACATTCACATGACCTCTACCGACCAATCAAAATTGTTTTGACTACAAGAATTTTTGCAACACGAATTGGGGCAAAACTTATTTTAATACCGCTGGAGCCACTTTTTTAACATAAAAACAGGTAGAATTTCCAAAACTAATCAGATTAGAGCAAACATCACGGACACTCTATCTCAAAATTATTTTTGAAAAGCATTATAAATGCGCAACCGGTAAAACTTAAAACCAAAACTGAATACTAACCAATACTATTACTATTTTTCACTGTGAACAATTAGTCAGCATTTTCTTTTCCGTTTACCAATATATCATAACTTGTGTGTTACACCCCTATTCTTTTATATATATATATATATATATATATATATATATATATATGTATATATATATATATATATATATATATATATATATAGGAACGAGTAGGACCCCGACGGCTGAGCTCAAGCCGTTTCGACGGCTAATTCTGGACTAAATGAATATTTATTTAGTCGATCGACTTTCGTAAAATCGGACCGAGGAAACAATGTTTCCATTGGTCTTTCCAATTTCTAATACTATCTATCGGTCGCAACTTCAGGTGGAAGGAGCAACGTGAAATGAAGTGCTTTGCTCAAGGACATAACGCATCGCCCGGTCCGGGAGTCGAACACACAACCTCACGATTGCGAATCCGATTCTTTAACTACTCAGCGACATGCCTCCTTATATATATATATATATATATATATATATATATATATGTATATATATATATATATATATATATATATATATATATATATATATATATATATATATATATATATATATATATATATATATATATATATATTTATATATATATATATATATATATATATATATATATATATATATATATATATATATATATATATATATATATATATATATATATATATATATATATATGTAAAGTTATATTTAAATTTGTTGGGTTACAACTAGTAAATATTTATAACTGATATAAAAGCACTCGACAAATATTTGGAGTATATTTACAATATTAAATAAATGGAAAACTATATTTATAAAACCATATTTATTTCATTATATATATTTCGGGGTTATCATATTAACAATACGCTATGCCTTCATCAGACAAAATACAAAATACAAAACTGTTTATATTGTATTTTGTCTGATGAAGGCATAGCATATTGTTAATATGATATCCCCGAAATATATATAATGAAATAAATATGGTTTCATAAATATAGTTTTCCATTTATTTAATATTGTATATATATATATATATATATATATATATATATATATATATATATATATATATATATATATATATATATATATATACACACATATATGTATATATATATATATAAATATATATATATATATATATATATATATATATATATATATATATATATATATATACATATATATATATATATACATACATATATATATATATTTTTTTTTTCGGCTCTGTTTGATAACATTGAGCTATCTCTTGTACTGTCATTTCTCTAATGCGACGAGTGTGTTTGACTCTAATACACTCAAGTGTTTTCATCTTATATATATATATATATATATATATATATATATATATATATATATATATATATATATATATATATATATATTTATATATATATATACATATATGTATATATATATATATATATATATATATATATATATATATATATATATATATATATATATATTGTTATGCTTTGGGAGGGTCATGTTGCCAATAAGAAACACACAGAAAAGACGCAATGTTTAGACATATCACAGAGGCAATAAACATAAATGAACTCCAAACAAATTAAATAGAAAACATGAATGGAACAGCAACATCACAACTTACAATTAAGGACAAAATGAAAACACACACACATATAGAACAAACAACCAACCAGTAACATGTAAATAAATAAATAAATAAATAAACAAATAAAAACACACACAGACACCCGGATGTAACACATGCGCAAACTAAGCACACAACACACACAAAAACAAGATGGCGTAGGAGAGAAAAAGGAGAGGCACAAAAACAAAGAAAAGAATCCCCAGTCACTGAAGAGGTCACAGAATGTGTGACGAAAGAACTTTGACAATATATGAACAACCGTCCGGTTATGGAACCAACCAACCAACCATAAATTTATAAATTCTTAAATTTATAAATTTAATTTATAATAAATTGGAGTGAAAGCAACTGGTGTGTATGTTTCTTATTTGCGACATGACCCTCCCAAAGCATAACAATATCGGTTTCAACACACGTTTTCAGATAGAGAATCTTGCTAAACAAATTCAGAAACGAAATATATATATATATACATATATACATATATATATATATATACATATATACATATATATATATATATATATATATATATATATATATATATATATATATATATATATATATATATATATATATATATATATATATATACATATATATATATATATATATATATATATATATATATATATATATATATATACAGTGGCGGACTGGCCTGGTTGCCAGGTTGCCCAATGGCAAGTGGGCGCCAGGGGGCCACGGTAGCAATGCAAGAGCCCACAGTAGCATTGTAGGGCCCACTCTAGTATTTTAGGAACCAATGCTTTGCTTTAAAAAAATACCTGAAATTTAAGTGAGAGAATAAATTAAAAAAAATAAATAAAACAATTAAGCAAAGCATTTGGTCAACCAATTCCCCAGGGAATTACTAGAAACCAAAATATACGATAGTGCAAATAGCTGGAATCAGTGGTTGTACATTCTACTAAATCTAAAACCTTGTGTATTCATTCATGCATGCAAACATACATATATAGACACAGAACCAAAAGCATTATATATATATTTATTGAGTTCAAATCCCGCCGAGGTTAAATTTGCCTTTCATCCTTACGGGGTCGATAAAATAAAGTACCAGTAATATACTGATATAATTGCTGGCCTTGTGCCAAACGTAGAAACAATTATATATATATTTATTTAGTCGATCGACTTTCGTAAAATCGGACCGAGGAAACAATGTGTGTGTGTATATATGTATGTGTGTATATATGTGCGTGTGTGCGCATACACGTGTGTGTGTGTGAGAATGTGTACACCATTTCACCAGTATAACAAAAATAATTACTGGTCCACCCATACACACACACACACACGTTTATGTGCACACACGCACATATATACACACACACATACACACGCGTACATTAACATACAAAGAGACATATATACACACACACACACGCACACACACTACTCCGTATAAGACAAGAGCTGAAAAATATCTTTTAACATGTTAAAATATCCCCCACACACTTACAGACACATTCCTACTGACCATCCCTCTACCATGAATTACACTGCTACACACGCACGCACACACACACACACACACACACACACAAACACACACACACACACACACACACACTTGTCTTAATAGGCATTTGAACTATCAACAGGCTGCGGTTCGCACACACATCCCTGCTGACCATTATCACACCAACGAACCTCTTTACTACTACTACACACACACACACACATATTTGTTTTGAAAGACTTTTTTTTCAGTGACTTCTCAATCAGCCGACACAAACCTACATTTGGCGCAAAATCAATTTTTAACATTCACATGACCTCTACCGACCAATCAAAATTGTTTTGACCACAAGAATTTTTGCAACACGAATTGGCGCAAAACTTATTTTAATACCGCTGGAGCCACTTTTTTTAACATAAAAACATGTAGAATTTCCAAAACTAATCAGATTAGAGCAAATATCACGGACACTCTATCTCGAAATTATTTTTGAAAGCATTAGAAATGCGCAACCGGTAAAACTTAGAACCAAAACTGAATACTAACCAATACTATTACTAATTCTCACTTATTCCTAATTAAACTATTTTTCACTGTGAACAATTTGTCAGCATTTTCTTTTCCGTTTACCAATATATCATAACTTGTGTGTTACACCCCTATTCTTTTATATATATATATATATAGGAACGAGTAGGACCCCGACGGCTGAGCTCAAGCCGTTTCGACGGCTAATTCTGGACTAAATGAATATTTATTTAGTCGATCGACTTTCGTAAAATCGGACCGAGGAAACAATGTTTCCATTGGTCTTTCCAATTTCTAATACTATCTATCGGTCGCAACTCCAGGTAGAAGGGGCAACGTGAAATGAAGTGCTTTGCTCAAGGACATAACGCATCGCTCGGTCCGGGAATCGAACACACAACCTCACGATTGCGAATCCGATTCTTTAACTACTCAGCGACATGCCTCCTTATATATATATATATATATATATATATATATATATATATATATATATATATATATATATATATATATATATATATATATATATACATATATGTATATATATATATATGAATATATATATATATATATATATATATATGTATATATATATATATATATATATATATATATATATATATATATACATACATATATATATATATATATTTTTTTTTCGGCTCTGTTTGATAACATTGAGCTATCTCTTGTACTGTCATTTCTCTAATGCGACGAGTGTGTTTGACTCTAATACACTCAAGTTTTTTCATCTTATATATATATATATATATATATATATATATATATATATATTTATTAAAATAACAGATTAAAGTTTAAGCAAAGAATCGGTGCTTTGGATTTTAGTCTTCTAATTTATTATTATTACTATATATATATATATAGAGAGAGAGAGAGGAACGAGTAGGATCCCGACAGCTGAGCTCAAGCCGTTTGGACGGCTAATTCTGGACTAAATGAACATTTTCATCCTGGTATATGAATAGCTGAGCTTCTCAGGGGGTAATTCCATATATGGTAAAAGTTATTGTCACAAGGATTGGTCAAAAGTTTGTTGTTGAGACACATAATTCCATCATGGCAATTTGTGGAGGGAAGTGGTAGCTGAACCTGCCAGTAGAAGAAAGAGGGAGAGAGGGTGGAGGAAACCCAGTCGTGCGTTGATAGTGCAAACTACAGCTGGGCAGGAGGTCAAAGAAGTATACTAGGGAGGGGGAGGGGGAGGGCAGGAAGTCGAAACAATAAGTAAAACAATATGGGGTAAATATATAGAAAAATACCGAGAATGTTAAAAAACAATTAAATGTAAAAAAAAACAATTTCTGGTTACTATAACCTAAGGACAGCTATCAAGTCTCTCACTGGTACTGCTAGACTAAATAAAGGTTTACTAGGTGGGACGGAATTATAATGAGACCCTTTTGAGAGGTATAAGTAATCAACCGAGAATATCTTACGGTGACGGGTCAACAAGTGGGGGGCCAAAATACTAAAGAAACTTCCACGAAATAATAATTCAGAGTCCCGAGACCAGTACGAAATAAAGGTTTCTACCCCAGGCACAAGTTCAGCAACCACCCAGTGCAAAAAAAACAAAAAACTAATACGAAATAATAATTCAGAATCCCGAAAAAGAATACTAATACTATCTCTAAGGGTGCCGCCACGATACAAACATTCTAGTGCAAACTACATAAATGCTCGTACGAAGTATGTGAAAAATTTGATACGGAAAATTAATTCAGAATTCCCCCCCCCCCCCCTCCCCCCCAAAAAATACTGATATACGAGAAATTAAAGCAAAGATACCACTAAGAAATATAGAAAGCACGGAAAAGAGGCAGCCATCGGATAAGAAGGCAAGTATCCGGGGTCTAACACATCTGCTATAAAAAGCAGGGTCGGCCAATTCTATCATAGAATAGGGGAAGGGGGTGGGGGTACTGAGGCTATAAAGGACCGAGGGGCTGCCTCGGGTGGGCGAGAAAGTGAAAAGGACGACGACAAAGGAAGAGGACTGGGTGGAAGGACTAGGGAGGTGTGGGGGGAAAATGGAAATATAGAGGAAGCGATACAAAGATATAAAAGAAGATCTTACGTCTACCGTTGCAAGCGGGGGTTACCCATTACAAAATCGGCAAGTGGGGTTTTATAGCCCTAGTCTACCCCCCCCCCCCCCCCCCCTTGTGACAATAACTTTTACAATCCTTGTGACAATAACTTTTACCATATATGGAATTACCCCCTGAGAAGCTCGGCTATTCATATACCAGGATAAAAATGTTCATTTAGTCCAGAATTAGCCGTCGAAACGGCTTGAGCTCAGCCGTCGGGATCCTACTCGTTCCTATTACCCACTCTACTACCCTAAGTATTGAGTACTTTGGTGCGTTATGGTCCACGTGGTTCCTTACCACATTTCCTTCGTTATATATATATATATATATATATATATATATATATATATATGTAAGTATGTGTGTATACGTACATACATATATGTATACAGACGTACAGTAGCATGCGCATATATATATATATATATATATACACATATACATACAGGTACACATACATATATGCACGTATCAGTTTAGCGGACGCTTATTATAACGCCGCTTTGTTCGTTTGTAAACAAACTGAACAGCCTGAATTTTTATGCCGTACGGTGTTAAGGCAACCACGTCACCTTTTTGTTCAACACTGACACAGGAACGATGTACTAGTTTCAAGCTTGTTAGCTATCATTAGCACCGTATACCCATCTGCCAGATAGTTGAACGTTCGAAAGTATATACTTTCCTTATGAAAATTAACGGCTGAGCAGCCTAATTTGCATATCGAGTGAGCTAAGTCGGTCAGGCATACCGAAAACGATAAGTTGAAATAAAATGAAAACGAAATTTCATTTCTCACTCTTAGTACGGCACTTACTTAAATGTAAGTATGTGTGTATACGTACGTACATATATGTATACAGACGTACAGTAGCATGCACATATATATATATATTTTAGTAAGTGCCGTACTAAGAGTGAGAAATGAAATTTCGTTTTCATTTTATTTCAACTTATATATATATATATATATTTATTTATTTATTTATTTATTTATTTATTTATTTACACACGAAGTACTCTACCAAATAATATTTCGTATCAATTGGTTAAATACATCTGTCAAATCAATAAGTGGTGATAGATATATATATATACACACACAGCCACACACACACATACACACACACACACATGCACACATATATATATATATATATATTGAGTGTGTATGAAATACCTAAGGTCATTATTGACAGTCTCTGCATTTCGCAAAATACATTATAGTTTTTCATAGGTGAAGGTAAGATATATTCCCGCAAAAATTTGATTGCACTGTTTTGTTTCATTTATGTATTTAAAAAAAATGTTATTTATTCATTATAAAAATTAAATGATAGCATTCTATATGTAGGTGGGCCCCCTTTATCTGGCAACCAATATTCTTAGACCTAGTCCGCCACTGTATATATATATATATAATGCTAATCATTGTAAATTTGAATCTGACATGCAAAATACATACATGTATGAATAAATTAAGCCCAATTATAGTAGATTCAATTATCGCAGAGAGAGAGAGAGAGAGGGGGGGGGGGGATTAGGTGGAACAGAAATGAAACATGGATTACAGGTTAAAATATAGTCTAGATAGTTGTGAAACAAAACGAGGATATAGTTTATGGAACACCCAAATGATTCGACCTTAAGTAGGAGCAATAACATTAAGAAAGATATGAAAGACGCAACAACACTTTGTCTTGAAAATTTTGAAAGTAGGTTTATAAGTATTAATTTTCATAAGATTTTAAAATTTGTTTATATATATATATATAAAGGTCTATAGATTTTCCCTGGATTTTACTAAATTCTGTGGATGAATTTATATCCTGATTCTCTTTTGAGATGAGTTTGAGTTATTTTTCCTAAATCTTTCGTTAACTACTTTTCCCATCTTGACGTTATAGTCGCATATATGTTATAGAATGCCGTTAGCTTCTTGCTAAAACAATATCTATACCTCTCATTTATATTTATACTCGGATTCTTTTCCTAGAGTGCTTAAACTATCTGTGACTAATCCCGGTTTTTTTCATAAAAACTGTGATAATTATTGCTATTTTGCTGAACTCCTTTGTAGAGTTTTTTTCAGAATGTATTTGACTGCTATTTCTTGTAAATAAACATTCACTTCCATCCTGACGTCACTAGCCCCGTTTTTTCCTCATGTGCTTTTTCATAAATACACATGAAGGCGAACTAGCCAGTTTTAGAATTCCCTTTTTCGGATTATATTACTGTGAGAGCCCTGGTTTCTGTTGAGCTCTGCTGATGAATGAAATCCAACCGTGACCATCTCCACTGAAAGTTTTCATGAAATAGTCTTTTAAGACTATACAGAGCATTTGATGTTATTCCAAATTGAAGGATAAGTGTTTCAAACTTTATTTTATCATGAGTTAAAGGTCTATAGATTTTTCCCTGGATTTTACTAAATTCTGTGGATGAATTTATATCCTGATTCTCTTTTGAGATGAGTTTGAGTTATTTTTCCTAAATCTTTCGTTAACTACTTTTCCCATCTTGACGTTATAGTCGCATATATGTTATAGAATGCCGTTAGCTTCTTGCTAAAACAATATCTATACCTCTCATTTATATTTATACTCGGATTCTTTTCCTAGAGTGCTTAAACTATCTGTGACTAATCCCGGTTTTTTTCATAAAAACTGTGATAATTATTGCTATTTTGCTGAACTCCTTTGTAGAGTTTTTTTTCAGAATGTATTTGACTGCTATTTCTTGTAAATAAACATTCACTTCCATCCTGACGTCACTAGCCCCGTTTTTTCCTCATGTGCTTTTTCATAAATACACATGAAGGCGAACTAGCCAGTTTTAGAATTCCCTTTTTCGGATTATATTACTGTGAGAGCCCTGGTTTCTGTTGAGCTCTGCTGATGAATGAAATCCAACCGTGACCATCTCCACTGAAAGTTTTCATGAAATAGTCTTTTAAGACTATACAGAGCATTTGATGTTATTCCAAATTGAAGGATAAGTGTTTCAAACTTTATTTTATCATGAGTTAAAGGTCTATAGATTTTTCCCTGGATTTTACTAAATTCTGTGGATGAATTTATATCCTGATTCTCTTTTGAGATGAGTTTGAGTTATTTTTCCTAAATCTTTCGTTAACTACTTTTCCCATCTTGACGTTATAGTCGCATATATGTTATAGAATGCCGTTAGCTTCTTGCTAAAACAATCTCTATACCCCTCATTTATATATATATATATATATATATATATATATATATATATATATATATATATATATATATATATATATATATATAGGTTGTTTCCCCAAAAAGAATGTGAGGTGATCTCTGCTAAAGAAGGTGGTGATTTCATACGAATGAACCAGCTCTATTCCCGTACAATTTTTTTCTATATAAAATAGATTTATATATATATATATATATATAAATATACACGTAATACTCCGATTTCAACGTGACAACGTCCTTCGTACCTATAACAGTAATTAGTATAGGTTTAGTTGTTATGCTAGTAGTGAATCAAGTTAAACAATAGTGGGTTTTCACTCACTATATTTTATATGCAAGTCTTCCGAATTATTAAGTAGAATAGAATTTGCTAGCATTAATTTCCTATGTTTATTTTATAGATCACAAACTGTCCTGGCTTGCATGACTGGGGTAGTGATCCGGAGTTTTACTGTTACTTATGGGACACAATACACTAGAAAATTACCTAGTTCTAATTACAGTGATGTGTGACGTAGTATAGACAAATAACAAGGCCAATATTTGTCAGAATATATATATATATATACAAATGTAGAATCATCTCGATTAAGGCTGAGAATTGACTACAGGGACGATCAATGTAAACCACTCTAAAATAAAATCTCAATAGCGCATCCCTACAGGAAAAGAGTTCTTATAAGGAACTTCTTGTATCCTTTTACTGCAGTTTCACAAGCGATATTATTCGTTGAGATGTAATGTATATTACTGGCTAAATCTTAAATATGTATTAATGGCTACTCTATAATTGTAGAGTTGATAAACGCTTTAAATTGACTGCTATTTCTAGTATAAATGTAAACTCGTCACCTAATGCATTCTGTACAAAGTTGGTAATTCTATGCATGAGTGTCGTATGCAATATGCTGGATTATTTCGAGTATACCACCCCAGAAAAAGGTGAGTGTGCCTAACTCTCTAAAATTTTAATATCAGAAATTCCCTCCCTGACGATCAAGTAATTTCGACCGTTAATTAACCATCTTAATTAATTAGGACGGTTGATTATGTTATTTTAACTTGTGAAACTGCAGTGAGAGGATATAAGAATTTCGTTATGAGAATTTGATGTTTCCTTCGAGAGGGCCACGTCGGCTGCAACAGTCTGGCTTCTGTCTTTTTAGGTCGTGCAGAAACTCAATTAATTTTCCAACTATACCGAATCTGTGTATTTTGTGACATATCATTCCCTGGTCGACTCTGTCAAGGGCCTTCGCAAAGTCAAGATATACCATATCTCATTTGAGTGCTCCAGCAGGTGTTTCAGTACCCAGCTATTTAAAGCATGCAGGGTGTAAGGAAGTCATTTTCCCCGAGGAACGTGACCAGTTTCTTTCTGATGATTCGTTCGATGATTTTACTGATATTTATATATACATATGAGTGCACGCGTATATGTGTGTGTACACGCTTCTGTGTGTGGATGTGTGTGTGTGTATATATATATATATATATATATGTGTGTGTGTGTGTGTGTGTGTGTGTGTGTGTGTGTGTGTGTGTGTGTGTGTGTGTGTGTGTGTGTGTGTGTGTGTTGATGGACAGATAGAGAATAGATAAACTATTAAAAGTGGAAAATTCAATACCTTAGATTGATCAGTGATTTCAATTTGGTATATATGTTTGTGTGGCAGTGTGTAAATGCATAGCGAAATATATATATATATATATATATATATATATATATATATATATATATATATATATATATACATACATATATTTGTGTGTGTCTGTGTGTGTGTGTGTGTGCATTTGTGCATGTATATGTGTGTTTGTGTGTGTGTGTAGGTGAATGTTTGTACAGAGAGAAAGAAGTATGTGAGAGAGACAGACAAATGCACAGTTAGATCGCTACTATTACTCGTATGCAGACAACTCGAAGGTATTATATTGCACTGTAGTAATGAGTGTGGAAACATGAAAATTACTTTGCACGGTGACTAAATCTATGGCGGATCTTAAAACCTTGTCAGAGAAGCCATCTTGTTATGTTACGTTATTAGGTTTTCTTGAACTGAAATGAAAATGAAATGACTCAGAAAATTGCGTAGACAAATAATTGTCTTTTCTTGGTCATACTCTCTTACTATATGTGTGTGTGTGTGTGTGTGTGTGTGTGTGTGTGTGTGTGTGTGTGTGTGTGTGTGTGTGTGTGTGTCTGTATGTCTGTCTGTGTGTGTGTGTCTGTCTGTGTGTGTGTGTCTGTCTGTGTGTGTATATTCATATATACATATACATACATATATATATATATATATTAATAAAAGGAATTCCAACTTTATCTGATTTACTCGTTTTATTTACAATCCTTTAAAATTATAATGATATTATAATGTAATAGTATGGTAGAATATTAAATCTTAAATGTTAATTGAACAAGTACTTTCATTCTTTCGCAATCTTCAGGTTCATATTCAGTGGTGACAGTCAAGTTTGCAATTTTTAACTGTTGAAAATTGCAAACTTGACTGTCACCACTGAATATGAACCTGAAGATTGCGAAAGCATGAAAGTACTTGTTCAATTAACATTTAAGATTTAATATTCTACCATACTATTTCATTATAATATCATTATAATTTTAAAGGATTCTAAATAAAACGAGTAAATCAGATAAAGTTGGAATTTCTTTTATTAATATAATCTTCTATACACAATCATACGCACCCGTATATATATATATATATATATATATATAAAATATTAAACAAATAATGAACAAACAATTCCTTATATTAAACAAAAAAAGTTCACTATTTAACGATCGTTTCTAGGGTATATATGTGTTATAATTGGTATGCATATTTAACAGATCTATGTACAAAATTATACAAAATTATACAAATTATCAAGATTAAATATACATACCTAACTCATATATACGCCGTCTTCAGAAATAATGAAGTATATTTATTGATAATAATAACAATTCAAAATATCAGTTCAAAATTGACCAATGAAAACACAAAGGGTTAAAAAGCAGTTTGGTGTGTGTATATACATGTAAAATCCCACACACATTTTACAATAATGTGTGTATAATTTGTATGTGCATACCAAAAAGATGGATGCAAATAAAAAATTTCAAGGTTAATATCTCTGTAAGCTTAATGCGCTGATAAGATACGCAATGATACTTATGGAGTCAAGCATATAAATATATTTTTTTCATACTCACACATATCAGTATAATCACACATACATGTGCGTATATATATAAATATACACATAACCACGAACACACAAACACACACACTCCCCCACTCACATTTATATATGTGGATATAAAATCATAAGCAAATAGAAATTAAGTCACTCACATAAACACACTGGTACACACATTTCAAGATCAAGATACAGAAATTAGGTGGGAGGGGGGGGGGGGAGGGGTCAATATTAGATTGTCAGACCAGACAGCCTAATATAAATGTATCTATAAATTATGAAAAATAAAAAAATAAAAACAATAAAATATAATACATATAATATAATGTACATACGCATACAGATATACATACACATACATACATGTACGCGCACATAGAGATATCTACACATACATACATACACACATACCTATACTTTCATCCACACGCATACATTTACACGAACATACACATACACATATAAGAAGATATAAATACGGACACACACACGCGCAAGACATACACACATACACATATATATATATATATATATATATATATATATATATATATACATATATATACACACACACATAGACTCATATATATATACATACACATACATACACTTATACACAAACATATATATCCCACACTCATACCACCATAAAAACACATACAAACATGCAGATGTATATATATATATATATACACGTACATATATATATCAACATACACACACGTACACATATATGTATATATACATACACATATACACACATACACATATATTTATACACACACACATAAAATACAGACATGCACATATATATATATATATATATATATTTCATTACTCTTATATATACACATAGTATATATACATACACAACCTCACTTATACACATATACACATAAGTTATATTACAATAATAATAAAGAATAATATATATATATATATATATATATACATATATATACACACATATACACATATACATACATATACATACATATACATACATACATACACATACATACATACACCTAAATATAAACATATATAAATACACACATACGAATAAAGACATATATTCACACATAGACACCTATATACACATATATATATATATATATATATATATATATCCATATACACACACATACACATACATACACATATATATATATATACACATATACACACACGCACACACATACAGACACACATACACACTCACATATATATATATATATATATATATGTGTATGTGAGTGTGCGCAAATACATATATATATATACACACACACATACAAACACACACAAACACATACATATGCATACATGCACACACACACACATATATCACATAGATACGAAGATAAACATATAAATAGAGAGACATACAAATATATACAGAACCCATATACACATACATACAAACACGCATATACATATATATACATATATACACACATATATATTCCTATATACAAGCATACACATACACACACATATATACATATACATACACATATACATACCACACATTCACATACACGTACATATATAATACATATATATACATATATATACATACATATGTATGTACAATCATATATACACACTCAATCTTACATTCATATTTACATGCTCATATATGTATTTTTATATTTAGAAATAAATACCAAAAAAACTATATAGACACCCATCTACACATATATTCATACATATACACTTACAAAAACAGATGATAATAGTATGGGGGAAAGGGGGGGTTTGGAGAAGGGGATCAAAGTAAATATAAGTTTCAAGAAACATATAATATTTTCCATATCTTAATTCAATGTATGTTCCTACATATTTACAGTGCTAGGAAATACGAAATCTATGCATCACAAAATAAAAAAGTATACCATTAATCATATGTCAACTAAACCAAAGATAGTCAACATATTGATTTCCAAGGTGTAAATTAGTTAGGTTTATAATATTTGAAGCAGAATTATGAAGTCAAACAGTAGTAGATTATTAATTACATTATAACTAAATTAAAGTTAATAACATTATGGTATCAATATTAGGAGATGAATTTAGTAATAGGGAAAAGAAACCCAAATAAAAATAAAATAAAGTATTACATCGGTAGTAGCATATAAATTATATGTTAACTAAGTTAAAAATTATATATTTATTTCAATAGTATATGTTAATTAGTATATGTTAATTAGGTATACAATACATAAAGCAGATATTTTATTTCATCAATAGCATAATATAATTATATGCAAATAAAAATCAAAACTAATACGTATACATATACATATACATACACATACACATACATATACATATACATACACATATATATATATATATATACATATATATACACATACATACATATATAATCACATAAATATACATACAGATACACATACAACACACACATATACATATACATATAGATATACATATCTTTTTCAAAAAATTTGCACAGAATATATTAACTAGGTATATATCCAAAAACACCTCCCATTCTATGATTACATGACATTCTGCAATTCGTCTGTACAAGGATACTAATTTTAAGCAAATTAAAATTAAAATTAAAGTTTTAGGTTGATTAAAGCTAAAACCAAATAATAAATATATTTCCAAAATGTATATTAATTAGGTCAATAATACTAAAAATTCTATCTCCGTCATAGGATACATGATATTATTTTGTTATATTTTATCTGTAAAAGAATTATAATAAAAAAAATTATAATAAAAGGTTAAACTAAATTAAAAAATTATAATAAAAGGTTAAAATAAGTTAAAATTAATCTATAAATTAAATTACTGAATATATATTAGTAATATTTAAAGGTTTTTCAAAATTAATGATTACATAATATTTTCTCATCTGTAATAAAATATTAATTAAATTAAATTTATAGGTTAACTAACATTTAAATTAAATTAAATTCTAGAATAATGTTATTAATTAGGTTTATAATATTTAAATGTTTTTTTTAGTTTATGATTACACGATATAATTAATTCCTGTCTTTTATTTAATAAGATATCCCTAGACTTCATTATTTCAAATAGTTCTTGGGAACATAATCTACATTCCTTTCTATTATTTTGATAAGGGGTGGCTCTTTTGAGCACACCCCAGGTCAAATCATATTTTATATTTTTATTTTTATAACTATTGATTTTTTCTGCTAGAGATGTTGTATTAGCCAGTGCGGCATTTTTAAAGCTATGTTTGTGGGTATTATACCTTGTCTTAAAATTGTTAGAGGTAGCTCCTATATATGAGCAAATAGAATCTTTAGTTTTAACATTACATTTATAGACTATGTTGTTAACAAGACAATTCCCTTTTAATGGGCAGTTTGTTTTGTTTCTACAGTTACATCCTTTCGTTAATTCTGTATTTGAGGAGATATTATTGTTAATTTGATGTACTGGTGGTATACTTATAGTTTTCTTACATTTATATGCATTATATGCACTTATATTTTGTTTTATGTTATTTGTTGTAGAATATGAGAATTTAACTGTAGACCTATTTAAGATTTGATGGTATTTGTGGTTTGGCGGGAAGTTTTTCTCAAGGATATAAAAAAATTTTTTTAGCAATATTATCCTTAACTTGTAAATTAAAAGGAGCATTATACCAAGTAACTCGTCTATTACGGTTTCTATGTTGTTTATTATTTTTATTATTTTTATATGTTGTATCATGATTTTTACTAGGAGGAATAATGTTAATGATCTCACCACAACTATTTTTAGTTATATTTGTAGATTTAGATGTTTTATCTTTTTTATTAGGAGTTTTATTATTAATATTTATTATAGTCTTATGATGAGTAGTTTTTTGAGGGTTACTATACTTTATATTAGAAGATTTAGTATTTTGGGGTATACTGTGGGTGGCATTTAGGTGTGTACTTTTCATTTGGTGTTTGTTGGTAATATTATGCTGTATGCTTTCAGTATTTTTAGTAGAAGGTATATACTCTAATCTATTTTTGTGGCCACTTCTATCTAGAGCTTCATTATAAAAGGTCGCATTTTTATCAAATACATCTTGGTTAGAAGAAAGGTTAGAAATTCTAAGTGATATATTATATGCAAGGTTTTTAAGGATAGATTTAGGGTGATTAGATTGTGAGTGTATGTAATGTAAGTTTTGGTTAGGTTTATGGTAAGGTTGGTATATACCCGTAGCTAAATCTAAAGTTATATCTAGGAAATTTACTACTTTACTTGTTTTTTCAAAAGTAATATTAAGATTATAATAGTCTTTAAGGAAAGTTCTAATATGCTTTTTGTTTTTTTCGATTTCTGAAAGGCTAAGGTTGTTAGAAAGAAGAAGACAGTCATCACGATATAAACCACCTTTGAGGTGGGGAAAAGAGGCATTTATGTTGAAAAGGAGAAAGAGGCCCACAAGATCAGTAATTTGGGCAGAATCGCTTGAACCCATAGTAATATCAAAAAGATTACTATAAGTGTTTCTGGTCCAGTATTCATTCTGAAATTCAATAAGTGTTTGTCTAGCATGTGTAATAATGTTAATGTCATCCGAAGTTAAATTAGATCTATTTTTAGCAAATATTAATGCTTTGTTCAGGAGTATGGGTGATATAGAAGAATAATAATTATCTATATCAAACTGTAGGAAAGAAGCAGAAGATTTACACCTAATATTTTTAAACCAATTAATTACCTGGGAGGTGTTTTCCCAGAGTGGTAAAATAACGTATTTTCTTATTTGTGGGATGACTCTATCTAAAATTTTTTTGCTAATTATTCCAATATCTGATTTGGAGGGACATATAAGTCTAATAGAAGGATTAGAGTTAAAGTTAGATTTGTGATCTTTCAGGTTGAAGTGTGGACTTCTCAAAAGCAAGTAAAGTAGTAAATTTCCTAGATATAACTTTAGATTTAGCTACGGGTATATACCAACCTTACCATAAACCTAACCAAAACTTACATTACATACACTCACAATCTAATCACCCTAAATCTATCCTTAAAAACCTTGCATATAATATATCACTTAGAATTTCTAACCTTTCTTCTAACCAAGATGTATTTGATAAAAATGCGACCTTTTATAATGAAGCTCTAGATAGAAGTGGCCACAAAAATAGATTAGAGTATATACCTTCTACTAAAAATACTGAAAGCATACAGCATAATATTACCAACAAACACCAAATGAAAAGTACACACCTAAATGCCACCCACAGTATACCCCAAAATACTAAATCTTCTAATATAAAGTATAGTAACCCTCAAAAAACTACTCATCATAAGACTATAATAAATATTAATAATAAAACTCCTAATAAAAAAGATAAAACATCTAAATCTACAAATATAACTAAAAATAGTTGTGGTGAGATCATTAACATTATTCCTCCTAGTAAAAATCATGATACAACATATAAAAATAATAAAAATAATAAACAACATAGAAACCGTAATAGACGAGTTACTTGGTATAATGCTCCTTTTAATTTACAAGTTAAGGATAATATTGCTAAAAAATTTTTTTATATCCTTGAGAAAAACTTCCCGCCAAACCACAAATACCATCAAATCTTAAATAGGTCTACAGTTAAATTCTCATATTCTACAACAAATAACATAAAACAAAATATAAGTGCATATAATGCATATAAATGTAAGAAAACTATAAGTATACCACCAGTACATCAAATTAACAATAATATCTCCTCAAATACAGAATTAACGAAAGGATGTAACTGTAGAAACAAAACAAACTGCCCATTAAAAGGGAATTGTCTTGTTAACAACATAGTCTATAAATGTAATGTTAAAACTAAAGATTCTATTTGCTCATATATAGGAGCTACCTCTAACAATTTTAAGACAAGGTATAATACCCACAAACATAGCTTTAAAAATGCCGCACTGGCTAATACAACATCTCTAGCAGAAAAAATCAATAGTTATAAAAATAAAAATATAAAATATGATTTGACCTGGGGTGTGCTCAAAAGAGCCACCCCTTATCAAAATAATAGAAAGGAATGTAGATTATGTTCCCAAGAACTATTTGAAATAATGAAGTCTAGGGATATCTTATTAAATAAAAGACAGGAATTAATTATATCGTGTAATCATAAACTAAAAAAAACATTTAAATATTATAAACCTAATTAATGACATTATTCTAGAATTTAATTTAATTTAAATGTTAGTTAACCTATAAATTTAATTTAATTAATATTTTATTACAGATGAGAAAATATTATGTAATCATTAATTTTGAAAAACCTTTAAATATTACTAATATATATTCAGTAATTTAATTTATAGATTAATTTTAACTTATTTTAACCTTTTATTATAATTTTTTAATTTAGTTTAACCTTTTATTATAATTTTTTTTATTATAATTCTTTTACAGATAAAATATAACAAAATAATATCATGTATCCTATGACGGAGATAGAATTTTTAGTATTATTGACCTAATTAATATACATTTTGGAAATATATTTATTATTTGGTTTTAGCTTTAATCAACCTAAAACTTTAATTTTAATTTTAATTTGCTTAAAATTAGTATCCTTGTACAGACGAATTGCAGAATGTCATGTAATCATAGAATGGGAGGTGTTTTTGGATATATACCTAGTTAATATATTCTGTGCAAATTTTTTGAAAAAGATATGTATATCTATATGTATATGTATATGTGTGTGTTGTATGTGTATCTGTATGTATATTTATGTGACTATATATGTATGTATGTGTATATATATGTATATATATATATATATATGTGTATGTATATGTATATGTATGTGTATGTGTATGTATATGTATATGTATACGTATTAGTTTTGATTTTTATTTGCATATAATTATATTATGCTATTGATGAAATAAAATATCTGCTTTATGTATTGTATACCTAATTAACATATACTAATTAACATATACTATTGAAATAAATATATAATTTTTAACTTAGTTAACATATAATTTATATGCTACTACCGATGTAATACTTTATTTTATTTTTATTTGGGTTTCTTTTCCCTATTACTAAATTCATCTCCTAATATTGATACCATAATGTTATTAACTTTAATTTAGTTATAATGTAATTAATAATCTACTACTGTTTGACTTCATAATTCTGCTTCAAATATTATAAACCTAACTAATTTACACCTTGGAAATCAATATGTTGACTATCTTTGGTTTAGTTGACATATGATTAATGGTATACTTTTTTATTTTGTGATGCATAGATTTCGTATTTCCTAGCACTGTAAATATGTAGGAACATACATTGAATTAAGATATGGAAAATATTATATGTTTCTTGAAACTTATATTTACTTTGATCCCCTTCTCCAAACCCCCCCCTTTCCCCCATACTATTATCATCTGTTTTTGTAAGTGTATATGTATGAATATATGTGTAGATGGGTGTCTATATAGTTTTTTTGGTATTTATTTCTAAATATAAAAATACATATATGAGCATGTAAATATGAATGTAAGATTGAGTGTGTATATATGATTGTACATACATATGTATGTATATATATGTATATATATGTATTATATATGTACGTGTATGTGAATGTGTGGTATGTATATGTGTATGTATATGTATATATGTGTGTGTATGTGTATGCTTGTATATAGGAATATATATGTGTGTATATATGTATATATATGTATATGCGTGTTTGTATGTATGTGTATATGGGTTCTGTATATATTTGTATGTCTCTCTATTTATATGTTTATCTTCGTATCTATGTGATATATGTGTGTGTGTGTGCATGTATGCATATGTATGTGTTTGTGTGTGTTTGTATGTGTGTGTGTATATATATATATGTATTTGCGCACACTCACATACACATATATATATATATATATATATATGTGAGTGTGTATGTGTGTCTGTATGTGTGTGCGTGTGTGTATATGTGTATATATATATATATGTGTATGTATGTGTATGTGTGTGTATATGGATATATATATATATATATATATATATATATGTGTATATAGGTGTCTATGTGTGAATATATATCTTTATTCGTATGTGTGTATTTATATATGTTTATATTTAGGTGTATGTATGTATGTGTATGTATGTATGTATATGTATGTATATGTATGTATATGTGTATATGTGTGTATATATATGTATATATATATATATATATATATATTATTCTTTATTATTATTGTAATATAACTTATGTGTATATGTGTATAAGTGAGGTTGTGTATGTATATATACTATGTGTATATATAAGAGTAATGAAATATATATATATATATATATATATATGTGCATGTCTGTATTTTATGTGTGTGTGTATAAATATATGTGTATGTGTGTATATGTGTATGTATATATACATATATGTGTACGTGTGTGTATGTTGATATATATATGTATGTGTATATATATATATATATACATCTGCATGTTTGTATGTGTTTTTATGGTGGTATGAGTGTGGGATATATATGTTTGTGTATAAGTGTATGTATGTGTATGTATATATATATGAGTCTATGTGTGTGTGTATATATATGTATATATATATATATATATATATATATATATATATATATATGTGTATGTGTGTATGTCTTGCGCGTGTGTGTGTCCGTATTTATATCTTCTTATATGTGTATGTGTATGTTCGTGTAAATGTATGCGTGTGGATGAAAGTATAGGTATGTGTGTATGTATGTATGTGTAGATATCTCTATGTGCGCGTACATGTATGTATGTGTATGTATATCTGTATGCGTATGTACATTATATTATATGTATTATATTTTATTGTTTTTATTTTTTTATTTTTCATAATTTATAGATACATTTATATTAGGCTGTCTGGTCTGACAATCTAATATTGACCCCTCCCCCCCCCTCCCACCTAATTTCTGTATCTTGATCTTGAAATGTGTGTACCAGTGTGTTTATGTGAGTGACTTAATTTCTATTTGCTTATGATTTTATATCCACATATATAAATGTGAGTGGGGGAGTGTGTGTGTTTGTGTGTTCGTGGTTATGTGTATATTTATATATATACGCACATGTATGTGTGATTATACTGATATGTGTGAGTATGAAAAAAATATATTTATATGCTTGACTCCATAAGTATCATTGCGTATCTTATCAGCGCATTAAGCTTACAGAGATATTAACCTTGAAATTTTTTATTTGCATCCATCTTTTTGGTATGCACATACAAATTATACACACATTATTGTAAAATGTGTGTGGGGTTTTACATGTATATACACACACCAAACTGCTTTTTAACCCTTTGTGTTTTCATTGGTCAATTTTGAACTGATATTTTGAATTGTTATTATTATCAATAAATATACTTCATTATTTCTGAAGACGGCGTATATATGAGTTAGGTATGTATATTTAATCTTGATAATTTGTATAATTTTGTATAATTTTGTACATAGATCTGTTAAATATGCATACCAATTATAACACATATATACCCTAGAAACGATCGTTAAATAGTGAACTTTTTTTGTTTAATATAAGGAATTGTTTGTTCATTATTTGTTTAATATTTTATCTTGACTCTGTATACGGTTTATCTTTCACCGAAATTGGATTTTCATTACATCTCTTCTTTCCATGATATCCGGAATACATTGAGTTCTTCATACGGATTGGACACTACCGTAAACTCTTGGTAGATTTATCTACATATATATATATATATATATATATATATATATATATATATATATATATATATTTATTCTAGGGCGGGTAAAATTCCCGAGATCCATGGACGAGTTCTCTCCAGCGGTCTCTGTCCCTTATTATCGCTGCCATGTCCTGTGTCTCCAACAGACCAGTGTCTGTCCTCAGGGCATCAACATACGTTAACCTTGGTCTTCCTCTTCCAGCGTATTCATGTAGGGGCTCCCACAGAGCACTGAGTGCAATGTCAACTCTGGATGTCGGTGAGCATGTCCAGCTAACCTCAGTCTCCTCTGTATACATATTTATATATACACATATATATGTATCATAAAGTTCTGATTGTAATGTAATGAATACATCAATTATATACACAGATAATGTAGCTTGAGAACATTTTTACTTATTGTATTTTTTCATTCTATTCTTGTAGGAACATGTGTTAGTAGAATAACATGACTTTATTTCTCATCTTTGTTATTGTTGTATTATAATGAACACACCCACATATATACACATTAATTCTATATATCTATGAATATATAAATGGACAGAGACATACCTATATATATATATACATATATATATATATAATCAAGGTTTAGCAAATAAGAAAAAGTTTTACAATAAATTTTAAAAAGTTCACTGTACCTGCTGTATTTACCCTTACCCTACGGTTTCAAGTCTCAAAATAAATGGATAATCCATGCGGAAATCCATTGAAAAGAAAGACATTCGTCAGAGGGTTCTTTTCGCTCGGAGATTCCCGAGTTCAAATCACGAACTGGGGCCATACAAAACTGTTCCCGAGTTGAGAGTGTATGATAAAGAAACAATTCTGTCTAGTGCCGTGTGTAAAGATAGAAGGCAGTGGCGGAAAGGTCAATGTACTGCCACTAGAAATAGCAGCAGTTAAAACGACCAAAATGTTATCTCGATCACGTATATATATATATATATATATATATATATATATATATATATATATATATATATACAAATACATATAGGAATGAGTAGGACCCCGACGGCTGAGCTCAAGCCGTTTCGACGGCTAATTCTGGATTTAGTCCAGAATTAGCCGTCGAAACGGCTTGAGGTCAGCCGTAGGAGTCCTACTCGTTCCTATTACCCACTCTAGTACCCTAAGTATTGAGTACTTTGGTGCGTTATGGTCCACCTGGTTCCTTACCACATTTCCTTCATTATACAAATACATATATATATAGGCATGTATATATATATATATCACCTTCATCACCTTGACTGACCAGTCTGTCACTGGTCACACCACGTCGTGCTGTTTTAGCCATAAGATAACGCCATCCCACTGGCTGGGTGGGCAGGCCGATATATATATATATATATATATATATATATTTACACACAGACATATATGTATATGTGTGTGTGTGTGTGTGTGTGTCTGCCTGTGTTTGTGTACTTCAATCTCTCAGTCAATCTCAGTCTATCCTTCAAAATGTTTATCTCCATTTCTATTAACTCACCGCCACTATCTCTCTTAATATACGTAAACTTCGGTATTTCTCATTATATCTTCAGGTGACTGTATTATCATGTTTTGTATATTTCTCGTCCTCGTTCGTTCTTTCTATCTATCTTTCTCTTACGTTACATGTCCTGTAACTCTTTTAATTTCAACTAGCGCTTCTCTCACTCTTTCTTTCGCTTCATATATATATATGCATATATATATATATATATATATATATATATATATATATATATATATATATATATATATATATATATATATATGCATATATATATGCATATATATATATATGAAGCGAAAGAAATACACACACACTTATATATATATACACACATACATATATATATATATATATATATATATATATATATATATATATATATATATATGTATGTATATACATATACACACACACACACACACACACATATATATATATATATATATATATGTATATATATATATATATATAGTTTTGCGAGGTTTTTGATATGATATCGTGTGTCGAAACAAATATTGTTATACTTGGGGAGGGTCATATTTGTGTAATATTGTTGCCAGAATTAATAACAGAACACACTCACTGTTTGGTTGGTTTTCGCTTCTGTGTCTTTTATATCGGTTAATTTAATTTATTCGGTCCTCAATGTTGCCATTGACTGACCAACGGTCAAAAATACAGATACAATATAGACACAAACACATATAGTCTATCAAAGTTCTTTCGTTGCACATCTGCAACATCGTCAGTGGTGCTATTATGTTTCCTCCCGTTTCATTGTATGCTTACGCCATCTTTATTTAGTCTGTTTATTTATTTATTTATTTGTTTATTGTGTGTGTGTCTTCTCTGCGCATGTGTTTGCGTGTGTGTATAGTGTTTTGTTTGAGGTGTGTTCTTGTTCGGGTGACTGTGTATTGGTTAATGTATTCTATCTTAGTGTGTTTATATATGTTTGTTGTTATTGTGCTTGTGTATGTATTTATTTATTTATTTATTTAATTATTTATTTATTTATACTTCTCTTAGGTCAGTGTTGTTTGTTTGGGTGTTGTTATTCCATTCATTTTTTCTGTTTAGCCTTGGCCTTCTAAGTTCTATTTCGCTGGCCTCTCTGATTTGCCTATCTGCTGGGTCATTTCTATGTTTAGATATTATTCTAACTTCTATGTTGTCTATGTTACCGTTGTGTTGTTGTCTGGCATGTTCGTATAGTACTGAACCGTTTTTTCGTCCTTTTAGTTCCCCACAGTGTTGGTCTATCCTTTCAATTATGCTACGAGCTGTTTCGCCTATGTATGTTGTTGTCATGTTTTTGCAAGTACCCTCTGTACATCTTATGCTATAGAGTACGTTTCTAGTTTTACAGTTTATCCGGTGGTTTACTCTACATATGATACATTTCCTATTAGTATAGTGGGTTTTCTTAAAAGGGTAGGTTTTGCTGATCAGGGATTTTATGGTGGTTCCTGGCTTTTCTACCACCTTAATCTTTAAAACACTATACACACACGCAAACGCATGCGCAGAGAAGACACAAAACAAAAAACAAAAACAAATAAATAAATAAATAAACAGACTAAATAAAGATGGCGTAATCATACAATGCAACGGGAGGAAACATAATAGCACCACTGACGATGTTGCCGATGTGCAACGAAAAAACTATGATAGACTATATATATATATGTGTTTGTATTTATATTGTATCTGTATTTTTGACCGTTGGTCAGTCAATGGCAACATTGAGGACCGAATAAATTAAATTAACCGATATAAAAGACACAGAAGCAAAAAGCAACCAACCGTGAGTGTGTTGTGTTATTAATTCTGGCAATATTATTACACAAATATGACCCTCCCCAAGTATATATATATATATATATATATATATATATATATATATATATATATATATATATATATATATATATATATATATATATATATATATTTATATATACATATATATATATAAATATATATATGTATGCATATGTATATGTATGTGTGTATATGCCATATATATATATGCGTGTGTGTGACGATTTCATCACCGATTGAAAACAAAATTTGTCCTATAATAGTCACCTCTAAAAAAATAAAAATAATATATAATGTATTTGGTTTCTAGCCACATGCGTCAGTGTATGACTATGTATGTGTGTATGTGTGTGTATCTATGTGTCCATCTCAATATAACTATCTCTTTATCAATATATCTATTTATTATGAATTTTTCTGTCCGTCTTCAACAATTTTCATTCTTTCAACTATTGTTTCTTCTACAGTTTTTAACACATTACCTTTCTTTCTGCTTCCTTTCAGCTTTCCTTTCATTTTCTTTTTTCTTCGGTTTTTCATTATATTTATCTTCCTTTCATTTCTTTCTTTCTTCATTCTTTCTTTCTTGTCTTTTTTTCTTTCTTTCGTTCTTGTCTTCCTTTTCCTTTCTTCATCTTTTTCCTTTTTTTTTTTGCTTCTTTTTTCATTCTTTCTTTTCTATCTCATTTTCTTTCTACTCCATCTCTTTATCATTTTTCTTTATTTCCTTCCTTCTTTCTTTCTTTCTTTCTTTCTTTCTTTCTTTATTTCTTTTTCTTTTTTTCTTTCTTTCTTCCTTTCTTTCTTTTTCCTTTCTTTCAATTCCATCTCTTTCTTTCTTTCTGCATCCTGCCCGCACGTCATTTTTTTTCCTTTCCTTCTCACCTCGTTTTCATTTCTCAGTCCCTTCTTCCTACCACGGCCGCCTTCTCAGAGTCTGTTCATACCTCATCCTTCTTCTCCTCCTCTTCCCCCACAAATCCCACCACATTCTTTCGTTACATTTCACGTCCTCCACAATTCTAATATCTTAAATATCACTCATAGGTGGTTTGGCATTCGAGAAATGATTTCTTATTCGTCACAACATTTATTTATTTACAAGTAATTTCTTTTCTCTCACTGTTTACATTCAATTTAATTCGGATAATTACAGGCACGCACATATAAATAATCTAACACCCATACACGTACACAAATTTCATTCTATCTCCCCCCTCTCTCCCCCCCTCTCCCCCCCCTCTCTCTCTCTCTCTCTCTCTCTATATATATATATATATATATATAATACATTAACAGAGAAAGCTTTAAGCAATACTCCGACCGGCTTCCGTCTCACTCAACAAACATTAGGATATACCTTAGTATAATCCCAATTATACGTTTGGGGTGCTAACTATACGTATTTTGCGGATAGCCAGTTGTATTATTTTATATGAGACATCATTAAAATACATCTCTCCTTCCAAACGATCGTTTCATTATAAGTTTTCTACAAATTGGGAAAATAATGTCCAGGTTACGTTGAAGCCTACACATAGTCCATAGGAATATATGTAGGTGGGCACTTATAAATCATAAGTGGATGCCCGACAAATATCGATATAAAAAAGACCTTACCTATATCAATTTTCAGCAATGGTACCCTTCCGTGCTAGAATGACCGCCAAATTTGAAATTCCAGCAGTCTCACAATGATAAATCTCACACTGCCATCAAGCGGAAAGAGGAGGTCATCGCAAAACATAAAAGAATAAAATAATATGCATGCGGGTCAATTAATTCTTTCAATAATTTTAACCCTGCGTGAAGAACTCAATTGGATATAAAAAAAATAAATATATGCATGTATTATTTATACACGCATATAGGTATTTTCTTAGGCTAAAAACAGAGACAAGATACCGGAAGAACAATCAATATTTCATACAAAGAATAAATATGGAAAGTCATACCTAAAAAGTATCTGGAAATATTCATCCCTGGCCAAATATATATATATATAACGAAAGAAATGTGGTAAGGAACAAGTAGGACCCCGACGGCTGAGCTCAAGCCGTTTCAACGGCTAATTCTGGACTAAATTTAGTCCAGAATTAGCCGTCGAAAGGCT
>OZ024743.1:229540322-229572822 GCA_964016885.1 Eledone cirrhosa
CCCCCACCGATCCAGGACGGCTGGGAGATGAGTACACATCGTAGCCGCCGAAGATCGGTGCGAAGGCCCGTGCTTCGGAGATTCTGGTCTCTCTGATGGCCACTACATCTATGTTTAGTGACCTGAGGTCGTTAAGCAGGTGACCCTGCTTCCATGACGACCCCAAGCCACGCGCATTTATGCTGCCTATTCTGAGTGAGGTCATGTTTAAAATAGAGTGGAATAGATGTGAAAGACCACTTACCTTACTTTTCATAGAGGAAGGATGGTTTTTCCACCCCCTTTCACTTGATCGTCTGGTGAAGGGACCGTTGAATCGTCCCTTCGGCTGGTCGTCGGCTCTTCTATGAGTATGTCCGAATATACTCTCCGGTTGAGAGTCCCTCCTAGGTCTCTGAAATCACCAACTGCGTTGGGGAATTTCGTTTTAATGTTTGTGCATTGTTTCTGTGTATTTTTAGCAGTCTTATGTTAGTTGGCGTTTTGATTGGTGCTGGAATTTGATAGTCGTGCTGTAAAATGTCTGTGAGTTCAATTATGGAAGTCATTAGTTTCTTGTTGTGTGTATTTATTGCCGTGCATTTGTTTTTCTGGGGGTGGGGTGTGGTTCTGCTATTTTCTTGTCGTTGTTGCTGGGTGTGTGTGTTTTGTTGTTGTGTTTGCGATGTTGGTGCTTGTGGTGGTGGTGTTGAAGGTGTTGTTGTTGTTGTCGGTGGGGTTGTCGCCGGTGGTGATGGTGGTGCTAGTGTGGGTGGTGATGGTGTTGGTGGTGTTGCTGCTGTGAGTCTCTTTGCAGTAGCCTTTACCCTTTTTCATTTCTTTCCTCCCTTTTCGAAGGCGACGATGCGCTGCTTCTGCGTTTGTGCCTTCTTACGACCTTTTGCCAACCCTCTCTCACCTCACACTCCATGTCTGATTCTGTGAGGTCGGGGAGGGGTACCACCTCCACTCTTTCACTTATTGTTGTTGGTGATGTTTGCACTGGAGTCTCTGTTGCAGCTGCATTTGGTATTACTCTTGTTGTTGTTAATAATTCCACTGCTGCTGCTGTTTTTGATTTCCGTGGCGTGGGTATGGGTGCCACGGACCTATCGTTCCTGGTTGCCGCTTGTCCTGTTGCTGATAGCCGTGGAGCCGGTTTCGGAAGGAGGGGGATTTTCGTTGCAGAAGGCTCTGAGGTGAGTCTTCGATCCACAGCGAAAGCATTTCGGGCGTTTGCCCTCAACACTTATGGGCAGTTGAGTGCCGTTATCGAAGTCTATCACATCTGGGATAGCTTCGATGCACTCCTGGTTGGTTTGGATTAACATCTCAATGGAGGTGCCGACCCAATCTTCTATTACCTTTTTCTGTACTTGCAGTACAGTTGTTTTGTCCTCGATTCCGACGAGGACAGACGCGGCCAGCCAAGAAGGGGCCATCCCGGGGGAGGGGGGGGGGGGGGTCAGTTTGACCCTCACAATTTTTTGCCCGCAGTAGGAGGGCACCAACACCATTTCCTCGCTCCTTAGGGTCACTAAGGATTGAGCCTTTGCCTCCTGGAGTGTGGCAAAAAGCACGTCTACGGTGGCATATTTCTTGCCTCGGGTGATGTGCGTTTTCCGCTGCCACACAGACCCTAAGGCATTTTGTATTTGACCCTCTGTGGCTCTTTCAACCCTACGGGATTTTGTGCTTACTGTACGGTACGTGACCGTACAGTGCTGTTGGGTTTCGAAACATTTTTCGGCTGCCTTGCAGATTGCTCGGTGTCCGGTTTTCGTCACCATCTTCTTCGCTTCCTCTAATTCCTCATTTGTTATGAGGATGGATCCAGGTTCTTTGCGATACCTGCAAACGAGATTGGTTTTTCTTTGCTGCTGTTGTTGTTGTTGCTGCTGCTGCTGTTGCTGTTGCTGTTGCTGCTAATGCTGTTGTTGTTTATGCTGCTGCTGCTACTGTTGCGGCTGCTACTGTTGTTTTCATTGTCACTGTTGCTGCTGCTGCTGCTGTTATTACGGCTGCTACTGCTATTATTCCTGACGTCAGACGAATGAAATGGGTTTTCGTATTCCCCGCACACCTTTTTCGTCGTTGTCGTCGTCGTCGTGGAGAAATCTTGCACGCTTTCTACGTGATTTTTCTTTTCTGGAGACACATTTAAAGAAGGGAGGGAGAGAGACAATCTTCTCTCTGCTGTAGTGACGATTGAGGAAGAAGAAGACGGAATGAGTGGGAGTGACATATGAACATTTTTTTTCGTAGCCATGTTTTTTTTTTTGTTTAAAATAAATATTGGGCACAAAATCCCAATAAGCGGTTATTTAACCCCGAAGGGCCAAATAACGGGCAGAAAAACCCCTCTCACGAGGAGGAGTGTGTTTTTGTCTACAAGTTGGTTAAAGTTTTAAACAATTTACAATTGTTATAGCGGTCAAAATTTACAATACCTTACAGAGCCGAGCCTCCGAAAACCATAGCATTCAATAATAATAATAATAATGATTTCATTTATTGGCCACAAGGGCCGACATATAGGGGACAACACAATAGACAGGGACAGTGGGGGTTTACATAGAGATCGAGTAAGTATAAATAACAAAAAAACAAAAACAAAATAACAATAAAAATACAACAATGAAAGTTCCCCAATAAGAGGGATCACCACCCAGGGTTGACTCAAGCACCCCACCAGTCCTGAGCCACCCGACGCTCCTAGGGCACCCGGGAAGGGCACCCCTCTCCTTCTCGAATTCACCAGCCTACAGGCGCATGATCAGAGTAGGCCCACTCACGCGGGCCATTCTCGCCACATTCACCCACCTTTCAGTAAATGTACTGGGGGGCAGCACTTCTCTCTCCACCCTCACCTTCCTTTCCAAGTGAAACTTGAAGAAGTTGATGAGGGATTGGCCGAAGAGAAAAGTGTCTGTCTTCAGTCCTTTCAACCTGGTCCACCATGCAACCTCTTTCGCTACTGCCACCAGGCAGAGGAAAATTGCCTGCCCTTCCTGACCAAAAGAAGGCGGCGGGTCAATCTTCACTATGGACTCGGACGATAGCCGGATCCGTTCTACACGCGACAATAGCTGTTCGACATAACCCCACAAGTCAGCAATGCACGGACACTGGACGAGTGCGTGCAGAACGGTTTCGTCGCTCTGCGCGCATCTCGGGCAGGTTCGTCTGACAGCACTTCCGTGCCTGTAGAGTTTATCCCGAACCGGCAGCGCCCCCCGGTAGCACTGCCAAGCGAGGGATTTCTGGAAGTTATCCATCGTCCCCGGCTCGAAAGTCCTCCGGAACATACTGGTCAGTTCTACTTCGTTGACGCCCAGAGCCTCTCCTAGTACGTCATCGCACTTGCCCTCCACTAATCCTCTATAGAAATCTTGAGTGGAAGTTCCACTGACCGCATTGCCCACCTTGCAGAGTGCAGTGAGCGCCTGGCAACATTCCAGATGCCAGTCGCCCAGTCTCGGTCTCTTCTTGACCCAGGACTGCAGCTCAGTCAAAGAGATGAGCTGCGGAAAGGCCCGTCTAACAAACGGCGACCACACCTGTTCACCGTTTAGGCAAAATATCTGGAGATGTCGCAGCCTCAGCGCATGTCTGCGCATCATTAGCCACGGCATGCCCAGCCCTCCACGAAGAGGGTGCTGGCAGCAGATGGACCGCCTCACCAACGGGACCCGTCCCCTCCACAAAAATTTGAAAAGGAGCCGTTCCAAATTGGCGAGGCGTGGACGGGGGCAAGGCACGACGGTCAGGCGGTAGTAGATGACGGACGCGATGTACGCGTTCGCCACCTCCGCCCGCCCTTTCAGTGATAGCTTTCTCTCAGCCCATTTCTGGGTGAGGTTGGCTATCCTGCTCGTCACCTCGTCCCAATTCTTATCCACCTGGAGGTCTGGTCCGAACCAAACCCCGAGCAACTTTACCGGTCCGTCTGTCCAGCGCCCAACGACGCTGTTGGACGGCATGGACTTGCCTCTCCAGGTGCCGAGCTGCAAGCCCACCGACTTTTCCGGGTTAAGTTTTGCTCCCGTCAACCTTTCATATTCCTCCAAATGGGTGCGGATCACCTCGATTTCCGAGGTGTCCGACACCATCACGGTGATGTCGTCCGCATAAGCGGACGCAGCCTTTCTACGTCCCGGTTCGAGCGGGATGCCCTGCAACAACTCCAGCTTCCGCAGTAGAGGCTCAAGAGTCAATACGTACAGAAGTGAGGAGAGAGGGCACCCTTGACGGACCGATCGAGAGATCTGAAACGGTTCCGAGAGGTGGCCATTAACTTTGACCACCGAGCGGATGCCGCTGTACATTGCAGCGATCCAGCTTCTGAAGACGGGGCCGAAGCCAGCCGCCTCGAGGACAGCCTCCAAGTACCGATGGTCGACCCTATCGAATGCTTTCGATTGATCTAAATTGATCAGAGCCCCACCGAAGCCAGGTTTGCACCCAACCCTCTCTATGATGTATCGCATGAGGTGGAGGTTGTCGTGTATGGACCTGGTCGGGATTGCGCAAGTTTGCGCCTCCCCAACCAAATCTTTGACGACAAGCGCCAACCTTTTCGCTAACACCTTGGCCAAAATCTTAAACTCTGTGTTGAGCAGGGTTATGGGCCTGAAATTATCTAGTGTGTCCCTCTTGTTCTCGTCTTTCCTTATCAGCGTCACTACGCCACGGCTCACAGAACTGGGAATGCTCCCGTTCTGCTGCCAGTTGCAGTAGAGCGCTTCGAGGAGATCGGAGAACAAGTCTGGCATATTTACGTAAAGCTCGTAGGGCAGACCATCCAAACCGGGTGACTTGCGACTCGAGCAGCCGACAAGGGCGTCCTGAATTTCGGCTGATGTTATCGGCTCTTCGCAGCGCTCAGCGTTGGCCGTCGAGAGGCGTGGCAAGCCGTCGAGGTAGGGACTGAAGTCCGCCGCCGTCTCCGACTCACCCATCCTCCCGAACAATCGAGCAAAGTGCTGGCGAAAGGCCTCACACATCTGCTTGGAATCGCTCAGTTCGTGTCCATCTCGATCCGTCAAAGACCGAATTGTGGTTTTATTTCCACGCTGCGTCTCTGCAAAGCGAGCCCATCGGGCAGCTTTGGTTCCCTCGTTCCTCAGAGCACGCGCCTTAGCTCTGACAATGCAACCTTCGTGTTTCGCATTGAAGAAATGGTCTAGTGCCATTCTCGCCGCTAGCACGTCTGTTGCAATGCCACTACAAATAGCCTCGTCTAACTTAGCTATCAGCCCCTCCTCCTTTCTATTTTTCTCTATTGCTACTTCTTTGCTAAATCCTATCGAGGTTGCTCTAATCTCTCTTTTGAGTGCCCCCCACCACCTGTTGTTGACAACCCCCCCTGTCAACTTTTGCTTAACTAAGTTGTTGACCCGGTCCCTGTAAGCTTTACGTGCCGGAAACGACATGTTTAGCTTCCAGTAGCTAGGTCCTAACCTACGTGTCTTATCTAGGTCGACCATACAGATCACAAGCTTGTGATCTGAATAGGCAACCGTTTTAAAATGTGGACATCCTACACTATTTCTATCTCTTTTCCTAATGAAAATCCTATCTATGTACGATCTAGATGACCCTATGCGATTGGTCCAGGTCCATACTGGCGCATTAGGGAAATCTAGTCGGTACCTGTCAGACAGTTGAAACTGGCTGATCAGGTACTTGAGGCTTTTGCACCCCCCGCTCCTATCAGATACTCCCACACAATCCCAGCGTGCTTCTAAGATGCCATTCCAATCCCCTATTAACAGTAAAGGGCGAGACGTAAGCAGAAAGTTTTCCAGGCGCCTAAAGAAGTCCGGCCGACCGGCCCCAGTAGGGGCGTAGACGGCCACCAGTCTAAAGGCACCACCTTCGCTATTGCTCACGTCCAGGACCACCAACTTTCCGTCAGGATCCCGGAAGATTGACCTTACCTCGAGATCCAGACATTTCCTAAACAGCACAGCCACTCCACCTCCCATTCCCGGCCGACTAACAGATGCAAAGATCTGATAATCGTCGAAAATCGGCGCCAGTGCGCGTGTGTCGGAAATTCTGGTCTCGCTGATGGCAATTACATCCATTCCTAGTGACCTGAGGTCGTTGAGCAAGTGACCTTGCTTCCAGGGCGACCCCAGGCCACGAACATTTAAACTTCCTACTCTTATGGCCATGCTGGCAGGATGAATGGGAGAGGAAAGGTTTACTTACCTTCCGGGGTCTTGTGAAGGTCGGGTGGTTCGACCTCCATGGTTTGTGGGGTTTCTTTTGGGAACCCCTTTAATAGTCTTGACGTGGGTTTTACGTTCGGGGTTCCCACATCCCGAGGAAAGCTCTTTCGAATTTCTTTGTATGAAGCGAGCGACATTCGCATCAGAAGCAAATTATCTGGTACGCGAAATGTGCTCGCTTCAAATGTTTCCCCGTCTTTTTCGATGTTTGTGCTTCGTGCTACATGGGCCATCAATTCCTTGTTGGCCCTTCTGGCGAGCACGAAGTTTTTAATGTTTTGTTGCTCGGGTTTTATTTGTTCGTGTGATTGTGGTGGTGATAGCTTTGTTAGTGTTGTTTCTATTGTGTCTGCGTTTGTTGTGGGTGGGGTGTCTGTAGTTTCTGATGTTTGTGTGTCTATTTGTTCTTGTGTCTGTTTAGCTTGTTTGCGTTTGGGGGATTTTGGTGGTTGTGTTGGTGATGCTGTGGGGAAAATGTTTGTGTGGGTGGTGTGTGTATTTTTTTTTGTGGGGGTGTCTGTGCTTTGTGGATTTCTTTTTTTTTTGTGTTTTGTTTTTTGTATTTTGGGGGACTTTGGTTTTCCCTCATCTTCACTGCTGGAGGATGAGGGGTCTGTGGCTGTGAGCGTGTTTGTGTCTGAGTGAGTGTTTATGTTCTTGTTCGTGTGTGTATTTTGGGGGGGAGGGGGAATGGGAGAGCTTTCCTCGTTTCCCCCCTGGGTGTGCAATTTTGGTGGTTCCATTGTTGACGGTGTTGCTGGTGGTCCTTGTCCCGGCGTCGCCAGCAGTGGAATCTTTCGACCCCTTGCGCTTTTCGGCAGTTGAGGGCAGAAGGCTCGCAAGTGTGTCGTTTCCCCACAAAGGAAACAATGCGGCCTTTTGCCCTCAGTCATTATATGCAACACCCTCCCGTTTTGGAGGCGGATGTGGTCCGGGATTGTTTTTACGTTTTCGGGTCTGATTTGGAGCAGTATCTCCAGATCAACCCCGGACCAGTCGTCCCTGGCAGTTCTCGTTGCCTCTACCGGGACTGTATCCGTTCCTTCCACGATTACGCAACCCAGGAGCCACCACATATCAAGTCCTGGTGGAATCCTGGGAATGCGCACACGTGCTATTCGTTTTCCCATGTGGGAGGGGTACATTATGACCTTGCTGGTTTTGCAAGGGGTCATTGAATGCTTCACAGCGAGGGCTTCAGACTTGAACAGCACCGAAACGGTGCCGTATTGCCTGCCCCTCTCTATGAAGTCTGTGTCCTCTCTGATGTATTTCAGTGCGGCTTCTATGTCAGCTTGGGCGATTATCGCTGCCCTCTTTGTCTCTACTGAGATGCATCTGAAATGCACCGTTCTTTTTTCCACTGCCTCAATGGCTTCTGCCGGGACAGTTAAGTTTGCCCAGGTCTGCTCTTGATTTATGATTTTCCAGGCCTGGGCCAACTTTTCCTCTCTGTTGGTTAAGTCGATGCTGTAGCATGGTCTCCTTTTAGCCGCTGCCACAGCAGCGAAAGTGTTCTTGTTGGTGTTGTCACTGTTGTTGTTCTTGTTGGTGTTGCTGCTGCTATTGCTGTTGTTGTTCTCCCCTGTGTCGTGGTTACCTTCTGTGCTGTTGGCCTTGTTGGTGCTGCTGCTGTCGCTACTATTACTCTCTGTGCTGTTCGTTTTGTTGGTGCTCTCGCTATTACCACCTTCTGCGCTGTTCGGCTTGTTGGTGTTGGTGTTGTCGCTGTTACCACCTTCCGCGCCGCTCGGCCCGTTGGTGCTGGCACTGTCGCTGCTCACATTCGTGCTGGTGGCTCTCCTCGCCTCACCTCTCCTCTCAACGCTCAAGTCGCCGTTGCACGACAGCAGACCCGCCTCTAGGGGGCGTGGCTCCGCCATGTTTTTTTGAGAAAAAAATTATTATTTTTTTCAAAATAAAGTTCAAATATTTGGGCCAAAAGGCCCAAATATTATGAGTTATTCCTTCACAGGATACAAATTAATGTCTTATAATGCTTCAGCGGTACAAAAAATAAACAATTCTCTACAATTAATCCTCAAAAATTGCTTACTCACGGAGCTTCAAAAAACGTACATCCACTTTCGTCAATAATAATAATAATAATAATAATAAAAGGCTACAGAAGGAATGTTAATGGCTGCGCAAGAGCAGGCCCTCAAAACAAAGTGGTTGAAACACCATATTTACAAGGAGGGGGCTAGCCCACTGTGCAGGATCTGTGGAGAGAGAGAGGAGACTGTGGCTCACATTGTATCCGAGTGTAAACACCTAGCCCAGACTCACTATAACGGCTGGCGACATGATATGATGAGCAGGGTGATCCACTGGCACCTATGCAAAGTAAACAATTTACCACTTAGAAGTTGTATGAGCATAAGCCAGAGTCGGTGATAGAAAACGATCAGGTGAAGGTGCTGTGGGATTTTAGGATACAGACGGACAAGAAACTGGAACACAATAGACCTGACCTGGTGGTTTTGGACAAAGAAAAAAGATCGTGCCTGATTGTGGATGTGGCCTGCCCATTCGACACGAGAGTGCAAGAGAAGGAGAGGAGAAAATTAACCGATACCAGGACTTAAAGTGGGAGGTAATAAGGATTTGGAACTGCCATGAAGTCAAAGTGGTCCCGATTGTCATAGGCGCACAAGGTACTATCTCAAAAAGTTTCCAGGGATGGTTAAAGAAAATTGGCCCCGCCACGCTTTTTGGAACGCTTCAAAAGGCATGCTTGCTGGGAACAGCAAGAACCCTCCGATACGTCCTGAATATCTGAGGCTGCAGGTAGTGGCTTGATATTCATTTCAACAAACTTTCCAGTTAACTAACATAAATGACTGAGACTCAAAGAACAATAATAATAATAATAATAATTATAATACCCAGAGCGAGCTAACAATCCTGATGTTGACAAAACTTTAACCCATCAGTGGTTGGCATCCTCTGGACTGAAATCGGAGACTGAATGACTGATTATATCGGCACAAGATCAGTGTCTGCCAACAAAAAATTACCAAGCCAACATAATAAAAAATGGGTGCAGCCCATTATACCATGTATGCAAAAAACAACCAGAGACCATTGACCATATAATTTCAATGTGCAGTCCTATAGCTCCAACCGAATACCTAAACAGGCATGACAGAGCTGCACAATACATACATTGGATAATGTGTAAGCATTTTGACCTGCCCCATCAAAAGAATTGGTGGGAGCATCAACCACCTCCCATATTTGAAAAAGATCACATCTCAATCTTGTGGAACTTTAGCATCCAAATAGACCGAAAAATAGATGCAAACAGACCTGATATAATATTGAAAGACTTTAAAAAGAGGGTATGCCTGCTAATTGATATGTCTGTTCCAATAGACAAGAATGTATCTATAAAAACATTTGAAAAATTGAGCACGTATAAGGACCTGGAGATAGAAATTGGAAAAATGTGGAAATTGAGAACTAAAACAATACCAGTGGTTGTAGGCGCTCTGGGAATGATACCTAAGGGGGCTAATGATTACTTATCGCAAATCCCAGGAAACCCGCGTATAGGAGAAATACAAAAGATAGTACTAATGGGAACTGCCCATATACTAAGGAAGATTCTGTCAATATAAGTACATCACAAGTCTAAACACTAAAGATGCATGTGTGAATATGTATGTTCTTTCTTGAACATGGCGGACCTTGTTGTCTCTTGAGGTCACTGGTTGTGACTTGGTGATAACTCGTATGAACATAAAGCAAGATAAATGCAACTGTAATAATAATAATAATAATAATAATAATATAAACCCAAAGTGCCGATTCTGCAATGCTGGGGTTGAAACAGTGGATCACTTAGTCTCTGGATGTAATGTTTTAGCACAAATATAGACATGACAGAGTTGGCCAGTATCTACACTGGGTAATATGTCGGCATTACAAAATCAAAGCTGAAGACAAGTGGTACAGTCATCACTCTGAGGCTGTAACTGAAGGAGAAAAAGTAACAATTCTCTGGGACTTTCCTGTACATACTGACAGGACCATAAAAGCAAATAGACCTGACATCATTGTAAAAGATCAACATAACAAGGTCTGTTTATTGATAGATATGAGCATCCCATGTGATCACAATATCGCGGCAATAAAACTGGACAACCTACGAAAATATAAAGATCTGCTTATTGAAATTGAGAAAATGTGGCACCTCAAGGCCGTTACAATACCAGTAATTGTGGGAGGACTGGGAATGACCAAGAAAGGAACAGAACAATATTTGCGAATGATTCCTGGTTTACCCTCTCTGCACGAGGTGCAACAAATTGTTTTGACTGGTACTGTACACGTATTAAGAAGAGCACTATCTCTGTAAGATTGATATCCCTCCTTGTATTTACATATATGCATATGTGTATATATATGTATACTGTTTTTTTAAAATTATAATCAATGTGCTGTATTAACTGGCTTACCAATGCACACTGAATTTATTTGCCCTAGCTGTCAGGAAGACACTCGGCATATATCTCAGAATAAAAACAATAATAATAATACTAGCTACAGAAGGAATGCTAATGGCTACGCAAGAGCAAGCCCTCAGAACGAAGTGGGTGAAACACCATATTGACAATGAGGAGGCTAGCTCACTGTGTAGGATCTGTGGAGAGAGAGGAGATTGTGGCTCACATTGTATCCGACTCACTATAAAGGCTGGAGACATGATATGATAGGCAGGGTGATCCACTAGCATCTAAGCAAAGTAAAACAATTTACCACATTCTGAGAAGTGGTATAAGCATAAGCCAGAGTCAGTGATAGAAAACGATCAGGTGAAGGTGCTATGGGATTGTAGGATACAGACGGACAAGAAATTAGAACACAATAGGCCTAGTGGTTTTGGAGAAGGAAAAAAGATCGTGCCTGATTGTAGATGTAGCCTGCCCATTTGACACGAGAGTGCAAGAAAAGGAGAGGGAGAAAATTAACCGATACCAGGATTTAAAGTGGGAGTTACAAAGGATTTGGAACTGCCATGAAATCAAGGTCGTCCCGATTGTCATAGGCGCACTAGGTACTATCTCAAAGAGTTTCCAAGGATGGTTAAAGAAGATTAGACCAGCCCTGCTTTTTCGAACACTTCAAAAGGCATGCTTGCTGGGAACAGCAAGAACTTTTCGATACGTCCTGAATATCTGAGGCTGCAAATAGCGGCTTGATGTTATTTCAACAAACTTTCCAGTTAAATAACATCAATGACTGACACTCAAAGAACAATAATAATAATAATAATTATTATTATTATTTCTGATTTAGGCACAAGGCCAACAATTATAACGAACCAGTGTGTTACTGGTACTTTATTCTTTCCATCCCGCAAGGATAAAAGGCAAAGGTAACCTCGGTGGGATTTGAACTCTGAATGTAAAGCACCGTAACTCTATGCTACACTGCATGTTGTCCGGCGTACTACAGATACTGCTAATCCACCGCCCTGATAATAATAATAATAATAATAATAATAATAATGATTTCTTTATTAACCACAAGGGTTTACATAAAGTAGACATTAAGGACAGTGCAGGACAATGCAGGACGGTACAAATGGGCATTTCTGCGTGTAAAAAAAACAAAAATAGAGGATGTAACAAAAATAACAATGAAAATAACAATGAAAAATTCCCCAATAGGGGGGAGACTTCGGAGGGACATTTGTGGAGAAAGCCCAGTAAAAAGCCACAATGACCCTGACCACCAAGGCAAGTGCCCTCTCCCAGTTTTCCACCTTTAGTTTACAGATATATACTCAGAGTCGGCCCATTCACTCGGGCCATTCTTGCTTCTCTCACCCATCTTTCAACAAAATGCTGGGAAGAGAGCACTTCCTTCTCTACTCTGATTTTCCTTTTCAAATGAAATTTGAAAAAGTCAATCAGAGCATCACCGAAGAGGTAAGTGCTCGTCTTCAGCCCTTTCAAACGTGTCCACCATACTATCTCTTTCGCCATGGCCACCAGACAGATAAAAACTGCCTGCCCTTCCCGGCTAAAGGAGGAGGGCGGGGCAATCCTCACGATAGACTCAGATGATAGCTGGATCCGTCCTAAACGCGACAGCAGGTGTTCGACATAAACCCACAAGTCAGCAATTTTCGGACACTGGACGAGTGCGTGCAGGACGGTTTCGTCGCCCTGCGCGCATCTCGGACATGCCCGGCTGACGGCACCTCCATGCCTGTAGAGTTTATCCCGAACTGGCAAGGCTCCTCGGTAGCACTGCCAGGCCAGAGATTTCTGGAAGTTGTCCATAGGCCCCGGCCCGAAGGTTCTTCCGAAGAGATTGGCTAGTTGATTTTCGTCGACGCCTAGAGTTTCCCCAAGTACGTCGTCGCTCTTCCCCTCCACTAATCCTCTATAGAACGCCGAGGTGGAGTTTCCACCGATCACATTGCCCGATTGGTCGAGGGCTGTGAGCGCCTGAAGACATTCCAGTCTCCAGGCGCTCCCTCTCGGTCTTCGCTTGACCCAGGACTGCAGCTCCGTCAAGGAAACGAGCTGGGGAAAAACGCGTCTAGCAAACGGCGACCACACCTGATCACCGTCGAGGAAGAGGTGGAGATGTCGTAGCCTGAGCGCGTGCCTGCGCATCATCAGCCACGGCATGCCCAGCCCTCCACGTAGCGGGTGTTGACAACAGATGGACCGCCTGACCATCGGAGCACGTCCCTTCCACAAAAAGCGAAAGAGCAAACGCTCCAGCGCAGTCAGGCGAGGCTTAGGACAAGGTACGACGGTTAGGCGGTAGCAGATGACAGACGCGATGTACGCGTTAGCCACCTCCGCTCGACCTTTCAGGGATAGCTTCCTCTCCGCCCATTTCTGGGTGAGAGAAGCCACCCTGCTCGTCACCTCGTCCCAGTTTTTGTCCGTCTGGAGGTCCGGACCGAACCAGACCCCTAGCAATTTAACCGGTCCGTCCGTCCAGCGCCCGACGACGCTGTTGGACGGCATGGACCTGCCTCTCCAGGTGCCGAGCTGCAGGCCCACTGACTTTTCCTGGTTGATCATTGCTCCTGTCACCGCTTCGTATTCTCTTAGTGTAGTGCCGATCGCCTCGATGTGTTTGGCGTTCGACACCACTACGGTGACATCGTCCGCATATGCTGACACGGATCTTCCGCATCCTAGTTCGCGCGGGACTCCCCTCAACGTCTCCAGTTTGTGCAGTAATGGCTCGAGAGTCAATACGTACAAGAGGGACGAGAGGGGACATCCTTGGCGGACCGAGCGCATGATGTTGAACGGTTCCGACAGGTGACCGTTCACTCTCACTACAGAGCAGATGTCGCTGTGCATGGCAGCGATCCAGCCTCTGAAGACGGGCCCAAAGCCAGCCGCCCTCAGGACTGCCGCTAGGTAACGATGGTCGACCCTATCGAAAGCTTTCGACTGATCTAAATTGATCAAGGACCCACCCGTGCCAGGTTCCCTAGCTACCCTCTCTACGATGTATCGCATGAGGTGGAGGTTGTCGTGGATGGATCTGTCGGGAATGGCGCATGTCTGCGCCTCTCCCACCAGACCACCAACGACAAGCGCCAACCTCTTTGCTAGCACCTTGGCCAAAATCTTAAACTCTGTGTTTAGCAGAGTTATGGGCCGGAAATTGTCTATGTTATCCCCCTTGTTCGGATCCTTTCTCAGCAGTGCCACCGCTCCTCGGCTCACAGAACTGGGAATTCTCCCGTTCTGTTGCCAGTTGCAGTAGACGTCCGCCAAGAGGCCTCCGAACAAGTCTGGCATCTGTACGTAAAGTTCATAGGGCAGACCATCCAAACCAGGCGATTTACCCCTTCTGCAGCCAGTCATTGCCTCCCTTACTTCAGCGGCTGTTATCGGCTTTTCGCAACACTTCGCCTCAGTGGCCGAGAGCCGCGGCAGTCCGTCGAGGTAGACACTAAAGTCCATCCCTCTACCCGGCCCCCCGCTGCCCCCGAACAGCTGAGCGAAGTGTCGCTGAAAAGCTTCACACATTTGCCCGGGATCGAGTAGCATGCGCCCGTCGTGGTCCACCAAAGACCGGATCGTGGCTTTGTTGCCACGACGCGCCTCCGCCACTCGGGCCCATTGAACGGCTTTCGTCCCCTCGTGTCTGAGAGCACGCACCCTAGCTCTGACAACGCAGCCTTCGTGCTTTGCATTGAAGAATTGGTCAAGGGCCAATTTCGCCGCAAGCACGTCGGTCGCAATGCCTTTGCTAAGCGCCTCGTCTAATTTTCTAACTAGTTCTCCCTCTGCTCTATTTTTCTCTATTGCTAAAGCCTTACTAAACCTAATCGATTCTATTCTAATCGCTCTTTTCAGAGCAAACCACCACTTGTTGTTGACGATGGCCCCCGTCAACGCCCTCTTAACTAGTTCGCTAATCCGGTCTCTGTAGGCCTTGCGCGCTGGTAAGGACGCGTTTAGCTTCCAGTAGCCGGGTCCTCGTCTATGAAGCCTATCTAAGTCAAGCACACAGATCACGAATTTGTGGTCCGTGTAGCTGACTATCTTGAATTGTGGACAGCCTATGCTAGACCTATCTATTTCCCTACAAAATACTCTATCTAGATATGATCTGGATGACCCTATGCGGTTTGTCCAAGTCCACATTGGCACATTCGGGAAATCCAATCGGTACCTGTCAGACAGTTCAAAACGCCTGAGCAGGTTGGTGAGGCTGTTGCACCCTCCACCCCTATCCGCTAATCCCACACAGTCCCAGCGTGCATCTAAGATCCCGTTCCAGTCGCCCACTAACACTAAAGAGCGGGACGTTCCAAGAAAGGTCTCCAGACGCCGGAAGAAATCAGGCCGCCCTGCTCCTGTCGGGGCATAGACGGCCACTAGCCTGAAAGCTTGCCCGTCTCCGCTGGTCACGTCCAGCACCACCAGCTTACCCTCTGGGTCCAGGAAGATGGCCCGTATGGCGAGATCCAAACCTCTCCGAAAAAGCACAGCAACTCCTCCACCCGATCCAGGACGGCTGGGAGATGCGTACACATCGTAGCCGCCGAAGATCGGTGCGAAGGCCCGTGCTTCGGAGATTCTGGTCTCGCTGATGGCCACTACATCTATGTTTAGTGACCTGAGGTCGTTGAGCAGGTGACCCTGCTTCCATGACGACCCCAAGCCACGCGCATTTATGCTGCCTATTCTGAGTGAGGTCATGTTTAAAATAGAGTGGAAAAGATGGGAAAGACCACTTACCGTACTTTTGGTAGAGGAGGGATGGTTTTTACATCCCTTTTCACTTGATCGTCTGGTGAAGGGACCGTTGAATCGTCCCTTCGGCTGGTCGTCGGCTCTTCTAAGAGAATGTCTGAATATACTCTTCGATTAATGGTTCCTCCTAGGTCCCTGAAATCACCAACTGCGTTGGGGAATTTCGTTTTAATGTTTGTGTATTGTTTCTGTGCTATTTTTAGCAGTCTTATGTTAGTTGGCGTTTTGATTGGTGCTGGTATTATGTAGTCCTGTTGTGAAATGTCTGTGTGTTCAATTATGTAAGTCATTAGTTTCTTGTTGTGTGTATTTATTGCCGTGCATTTGTTTTTCTGGGGGTGGGGTGTGGTTCTGCTATTTTCTTGTCGTTGTTGCTGGGTGTGTGTGTTTTGTTGTTGTGTTTGCGATGTTGGTGCTTGTGGTGGTGGTGTTGAAGGTGTTGTTGGCGGTGGGGTTGTCGCCGGTGGTGATGGTGGCGCTAGTGTGGGTGGTGATGGTGTTGGTGTTGTTGCTGCTGTGGGTCTCTTTGCAGTAGACTTTACCCTTTTCTCATTTCTTTCCTCCCTTTTCAAAGGCGACGATGCGCTGCTTCTGCGTTTGTGCCTTCTTACGACCTTTTGCCATCTCTCTCCCACCTCACACTCCATGTCTGATTCTGTGAGGTCGGGGAGGGGTACCAACTCCACTCTTTCACTTGTTGTTGTTGGTGATGTTTGCACTGGAGTCTCTGTTGCAGCTGCATTTGGTATTGCTGTTGTTGTTGTTAGTATTTCCACTGCTGCTGCTGTTTTTGATTTCCGTGGAGTGGGTATGGGTGCCACGGGCCTATCGTTCCTGGTTGCCGCTTGTCCTGTTGCTGGTAGCCGTGGAGCCGGATTCGGAAGGAGGGGGGTTTTCTCCTTTCTCAGGGTCTTCTCGTTGCAGAAGGCCCTGAGGTGAGTCTTCGATCCACAGCGAAAGCATTTCGGGCGTTTGCCCTCAACACTTATGGGCAGTTGAGTGCCGTTATCGAAGTCTATCACATCCGGGATAGCTTCGATGCACTCCTGGTTGGTTTGGATTAGCATCTCAATGGAGGAGCCGACCCAATCTTCTCTTACTTTTTTCTGTACTTGCAGTACAGTTGTTTTGTCCTCGATTCCGACGAGGACAGACGCGGCCAGCCAAGAAGGGGTCATTCCGGGGGGGACGTGGGTCAGTTTGACCCTCACAATTTTTTGCCCGCAGTAGGAGGGCACCAACACCATTTCCTCGCTCCTTAGGGTCACTACTGATTGGGCCTTTGCCTCCTGGGGTGTGGCAAAAAGTACGTCTACGGTGGCGTATTTTTTGCCTCGGGTGATGTGCGTTTTCCTCTGCCACACAGACCCCAAAGCTTTTTGTATTTGGGCCTCTGTGGCTCTTTCCACCCTACGGGATTTTGTACTTACTGTACGGTACGTGACCGTACAGTGCTCTTGGGTTTCGAAAAAATTTTTCGCTGCCTTGCAGATTGCTCGGTGTCCGTTCTTTGTCACCATCTTCTTCGCTTCCTCTAATTCCTCATTTGTTATGAGGATTGTTTCCAGGTTTTTCGCAATACCTGCAAATGAGATTGGTTTTTCTCTGCTGTTGTTGTTGTCGTCAGAGCTGCTGGTACTTTTGTTGTTGCTGCAGGTACTACGACTACTGCCTCCGCCGCTGTTGCTGTGGTTGTTGTTGGTGTTGCTGCTGCTAATGCTGTTGTTGTTTATGCTGCTGGTGATGCTGTTGCGGCTGCTACTGTTGTTTTCATTGTCACTGTTGCTGTTGTTATTACGGCTGCTACTGCTATTATTCCTGACGTCAGACGAATGAACTGGGTTTTCGTATTTCCCGCACACCTGTTTCGTCGCTGTCGTCGTCGTCGTGGAGAAACCTTGCACGCTTTGCACGAGACTTTTCTTTTCTTTCGTCGCTTGCGAAAGAGAAGGTAGGGAGAGAGACACATTTAAAGAAGGGAGGGAGAGAGACAATCTTCTCTCTCCTGTAGTGATGATTGAGGAAGAAGAAGACGGAATGAGTGGGAGTGACGTATGAAATTTTTTTTTTTTGGTAGCCATGTTTTTTTGTTTAAAATGAAATTTTGGGTACAAAACCCCAATAACTGGCTATTTAACCCCGAAGGGCCAAATAACGGACAGAAAGACCCCTCTCACGAGGAGGAGGGTGTCTTTATCAACAATTTGGTTCAAGTTTTAAACAATTTACAATTGTTTTAACGGTTAAAAATTACTATACCTTACAGAGCCGAGCCTCCGTCAACCATGGCATTCAATAATAATAATAATAATAATGATAATGATTATACATATATAGACATATACATATATAGTCATATACATTAATATATCCATCCATCCATATATGTATACATATGTACATACATAAGTGCATGCGTGCATATATGCATGAATGCATACATAAATACATACATCCATGCAATAATAATTAATTGCAGTAACAAAGCTCCGGACATGTAACATATAGACTGATCAACGCTGCAATGACCGTCGTCTTAGTGACCACAGCTATTGGCCGTCGCCATTTTAATTTTGTCGTTTATTGCATCAATGTCAAAAGGTGACATTTATTGTCCCAGTAAAACTAGGACCGGCTTGTTGCCACTGGCTTTAACCAACTTAATCGAATTATCTTTCGACGACCAAGTCGTCTGTCCAGTTCGCTACGTATGATGTTGACCATCCGAATCATCTGGACCGTACGTATGTCCTATAAATTCATCAAAAACAAAGTAAACCGTGTAAGATCTCGTTCGTTCAGTATGATTGCCAGGAATTAAGAAATTTACGTTATTTACTGTTATCGAACACATAAATTATCGATTAACTCCGTCCAATCTCATTTCTTTTAGATAATGTCCACCATCATTTCACGCCCACACAGACACATACATACATGCATATGCACACAAAAATGCAAATTTATATGTATAAGTGTGTGTGTGTACACATATATAAATGTGTATACGTGTATATATATATATATATATATATATATATATATATATATAAATATATATATATATATATACACATTTATATATATATATACATACATATATATATGTATATATACATATATATATGTATATATATATATATATATATATATATATATATATATATATATATATATATATATACACACATACACATAAATATATATATATATGGCGAAACTCACTGGACACAGGCTATAGCTTTGAGCATATCCTGTTTCAGTCGGTCGTCCCAGTCTTCAAAAAGGGGAACATGTCTCTTGCAGTGAATTACTGGTCCAATCTCACTCACCTCTCATATCATCAAGGTATTTGTGAGAGTGGTGAGATCACGAATAACTCACTTTCTCGAAAGGAACAATCTACTGAACTCCAACTAGCCTGGCTTCTTGGATGGCAGGGAGTGTCTGAGGCAACTTCTGCATCACGTTGATAACATCTTAAAATCAGTGTTGGGCTCACTTCTTTTCATTATCTACAAAATGAAATTACACACACCATCAAGAGAGTTAAGAATTTTCACAGATGATTCCTAGCTCTTGAAGGTCATCAACGGACATGCCTTCAACCGGATCTGCTCGCTGTTATGCAATGGGTGACAAAAAGCAATATGCTACCAGAAGAGGAGTAATTGTTAACAATAACCTAAGCTGCAATATTCACATAAACACCAAATTTGACATGGCCCGCAGGATGTGTTTCTGGATTCTCAGAACTTTCCGCTCTTGAGAAATTCACACTATCATCCTACTTTACTCTACATTTGCCTGGTCCCATCTTGAATACTGTTGTCCACTGTGGTCTTCTCACACGAAACACACAGTATTATGAATATTGAATCAACCCAGAAGTTAATAACAAAAAAGATAGACTGTATGACAGGCCTTGATTATTGGAGTCGTCTAGAAAAAACTCCACCTATATTCTTTCCAATGCTGCCGTGAACGCTACGTCATATGGTGATGTGGAAGATATTCCATCAATATTGCCCAAATTATGTTGGAATCATTTAGAATCCACTGAAGGCTTGTCATCATGCTATCTGCCCACTACAAAAATCAAACTCGCATCTATTACTAACGATACTACAGAACTACTTCACCTCAACTAGCCCGGCGCTCTTTAATATGATACTGAAATACAGAAGTTCAATTGAATTCACTAGGTTAGAAATAGAAACTATTCTTACTATTCACACTAACGGCCAGGGGAATATTTCGTTATATAATTAACTCTCTATAGTTATCTGCATCTGAGACTCCCTAATGTGATAAAAACCCACAACATTGGCAATTCCAGTTCGAGTAACAGAAGTGGGAAGCATTCGTTGATGACATTTTTAAACTGATGTTCAGAACATAACAAAGGACCTTAAATACAATTATGATGGAAGGTTTTAAACTAAATATTATCAATTTAAAATAAACAGCTGCGCGTCATAGAGCTTATGGCTTTTTCAGGCGGTTTGTTATCAAGTGTTAATCCCAGGTCAACTCTGATCGAATAGACCTATGATAAAAGTCATATTAATGTCCTTTTTCGGGCATGAAGGACTACATTCTACGCATATTTTAAAATATAATACAGTGCAATCTGAAGGAAATTTGGCTGTTCTCTTCAGCAGATCAGCTGCCATGAAAAGATTCCCTTGGCTAAATGCCAGTTATTCTATCAGACGCTTTACTTTTAATATGATGGATTCTAAATCGGTTTCAGTTATGAACAATAATTTGTTTCTTCAACTGAACGACCAGGTCGTCAATTAATGTGTACTTTTAACGTAATCCTTAAACCGATTCAGTGGGACATAATATATGACAAAGATGGAAGCTTGAATTAGAAGTACTATTGATCCGGCGGGATACTATAGTCTCCGTCTACCCGATTTCACTCATGACCCAAGGGTATGGAAAATCATACTTGTCCAAAATGCCACGAACCTGAGATATCATGGCTGAGAAACGAAAGTTTTAAACACTCAGCTTTACTTGCGGAATGGATGGCTAAAATCATTAGCAGCGCCATCTGAACTTCAGTACTAAATGTTGAAAGAAATATAATCCCCTACTTTAACATTCTATCACTTGCGCTATCTTTGTTTATATTAGATATTAAGTTGATATAAGTTGATATTTATGTTAAGCTAAGTATATAATAATGTTGTAATCATAGATATATGTCGGCCATATTTGTTTGTCTGTCTTTTAAAAGTCTTTTAACTGACGATCGATCAATACTAAACTCACTAACTGTATCTGTGTGTTAGTGCGATGTCTGTGTGCAAGCACACTGGCAAGCTGGTTTGTATCTATTAATGTGGTGTGTATACATACGTACATTTACATATATACAAACACACACACACACATATATGTATAGAATGATGTATGTCTCTTGTATACACCTTTATATATGTATGTATTATATACGAGACTATATATATATATATATATATATATATATATATATATATATATATATATATATATATATATATATATATATATAATATATATGTATATGTATAAGTATATATATATATACGTATATATATATATATAATATGTATATATATATATAATATATATATATATATATATAATATATATATATATATATAATATATATGTATATATATATATGTGTATATATATATATATATGTATATGTGTGTGTGTGTATATGTATATATATATATATCGTATGTATGTATGTATGTATATATATTGTATGTATGTATATATACATATATATTCTATAGTGCTAAAGATCTATAACACACTGACCAACTGACTGTGTGCATAGGTATATATATATATATATACGTATATATATATATATATATATATATATATATATATATATATATATATATATATATATGCATATTCTATAGAATCTTAAGATATATATTACATTGAATAGCTGTCTGTAAGTCTGATGTCTGTGTGTTCGTACAACACTGAATGTCTAGTTTTTCTCTCTGTCTGTCTGTCTCTCTTCCTCTCTCCCTCTCTCACAACGACTGGCGTATGTGTGTGTTTTTGTCTATGTGTGTATAGTTCATGTGTGCATATTATAACAGTACTAAAGAATGATGTATGTGAATGTCGTGCTGTGTGTGTGGTGTGTGTTATATGTGTACGATTGGTGCATGTGTATGTGTGCGTGAGCGATATGTGTATATATATATATGTGTGTGGTAGGTGCGTATTTTGGCGATTGGGTAGTGGTGTGTATGTGTGCTCTGTGTGTTTATGTTTGAGGTGTATATGTGGTGTGTGCGTACGAGGGAGAGTGTGTGGTGTGGTGTGGTGTGGTGTGGTGTGGTGTGGTGTGAGGTGTGTGTGCTGTGTGTTTATTTTTGTGGTGTGTGTATGTATGTCTGTGTGTGTTTTGCAGGATTTGGACTTCGTTCTACAGTTTATCTGTCTCTATTAATGTGATGGTGTGTAGTTGTCGACTCATAATTAATGGATATCGCGTCGGTTCGGAGGAACGAGCGTTCAAGTTATTCAATCAACGTAACTAAGCTACTATTCATTGTAGTTTTACTGTAAATTCTCTGAAGTATTATCACAGACATTTTGTACTGCGGCAAATTGATTCGATAGAGTGTCAGATTAAATGTCTTGGTATTTGTTTCAGTTTTGTGCGCTCAGATTTCAAATCTCGCCGAGGTCAACGCTGCCTTTCATCCATTCGGGATCGATAAATAAAATACCAGTTTTGGGGACCATTAGATTGTTTAAGAATCGGACAGGATGCTTTGTGGTGTGTGATCTGGTTCTCTGCATTCTGTGGTCAAATACCGCTAGGGATTGTAACTGTTAGATAGCATCAACAATAGAAAGACAAACGAAAACATGTCTTCCTTGGTCTGATCTGACAATCGGCTGTTTTCCTTTGTACTCTTCACGTATGATCAAGGTAAAATCAGCATGTCAGTATTTATGAAGAGATTGGTAAACAATTTCTACTACAACTGCAATCCATCCGTGAGACTTCCATACAATTTTCGTCTACCTAATTTTCGGAACATAGAGGCTAGAATGGAATTAAATGAAGCTTCGTTACTTTCGACGATGAGTCTTCAGGCTCCTCAAACAACAGAAAACCTGCTCGTTAGATTAGCCTGCATGTAACTTAGAATTCTACAGAAAAGTGTAACCATATCGTAATTCTCGTAGATATTCAGCGTGATAGAGTGAGTGACAAAGCGAGCCCTTTGATTAAAAAACAGACTAACCCAACAGGCTTCCATACAAATTTCATGTACTCAATTTCATGCACTCAATTTCACCCCCCCCCCCCCCCCCCCACACACACATACACACACAGATATATATATATATATATGTATAAACATATATATATATATATATATATATGTATACATATATGTATACATATATGTATATACTTATATTTAAGTAACAGCCGTACTAAGAGTGGGAAATAAAATTTCGTTTCATTTTTTCGGTTTATCGTTTTCGGTGCACCCGGCCGATTAACCCACTCGATATGCAAATTGGGCTACTCAGCCGTTAATATGCATAAGGTAAGTATATACGTTCAACAATCTGGCAGGAAGGTATACGTTGCTGACGATAGTTAATAAGCTTGAATCTAGTACAGCGTTCCTTTGTCAGTGTTGAACAAACGAGCAACGATGGTTGCTGGACACTGTACGGCTTAATACGGGATGTTTGTTTACAAACACACCGAGCATTATAATAAATGTTCGGTGAATCCATACGTACATATATATATGTGTGCATGTATGTATATATATATACATACTACTGTATACATATATACATATATACATACGTCTGTATACATATATGTATGTACGTCTACATACTTTTATTTAAGTAACAGCCGTACTAAGAGTGGGAAATGAAATTTCGTTTCATTTTTTCCGTTTATATGTATATATATATATATACATGTATATATATCTGTGTGTGTGTGTGTGTGTGTGTGTGTGTGTGTGTGTGTCTGTATATGCACTTACAAATACGCTTGCATACCTACTTACACAGGCACTTGTAAGCTACGCACACAATGTTTTACAGACATAATCAGAGATTCAATTTTTAAATAGTAGCTGGTAGCCTATATATATATATATATTATTATTATTATGTAATAAACAACATAAGGCAATTATTCCATTTACCAGTGGTTTCTTAAAAGCAAAAGGTTTTGCTTTCAATCCTCAAAATGAAAAATCCTGGTTTGTTTATTGAATATGGATTCTAAAAACAAAAATTTGTTTTTTTGATTTTTTGATTTTTTGATTTTTTGATTTTTTGTTTTTAGAATCCATATTCAATAAACAAACCAGGATTTTTCATTCTGAGGATTGAAAGCAAAACCTTTTGCTTTTAAGAAACCACTGGTAAATGGAATAATTGCCTTATGTTGTTTATTACATAATAATAATAATTAAGCTCTGTTGCATAGATAGAGCACTCTTTTTTCCTGGACTTTTCCGATGGAATTACTTCACATATATATATATATATATATATATATATATATATAAATATATATATATATATATATATATATATATATATATATATATATATATATATATATATATATATATATATATATATATATATATATATATATACATATATATATATATATATATATATATATACATATGTACACATATATATGTACACACACATATATATATTTATATATAAATGTATGTATATGTATGTACAAAATAAGACATTCAATTCACACACCGCCATTAAATGAAAGAAAACCCAAATAACAAAAACAACAAATAATAAAAACATCAATAAAAATCAACTCAAATGAAATATATATGAGGAGTTCTCCATTTATCAAGAGACTAATTAGTAATTATGATATAATGCAAAATAAACTCCCCCCTCCGCTCACCTCATCGATTGGTTACCCCCACGACTTAACGATATGATACTCATTAAAAAGAATATGTAGTTGTCATCGCATATTTAACCAATATCAATTAATTAATTGTTTCTACTTTAGGCACAAGGCCAGCAAATAACCAGTGCATTACTGGTACTTTATTTTATCGACCCCGTAAGGATGAAAGGCAAAGTAAACCTCGGCGGGATTTGAACTCAGACCGTAAAGGGACGTAACTATGGTGGAAAGCATGGCGTCCGACCCTCTACCGATACTGCCAATCTACCACCCTTTATCAATTAATTAATGAGACCATCCCAGATTCATTCTCAAGTGTGTGTGACATTGCTCCGTGAACTTCAATATATATATATATATATATATATATATATATATATATATATATATGCATATGTATATATGTATACATATGTATGCATATGTATACATATATATATATATGTATACATATGTATATATATATATATATATATATATATATATATATATATATATATATATATATATGCATGCATGTGTATATATATATACATATATACGTGTATATATATATATACACATATGCATACATAATAAATATATATATATATATATATATATACATATGTATGCATATATATATATATGTATACATATGCATAGATATGTATACATATATATATATATATATATATATATATATATATATATATATATATGCATAAATATATATATATATAAATATATATATATATATATATATATATTGATGTGCACGCAGCAATGTCACACATATATATATACGCACACACACATATATATATGTATGCATCTATCTCTATATAAATGTATATGTATATAGATGCATACATATTTATATATATCTGTACAAATACACACATACATATACACACACAAACACACACACACACACACACACACACACACACACACACACACACACACACACACACACACACACACACACACACACACACACACACGCTCTCTCTCTCTCCCTCCATCTCTTTCTCTCTCTCTCTCAAACACACACACAAATATACATATATTTACATATTTTTCATAAGTTTTCCCCTTCTGAATTCTGTTACTGTTCCATGCATGCTGTAAAGATCTCATGATGAAATACGTAAACATAAAAAAATATATTTATTCAAAACGTTACATCTAGAACATAGTTGTGATTTGAAAACTTATTTTAAAGAAAAAATAGCCATACACTCACAAACACGCGCGCACAAATATATATATATATGTATATCACCTTGATCACCTTGACCGTCCAGAATATCGGGCGCCATTCGGCGCCGCTGGTCACATCACGTGCTGTTTTAGCCATACGATGACGCCATCCCACTGGCTAGGCAGGCAGGCCGATATATGTATATATATATATTTATATGCAAAACAGAGAGGCAGTACAAACCAAGGTTTATTAGTTTCACGCTCTTGAGAGTGGAGGGGTGGGGAACGAGGTACGGGCATAAACCCTTCTTCAGGAGAAAAGTGGGTGGGAAGAGAGTTCCGAGGGTGTGTAGGGGAGTGAAGGAGAGAAATTTAGAAAAAAGCGGGGGGGACGGTGGAAGGGGTACAAATAAAAATAAAAATAAATATGAAGATAAACAAGTAGTGGAAGGGTGTGGGGCATGTAGGGGTGGTGGAGGGTGGAGTGGGGAGATGGAGGCGAGGTGTCCGAGCGGGGAGGGCTGAAGGTGGTGTTTGTGTATGTGTGTAGGTGTACGTGTGTGTGTGTGTATGTGAATGTGAGAGTTGGGGGAAGAACGGGGTTCATGGGAAAAGGTGTGGTGTGGGGTGGGGGTGTAGGTCGGTGTGTGTGTGCGTGTAGTTGGGGAGAGGTCAGATGGGTGAGGGAGGGCGGGGGAGAGGATTCCGGAGGCTGAGTGTGTATATATATGGGGGTACGCACGTGTGTGTTGGTGTTTATACGTTTTGTGGAAGTTCCTAAGGTAGTTCCGTAGAGGATGTGAAGTGGTGCCGGATATTTTCCATGTTATGGAGTGGATAGTGGGAACGATGGCCAATGATGTGTAATCCGTGTTTGTGGTAGTCGGAAGTAGGGAGATGTGGGGTGCACGCGCAACAGGAAGTGGTCAGAGGGTAAAGGCAGGATGAGGGTAGAGGAGAATGACAGGTGGAGAGGACTGTGTGTCTGTGTGTGCGAAGAAGCGGTCAGAGGTTCAAGGCAGGAGAGAGGTTGTATATTAGTAGAAGTGTTAGTGGGATTTGTGTGTGTGTGTGAAGGGGTGTAAGTGGAGCGGGAGAGGGAGAGAAAAGGTGTGGGGGACGGTGGAGGGAGTGTAGTGTACTGGTGTGTGTGTAGGTGGTGAAGGGGTGTTAGTGGGTGTTAGTATACTGGTGGAGGGGAAACGGTTGAATGCGGGTGTGTTACTGGGGTCAGTGGTGGTAGGGTGTGTAGAGTGGGTGGAGTAAGTGTGTGTGGGTGTGTGTGTGTGTTCGTGTGCGTGGGGTCGGGGGGATGTTAGTGGTATTAGTTGTGGGGTGGTTGGAGTGGATGTGTGGGTGAGGGTTAGTGGTGGTAGTAGGGTGTGTGGATAGTGTGAGTGCGTGTATATATCTACAGGTGGGTGTGTGCGTGATAGGGGGGGGGGGGGATGTTAGTATTGTTAGTTGGGGGAGGGTGGTCGGGGGTGGGGTGTTAGTACTGTTAGTTGTGGGGTGGGCCAAGGGGGTGGGCGGTGAAAAGGAGGAGTGTGTTAGTGGTGTTAGTGGAGGATATGTGTGTGGGGGTGGGGGGCAGGGCTGTCGAAGGTAAAGGAATAGGGGTGGTGAGTTCAGGCCGGAGGGAGTGTGGGTCTGTAGGGTGAAGATGGTGCGTTTTTCGACCCTGAGGCGGGTGACGGGTGTTCTGTGGCATTGGAGTAGGCCACAGACTGTGAGGTGGTGCGCGGAATATCCAGGGGAGCCAAAGTGGCGGGCGATGGGGGAACTCCCGCCATCACGAGTATCCCGGAGGTGTTCGGTGAAACGCTCCGCCAGGCGACGTCCAGTCTGTTCGACGTAGTTTGTTCGGCGAAGTCCATAGTCTAGGTTGGAGGAGGTGTAGCGGAAGGCATGCCGGACAGAGAGAGAGAGTGGCCGTTAGGACCCGGGAAGGTGGTGGTGTTGGTGATGTGGGGGAAGGTTTTGCTACGAAGCCTGGAACAAGGAAGGGAACCGGGGGGAGGGGGAGCTGAGGTGAGGAGGGTGCGTTAATTGCGTACGCGTTTGAAGGAGGGGAGTGGTGGGGGTGGGAAGATATTGGAGGTGGAGGGGTCGGACTGGAGGCGTCGGAAGAGGCGGAGGATGGTGCAGTGGAGGGGTAGGGTAGGTGATGGGGAAGGGGAGACGGTGGGTGGGTGTGCGGTGGCATGGGGTGAGGGTGGTGGAGCGGTGGACAGCACGGGCTCGAGTGAGGGCGGTGCGGACGAGGGAGGGGCGTAACCTCTGCGGATGAAATGGCTGACTAGGGAAAGGGCCTGGGACTCAAAGTCAGCATCTCCGCTGCAGAGGCTGCGGATCCTGAGGAGTTGGGAGTAGGGAATAGAGTGTTTAGTGTGTGTAGGGTGGGAGGAGGTGAAGTCGAGGTAGAAGTGGGAGGAGATGGGTTTGAAGAAGGCGGAGGTGACGAGGGAGTGATGGGAGGGATCAATGGCGACGGAGATGTCTAAGAAGTGGACGTGGGTGGTGGAGATAGAGGTGGGGATGTGGAGGGAGGGATGGAAGGAGAAGAAGAAGGAGAGAAAGGAGTTGAGCTGTTCTCGGATGAGGGTCGTGGCTCCGATACACTCGTCGATGTAACGACCGTACAGTTCGGGTGTGGGGCCGATGTACTGGGCAAAGATTTGGGCCTCAACATGGCCAACGAAAAGGTTGGCATAATTTGGGCCCATTCTTGTGATATGTATATATATATATATATATATATATATAGAGAGAGAGAGAGAGAGAGATAAATATACACGGGTCTGTATGATTGTGAATAGAAGATTATATTAATAAAAGGAATTCCAACTTTGTCTGATTTACTCGTTTTATTTACAATCCTTTAAAATGTATAATGGTATTAGAATGTAATAGTATGGTAGAATATTAAATGTTAAGTGTTAATTGAACAATTACTTTCATGCTTTCGCAATCTTCAGGTTCATAATGTGTGGTGACAATCAAGTTTGCAATTTTCAACACAGTTGAAAATTGCAAACTTGACTGTCACCACTGAATATGAACCTGAAGATTGCGAAAGCATGAAAGTACTTGTTCAATTAACACTTAACATTAAATATTCTACCATACAATTACATTCTAATACCATTATACATTTTAAAGGGTTGTAAATAAAACTAGTAAATCAGACAAAGTTGGAATTCTTTTTATTAATATATATATATGTATGTATATTTATATTATATATATATATATATATATACATATATGTATATAATATGAATATGTAATATATATATATATATATATATATATATATATAGTGTATGTGTGTGTTCGTGTGTGTGTGTGTGTGTGTGTGTGTGTGTGTGTTCGTGTGTGTGTGTGTGTGTGTGTGTGTGTGTGTGTATGTGTGTGTTCGTGTGTGTGTGTGTGTGTGGGGAGAGAGAGAGAGAGAAAGAAAGTGCGTGTGTGTATGGAATATCTACTACAAAAATACTGCTCTCTATATAGAAACAAATCTAATATATATTTATCATAATTAGTGCACATCTTTAACCAATGGTTTCATATACTAACAATCCCCCAGAACTGCAAGCAATATTTCTTAGTCTTATTTCGAGGCCAATGTGTATAGAAATATCTGAAAAAATGTTTGCAAAATATTCTGTAAAAGAATGAGAAAATATATGAAAGAAGCGAAGTGGTAGGGATGAGGTAATTCTGGTATGAAAAACTTCTAACCTGGAAAACAGACGGGCAAGTTATGACATTTAGTTTGCTTCCTACATCCATGAGAGTTAACAATTTTTCATTATCATCTTGTTAAAATATTAGCAATATAAACATTGACATGTTGGCATACACGGTCTTGATGAAGTGATTTATCAGCGTTATGTACAGTTGGGTACTTACATGAACGATTATATACACACTTGTTAATAATTATAACACAAGCATATCCACATACCAAGTAGATGCACACGGAAGAGAAAACTATATTAACTATAACGTAAATTATTTAGATTTTCAAGATAAATTACACTTCTCCTGGCCTTTACATTTTGAGTTCAAATCTTGCTAGGGTCTAAATAGTCCAGTAAAATGCCATTACTTTGTCCTTGGGTGCGGATACAAATTTCAGAGACTCTGAAAGGGGTCATTGACACGACCCTCGCATCCCTAACTAAACAGTAAAAGAGAAAATGACAACAAGACAAGCAATATGGGATCGATCTATTTGTCTACAACAGATTTCTCGAAATATGTGACACCATCACGATTGTCGTTATATTTATCGCCATCGGAGAAAGAAGCACTGACAAAACCTATAACCTATGATCGACTTCTCAATTTCATGACGTAGTTGGATGAATGCAACTTATATAAAATTAGTACTCGTCGATAGAATAAACATTATATCCAGCGCTCTACAGACTTTACCTTTACTACACTATCGCTATAATAATTGTTTCTACATTTGGAACAATGCCACCAATTTGAATGGAAGTGGGAAAGTCGGTTAAATCAACCCCAGTATGTTACTGGTACTTTAGTTTATTGATCACGTACGAATAAAAAGCAAAGCGATCCCCGGCGAAATTTGAACTGAGAACATATAGAGCCGGTAGGATTGGAGGGGGAGGAGGATGAGAAGGAGGAGGATGAGGAGGAGGATGGGGAGGAGGAGGAGAAGAAGAAGAAGAAGAAGAAGAAGAAGAAGAAGAAGAAGAAGAAGAAGAACGACAAAATCAGCATCCGATATCCGTAAACAGATTTGCGTATTTAATACCGATGTCCAAATATTTTTTCACTAGTTAAACTATTAACACGATATGAAGCTAAACACACACACACAAACGCACACCTACGCACACATTCACACACACTCGTACACACGTGTAGGCCCTCCCTCGAGACCCGAAAATACACATACACTATATACATTTACATACACACACACAAACACACACACTCACACACACACATATATATATATATATATATATATATATATATATATATATATATATATACATATATATATATATACTGTATATATATATACATATATACATATATATATACATATACATATATATATATATATATATATATATATATATATATATATATATATATATATTCTTATGTGTATGAGTAACTGTAATGACGATTCATCATGTGTGTTCGCTACCAAATATTCGAAATCCTTAGGGTGTAATTAAAGATTTTTCCTTAATTAAACACATGTCAAAAGCTTCCTGAGCCTTTAAAACAACACCCAACTATTGCTCCTTCAACCTGTTATGTGTTAGGTACAAACATTATGCATGCTATTTGAAAGATTATTTGATTAATATTTAGAAAATAGAATGTCATAGACATTTGACATGGAAATAAATTCGTTTTTTTCTTCTTTTTAATCTCTGAATGTACGGATGTATGCATGTATAGCGAGCGAATTGGTAGTGTTATTAGCATGTTGGACAGATTAGGTGGCGATATTCGTTCGCATCCTCTGAATTCCGAGTTAAAATCCCACGAAGAGCAGCTTTATTTCTCACCCTTTTGAGGTCGATAAATAAAGTATCAGTGATATTCTTCTTCTTCTTCTTCTTCTTCTTCTTCTTCTTCTTCTTCTTCTTCTTCTTCTTCTCCTCCTCCTCCTCCTCCTCCTCCTCCTCCTCCTCCTCCTCCTCCTCCCCCTCATCATCATCATCATCATCATCATCATGATAATCATGATTTTCTTAACTCTGGTTATTTCCCGGGATACCATCCATAAATATGTATATGTGCGTGTGTGTGTGTTTGAAATATATCACGCAAATACATGTATGTGTGTTTCACAAATTTTTGCCAACAGAGAGAGAGAGAGAGAGAGAGTCGGTTTCTAGCATAGACACAAGACTCTCTCATTGGAATTTACACAACATCATCTAGGTAGATATGTATGCATGTCTGCATGCATGCATGTGTAAGTATGGATGTTATTGTATGTGTGGATGTGGATGTTTTGAGTTGTATGTGTGCATGTTGAGTTGTATGTGTGCAGTTATTAGATGCAACATTTTTGGAATGTTTTACATATTTTTACTGTTCCATTAATGGATTGTAATTTCATAACTAGTTGTATTGTATGTATGTATGTATGTATGTATGTATGTATGTATGTATGTATGATGAAGTGGCATTCCAGTTATTGAAGAACAACTTTTAGCTACATAACTCGAAGTGAGAGGGAAATAGGGAGAGAGTGGTTGGGAGAGATACAGAGATTAAGGAGAGTAATTGAAGAATTTAGCGATCAAGGGATCTAGATTTGTGAGGCATCCTGTTAGAAATGGTAGAGACAATATCAGGGTCTGTGGCCTTGTTGGTTTGAACGACCTGAGATGATTTCAAATTTGGCATGTAGCGGCACCTGATACGAAATATGTTGAAATCTAAAGGGGTAGTTTTGGTGGGTACAGACTGATATATTTACTAAGATATCATCGTCTAAATCATAGAAGAAGTTGCTGTAACCCGGCCGCAGCTCGTGACTGAAATCAATACTAGAATATATACACGCAGGCACACATACAGTCACACACAGACACACACACGTACACAAACATATATGTACACACACACACACACACACACACACACACACACACACACACACACACACACACACACACACACACACACACACACATATATATATATAGAGATAGATAGATAGATAGATAGATAGATAGATAGATAGATAGATAGATAAATAGATAGATAGGTAGGTAGACAGATATCAACGCAGAGATATATTTATTTATTTAATTATTTCTTTGCCGAGGTCAGAAAAAATTACTTAA
>OZ024743.1:229575322-229577822 GCA_964016885.1 Eledone cirrhosa
TTCATTATACATATTTCAGGGATACCAAATTAAATTATGGTATGCTCTCATCAGACAAAATACAATATATAACAGTTTTACAAATAAGCTTTGACGTACCCTTCTAATTGTCCTTAACACTATGACTTATTAAACTAATATAAACAACTCACTATCCGGATGGCTTCCAAAAATAATGGTTGCATTTTAAAAGGGTACGTCAAAGCTTATTTGTAAAACTGTTATATATTGTATTTTGTCTGATGAGGGCATTTAATTTGGTATCCCTGAAATATGTATAATGAAATAAATATGGTTTTATAAATATAGTTTCCGTTTATTAATATCGTATGTATATTTATATATATATATATATATATATATATATATATATATATATATATATATATAACGAAGGAAATGTGGTAAGGAACCAGGTGGACCATAACGCACCAAAGTACTCAATACTTGAGGTAGTAGAGTGGGTAATAGTCCAGAATTAGCCGTCGAAACGGCTTGAGCTCAGCTGTCGGGGTCTTACTGGTTCCTATATATATATATATATATATATATATATATATATATATATATATATTTTACGATCGTTTATGGGATATATATGTGTATGTTGGTATGTATATCATATTAAAAATCTATGTAAAATAATATTACAAATTATCAGAGGAATGATTTCTGAAGATGGCAATATACGTGAAGGTATGTATATCTCCTCTGATAATTTGTAATATTTTTTTACATAGATCTTTAATATGATATACCTACCAACACACATATACATCCCAGAAACGAACGTAAGATGATTTTTATAATATAAGGAACCTGTTCTTTGTTTTTATTTCATTGTTTTTATTAATTTATCTTGACTCTGTTTTCCTATGATTTTTATCGTTAAAATTTGAATGCATTTTCTGTTTTCATGATATCTTCTATATTTGGATTACATTGAGTTCGTCATACGGATTGGACACTACCGTATATTTTGGTAGATTTATCTACATATATATATATAGATAGTAGAAAGATCAGGTACCTCCGTAAAAACACTTATTAGCAAGACATACCCGTTCCAAAGACCCTCATGTATAGATAAGAAATGTATAACCTGTAAAATAAGCCCCCATATTAACTGTAAAACTAGAAATGTAGTGTATAGCATAAGATGTACTGAAGGACAATGTAGAAACAAAAATATAGTGTACATAGGTGAGACAGCTCGTAGTATAGGGGAACGGATAAATGAACACTGGCGAGACCTTCAAGATAATAAAGAATCATCTGTACTCTACCAACATGCTAAGATAGAACACAAGGGTAAATTAGAGAACATAGAAATAAAAATAGAATCCACACACAGAAAAGATGCAATGTTTAGGCAAATTACAGAGGCAGTAAGCATAAAAGAATTACAACCAAAATTAAATAGAAAATATGAGTGGAACAGCAACATCACAACTTACAATTAAGGACAAAATGAAAACACACACACACATAGAACAAACAACCAACCAACAACATGTAAATAAATAAACAAATAGATAAATGAACACAAACACACACAGACACCCGGATGTGGCGCATGCGCAAACTGAGCACACAACACACACACAGAAACAAAATGGCGTAGGACAGAATAAAGGAAAGGCACAGAAACAAAGAAAGGAATCCCCAGTCACTGAAGAGGTCACAGAGTGTGTGACGAAAGGACTATGACTATATATAAACAACTATCTGGTTGTGGAACCAACCAACCAACCAGAAATTTATAAGTTTGTAGATTTGTAAATTTATAAATTTATAAATATATAATAAATTGAAGTGAAAGCAACTGGTGCGTGTGTTTCTTATTGGCAACATGACCCTCCCAAAGTATAACAATATATATATATATATATGCATATATGTATATATAACGAAGGAGGTATGGTAAGGAACCAGATGGGACATAACGCACCCGAGTACTCAATACTTAGGGTAGTAGAGTGAGTAATAGGAAAATGTTTAACCTCGACGGCAGAGCTCAAGCCATTTCGACGGCTATTTCTAGTCCAGAAATACCCGTAGAAATGGCTTATAAACGGTTTAAGTAATATTTTCTGACCTCGGCAAAGAAATAATTAAATAAATATATCTCTGCGTTGATATCTGTCTACCTATCTATCGTCGGGGTTAAACATTTTCATATATGTATATATATATATGTATATATACACACACACGCAAAAATGTTCGTAACAAAGATGGTGAAGAAGTTGGCTGATAATCAGATTGTTTAGATATGATTTCATATTTAGATTACTCAAATGGAATTTTATAAATCATGGCCCTGAGGAGGGAATAATCGATAAAATCGAACTTCAGTAACTTACTTTATACATATCCCTGAAGAATGAAATGCAAAATTTACGTTGATGGAACCTGAAACCAGAATACATAGACCCATAACTAAATATCACAAGGAATGTTTTCTGATATTTCTGTCATATACTTTTAAATAAAATTA
>OZ024743.1:229582822-229602822 GCA_964016885.1 Eledone cirrhosa
GTTTTTGAAGGAGGGTGGCGGTTTGATCATGACAATTGACTCGGTGGTCAACTGGATTGGTCCCACCCGTGGCAAGAGAGAGAGAGAGAGAGAGAGAGAGAGAGAGAGAGAGAGAGAGAGAGAGAGAGAGAGAGAGAGAGAGAGAGAGAGAGAATGAGTCGGAGAGCGTACAACCATGACAAAATATCGTGCCTCGCTCCGACGTATTTTCTTCCGCCGAACCCACGCATCTCAGGGATTATATATATATAAATATATATCCTCAGCATTCTCGTGTTGCACCCATCCACCATCTGAGTGAGTTTCTTGGTCAGTGTCCAAGTCTCAGACCCATACAGCAGCACAGACTCCACTACAGCAATGAAGAGGCGGACTTTCAGGTCTCTACAAAGGTCCGACTTCCACACCGATCTCAAGCTGTGGCACGCCGCCCAGGCCTTACTCTTCCTCTCAACCACATCATCCTCCTTATTCCCAATCTTTGCTCCCAAATACAAAAGTCAGCTCAAAAGTGACACAGAGGAGACTGAGGTTAGCTGGACATGCTCACCGACATCCAGAGTTGATATTGTACTCAGTGCTCCTTTGGGAGCCCCTACATGGACACACTAGAAGTGGAAGACCAAGGTTAACGTATGTTGATGCCCTAAGGACAGACACTGGTCTGTTGGAGACGCAGGACATGGCAGCGATAATGAGGGACAGAGACCGCTGGAGAGAACTCGTCCATGGATCTCGGGAATTTTACCCGCTTTAGATATATATATATATATATATCTGTCTAACAAGAGAAGAGCTGAATTGTTACTTATTTTCTGTGTCCATTAACTCTGTCTGTCCTGTTAGTACGTAATGAAGCGTATATCACTTCAAGCTTTTCAACGATAATACATGAAGTTGGACAATATAGTGTAAGATAGTGTAAGACATAGATACACACACACGCACGCACAAACGCACACACACACTCGTACAGTGCACAAACATACACACACGCACACACACACACACATATATATATATATGATATATAAATATATATATATAATATACTAGCAGTAAAGCCCGGCGTTGCTCGGGGTCGCTCAGTAGCTGTGTTAAAGTTACAATGTTAAGTTTCTTTCTTGGCTTAAAAACTGTAGTGTCTACTGTGCAGACTTGCATGTGGTGTTTTTGATTAATATTCCCTCAACCAACAATATGCCTTATGAAGTTAAGAAAACATAACGATAACCCGAATGTTATAACAAAAGAGGATGCTGGGGATAGAAACTGCACTGGTTATTTATTAACAAAGATCGAAAATGTAAACACTGCAACGCAGAGAAAAACATTAGCGTAACCAAATTATCAGTTATGTCTGTCTGTACGCCTATATCACCTCTCTGCACGACTGTCTGTCTGCACGCCTATATCACCTCTCTGCACGACTGTCTGTCTGCACGCCTATATCACCTCTCTGCACGACTGTCTGTCTGCACGCCTATATCACCTCTCTGCACGACTGTCTGTCTGCACGACTGTCTGTCTGCACGCCTAACGACGAAATATTTGCTTGTTTTACGTAGTCTTTAAATAGACTTGTTTTCAAGTAAAAATATTGTTTTAAAATGCTTTTAAATGGAAATGAAGCAAAACGGAAGCTTAGTGTTCGAACTGATGAATTTTGCAGGTCAATATTTTGCTATGTCATTTTAAACGCTGAGAAAGCCAGCGTAATTTTTTACGTAAGACGCTCAATGTAAACAGAACAAAGGGAAATAACTGATAACTTACGCTCAAAAATCGATACATTATATTCGATTTCGTCACATAGGGTGGGTCAATTTGAAATTTTTTTTTCCGATGTCTTCGCTAGGGCTCAATGTACAAGTATAGCAATTTCGGTGCAATTCCGTGAGAGATTCTAAGAGGAGATGTGTGCCAAAAATCGATAGACAGACAGACAACCACAGTTTTATATATATAGATAAGATATTCACATATAAACACATATCTCTTCTTAGCTTCGTACGGATCTATAATAACACACACACACACACACACACACACACACACACACACACACACACACACACACACACACACACACACACACACGCGCGCGCTCATGCTTACGCACGTGCTCAAGTATAGCTCTTTTTACAAAACAGTTTATTTTCCATTTCAGGTAGACACGCATCATCATCCACATTTCTAAAAAACAGATCATACACAAAACGCCAGCACCAAGAGATGTCAACATGAATGGACCTATTATTTTTTAACTAAAGACATGTTTTCCAATTCTATCCCGCCCGTCCCCTTAATGTATTTTATTTCTCATTCTTTCTTCTGATGAAGGACTAGCGTCCGTAACGTTAAGACCCTCTTCCTGCTATATCAAGCGTTAACCTAATATATCCCTTCCATATACTGTACCGATTGTGTTGTTATTTCTGTTTACCTTTTACACATATATATATATATATATATATATATGTCGTATGGTTGCTAGGATGCGTCCATAGGCGGTATGCCGGTTGAGCACTCTTCTTCGTTTTCCATATTATATATATATATATATATATATATATATATATATATATATATATATATATATATATATATACTAGCCGAATTACCCGCATGTTGCTGCGTTTCATATTTTTTTTTGTAATAAAATGATGATTTTACATCAGTGATATAATTTATAGAAAAACTCTGCATTTCAATATTACTCAATATAAAATGTATTGGATGAAAATTTAGAAAAGATTATTTTTTGTAATATCTCAAATGAAAATTACATTATTAAATCTTATTCTTATTTTATTTCTTGTAAATAATTTTTTTCAAAATATCAATTCAAAACTTTTGTGTATAGGCACCATACCTTGTTATTTACCTGCAGTTTAAATTTCATATAAATCGAAGGGAAAACATTTTCAGCGGGGGTTTGTGCCACCGGGGAACACTTTGATTAAAATGAAATATACTTATCCAAGTACCCTGGGCAATGTATCTTCAGAATATATATGTTTATGGGGGTCTATCTCGAAAACCACAGGAGTAGTTCGTGAACAAACAAACAGACAGGAATACAACTTTATATATATATATATACATATATATATATATATATATATATATATATATATATGTAAATGTTCTATTTAAATTGTTGGGATACAACAAGCAAATATTTTTATAACTGCATTCAACAAATATTTGGAGTAAAAATACGATATTAACAAAGGGAAACTATATTTATAAAACCATATTTATTTCATTATACATATTCCAAGGACACCAAGTTAAATTATGGTGTGCTTTCATCAGATAAAATATAATATAGATCAGTTTTATAAATAAATATTGACATACCCTTAAAGAATGCAACCATTTCTGTTGGAAGCTCCCGGATAGTGGAGTTGTAGCTTTAATTATATTATTAGTATTGGATATTTTAAAAATAAACCGTTGGGTTAAGGAGAAAGAGAGAGATAGAGAAGGAAAGAGAGAGAAACAACAGAGAGAGAAAGATAGAGAGAGAGAGGAGACAGAGAAAGGAGAGAGAGAACGAAAAACTCTAATTCATATCTTGTTGAGTTAACTTAACAATTGAGATGAAATGAATAAATAAAGTTAGAAATGTTAATAATCATGAATGGAATATACATATATAATATGAGAAATTTAACCATTGTTTAAATATGATAAGATTTTTAGTTAATCAGTTAAATATTGAGATCAATATATTAAAAATTGGGATCTATATATTAAGAAATCCATATATTATTAAAAATCTATATATTATATAACACGTATACACACGCAAAAAGTACATACATATATATATATACACGCTTATAAAAATACATATTACATATCTAACTACGTATATGATATATACATACAAAATATAAAGGATTCTTTAATTTAATTTAAGATATAGGAATCTTATAAAATGTTACGATTGTTAAGATATTAAAGGAAATTTTATGTTATACACACTTTATGTTATTAAACAAAATTTTTTATATAAGTTTTAGAAGATTACCTGTTATGTATTTATGGCTTTTATTATATGTCTATTTGTCACGAATCTTGGGATAATCATTATACATAAGTGCAATCGAATTGTATGGATATACACGCACATGTACATATATGTACCCTCACAAATAGGTAGATACGCATCACGTATATATATACATAGAGATAGACATACACGCATAAAACATATGTACATGCATGTCAATACACACATATACATATATACACTCATATAGAGAGAAGTATATATAAATACAGTACATAGTATAATTGAGTACATAAAATACAAAAGAATTATATTACGATTTGGCAATATAATTATAAGCAATATAACTTAAAAAAAATATAACTTTAAAATATTATAGAATATTTCAAGTTATAATTTCAAAATAATAGTATGTTTAATAGATTTAGTATAGAAATTTTCTACGTATATTTAACTTAATTTTATATCCATAAGAGAAATAAACAGAAACTTTGAAAGGATAAACTTTCGAAAATAGGAGAAGCTATCAAACAATAAAAAATAAAAAAATATAAGAAATATTTTCTCTTTTCAAGAGCCCTCAGTATATATCTCTAGAATAGTTTATTATATTTATTTATATTTAGGAAGAAAAGTTATTTTTACTTGAGTGTATAATCAGTCAAAAAAGATGAATGAATCTAATGATTTATCGACAGGTTCAATATATTAATAAAATTAATTAATTAATTATATATTACATTTTAAATTTATATTTATATTTAAACCTTGCATTTAATCTATGTCTACAGCAACTGAATAAATTATTCCTTAAGTTCAGGGAATTTTTGGTCTTTAATATAAAGAATATTTCCTCGATACAAAGATCACAATTTTCTGAAGAGGAGTTAAAAGGAGTAGCTTTTGAAATAATATTCCAAATCAACGAATATTCAACGTTCTTTAGTTTGAGGTCCCATAATAGGCTAGATAGAGAAGTTGAAGATTTTTTGTTTGGATCTGTAAAATAATTTTTATGATTATTGAAGCGGGATTTAAACTCTGTGGAAGTGGATCCCACATAATTAAATGAATTTAAATAAATTTTTACATTACAATTATATACTATATTTTTAGCTAAACAATTGTTATTTAACGAACAGTTAGATTATTTCTACAGTTACATTTATCAAATTGGATATTGCTTGCGTTATTAGTCGTATTTTGGTTAGGTTTTAAATTTCTATTATTAATTCTATTAATATTTTACGCTAAATTTTTGGTGGAAGAAAAAGTTAATTTTATAGTATGCCTATTAAAAATTGAGTAATATTTATGTGTTCTAGGGAAGCATTTGTCAAGAGCTTTAAAAAATAGTTTAGCAATAGGGGTTTTAATATTTAATGAGAAAGGAGGAGCGAACCATAATATGTTCCTAGTTCTATTTCTTTTTCCGCTTTCGGAATTAATGTAAGGTTTCTATTATAGTTGTTAAAATTGTTACCATAGTTAACATTGTTACGATTATGGTTAGTTGTTATATTATTATTATTATCAATGTATTTAATTTTATTTCTATACCCAGCTCTACCTAACGCTTCGTTGTAATAATGTGCTTTTTCATCAAATATATTCTTATTAGCTGAAATTCTCGAAATTCGTTCCTGTACAGAGTTCACTATAGTATTTTTAACGGATCTGGGGTGATTAGATTTAAAATTGACGTAGTTTAAGTTCTCATTTAGTTTGTGAAATGGATAATGAAGACATGTGTTAAGATTTAGTGTTACATCTAGAAAGTTAACTATTTTATGGTTATTCTCTATTTCTACTTTTAGATTAAGGTAATTAAAAAATTGTATAATTTGTTTTCTTTTTCTATTTAGTTCACAGTTATTATTTTCTATAAGTAAAAGCATGTCGTCACGATATAAACCTCCGGTTATCTTTCTCCGTAACCAAACGGTTTATTTTGAAAATATCCAATAATATAATTAAAGCTACAACTCCACTATCCGGGAGCTTCCAACAGTAATGGTTGCATTCTTTAAAAGTATGTCAATATTTATTTATAAAACTGATCTATATTATATTTTATCTCATGAAAGCACACCATAATTTAACTTGGTGTCCTTAAAATATGTAAAATGAAATAAATATGGTTTTATAAATATAGTTTCCCTTTGTTAATATCGTATTATATATATATATATATATATATATATATATATATATATATATATATATATAAACGTTTGAATTTGTAAAGCCAAAACAATGCAGGTATCGACATAGAATAAAAAATGCAAATGCAAAAGATATTGTTGACAATTAGTCTTTTACCTTAGATTTATTTAAATGTCCTTAATTTTCGAGATACTATCTCTTCTTCGGAGGGAAGTAAAGCGGTTAGACCAATGTTCTAAATAGCTTGCCAAGCATACCAAGCTATTTAGAACACTAGTTTAACCGCTTTACTTCCCTCCGGAGAAGAGATATTATCTCGAAAATTAAGGACATTTAAATAAATCTAAGGTAAAAGACTAATTGTCAACAATATCTTTTGCATTTGCATTTTTTATTCTATGTCCATACCTGCATTGTTTTGGCTTTACAAATTCAAACGTTGTTCTGGTGACTAGGCTCGATGGAGCCTGCTACCTTTGATATACTTTTGTTTATAGGCTCTGATGATTCCTACCCTAGGGTATGGATGAAACACTGTTAGGAAATAAAACAATGTATTTCTAAGCACTCTTTGGTTATTCCTAAACTTATATATATATATATATATTGTGTAGGTAGTACGGTAAAATACTGGTGTTGATACCAAATCAAGCACTCTATGCACAGGCAGAGTGTATATAAGGAAGTTTCGTTTACATAAGAAAAATATTTATTGCTTATCAACCTGTTACGAGCCAATCCTCTGCGAAACACGTGTAACTGGTCGATATTCAATAAATATTTTTCAGATGTAAACAAAACTTCCTCGTTTTTTCTATTATATATTTATATATATAATATATAAGATCAAAAGATGATCTTATATATTATGTATACTCCAGTCCTACAAACTGTAGAGTGCTTCTTATCCGATATCTGCATTGCTTTATTGTACTACAATAGAACTCACCTCCTACACACACACACATATATATATATATATATATATATATATATATATATCCGCATATATATAATGAACACAAATGTAGTGGATGAAAATTTCATATAATTTCATAGAGTATATTTGCCTTCAATAAAAAAAGCAGTTAACAAGCCAACAACATTCTATATCCTGATGAGAAGACTGTTAAAGTCTAGAATCGTAGATTAGATTATAGATTTTGGTACTTTGTTATTCCAAATGAACTGCAGAAAACTCATGAAAGGTTTAGATACACACACGCACACACACACACACACACACACACACACACACACACACACACACACACACACACACACACACACACACACACACACACACACACACACACACACACACACACACACACACACACACACACACACACACACACACACACACACACACACACACACACACACACACACACACACACACACACACACACACACACACACATACACACACACACACACACACACAGATGAATATATAGATAGACAGACAGAGAAATGCAAATATATACGTATCAGTTGATTTCTCTCTCTCTCTCTGTCTCTCTCTCTCTCTCTTCACAGATACACAGAGAGAGAGAGAGAGAGAGAGAGAGAGAGAGAGATGAATATATAGATCGACAAACAGAGAAATCTAAATATATACGTATCAGTTGATTTCTCTCTCTCTCTCTGTCCCTCTCTCACTCTTTCTCTCTCTCTTCACAGATACACACACACACACACGCAAATGCATACAAACACACACACACATAGATGGACAAACATATGCACAAACATACGTATATATCCAACACCCCTTCCCATAAACACGCTCACGCACACCTCAATACGTCTTCGTTTATTACCAGAACTGACATGATGAATTTAGTTTAGTCACAAGATGTCTGACTGACAGATGCTGTAAGCAACAATAGAAGCCGAGCATTCGAACATAACATAATAGCTGTCCCTTTGACTAATTCATTTGGCTGAAGTGAAATTGTCTTTCAGAGCATTCTCCCTCTCTTTCGTTCTTTCTCTCCCTCTCTCCCTCTCTCTCATTTACTTCTGACCTCTTGAGGATTAGACAAGCATGAAATGTTCTATTTGACAAACACACAATACACAGAGAAGACAATACATACTTTTCAGTCCATTATTATACATAGTTTCGTAATAACTTCCTTCCCCATTCTGCTGCTACTAGATTCACTATTAACTGCCGTTGTCTGTTTGTGTATGTATGTATGTATATATGTACGTATGTGTGTAAGTGCCTAAGTGTGCATGATTGTGTGTGACTGGTGTTTCGTAGTATATATATATATATATATATATATATATATATATATATACACATAGACATATATATACACACACACATATATATATATATATATATATATATATATATATATATAAATAAATATACACGGGTGTGTATGATTGTGTGTAGAGGATTATATTAATAAAAGGAATTCCAGATTTGTCTGATTTACTCGTTTTATTTACAATCCTTTAAAATTATAATGATATTATAATGAAATAGCGTGATAGAATATTAAATGTTATGTGTTAAGTGTTAATTGAACAAGTATTTTCAAGGTTTCGCAATCTTCAGGTTCATAGTCAATGGTGCAATTTTCAACTGTAATGAGATGGCTAAATTTTGTGCCTTATATACAGTATAAAGTGGCTACAGCATGCTAAGTTTTGCAAACTCTATTTCAACCAATCGGTGTGTAGTTTCACTAGATTACTAAAGCTGATTGGTTTAGGCATCACGGTTGGTTGAGCATGTCTAACAACTTCTATTTGACCTTATCCAAAGCATAAATTGTATATAGATACACACGTATATATACACTATCATGTAAATTCCTATATTTATATCTATATAATTACATTATACATGTACATCTACGAATACATAGCTACTGCATGTCTACATGTACATGAACACACATACACACACATACACACACGCACACGAACGCACACACTCACACTCATATATATATTCAAACATTCATATATGATAGAAACAGAACGACAGAGTAATTTTTATGTGTTCGTATATGTATATGTTTGTTTACTTACACAAAAAAATGACATGACCACATTACCTTCGCACCCAATCCACTTCATCTTTGTGGTTTTCTGTGATTTCAGCTACAACGGTCGGAGGTTGGTCTGAGATGTCTAGTACAATATCTTCCTTTGTTCATACTTTTTAATTCTATCTATTGATATGATGATGCACTGCGCCACACAACTCACGTGGATGGTATAATACATGTATGTGTCTATATGGATATAATATATATATATATATATATATATATATATATATATATATATATATATATATATATATATATATATGTGTGTGTACATCTGTATATCTGTATATATATATATATATATATGAGTGTGTATACATCTGTACATCTGTATATATATATATTTGTATGTAAATATACATACATACATATATATATATATATATATATATATATCAACATATACATATATATATATATATATATATATACAGATATGCAGATGTGTGTGTGTGTGTGTGTATATATATATATATTTGTGAAGGCGTGTGGCTGAGTGGTTAGATAATTGTATTCGCAATCGTAAGGTTGTGAGTTCGATTCATGGACCAAGCGATGCGTTATGTCCTTGAGCAAGACAATTTATTTCACGTTGCTCCTTCTACCTGGAGTTGCGACCGATAGATAGTATTAGCAATTGGAAAGACCAACGGAAACATTGTTCCCTCGGTCCGATTTGACAAAAAAGTCGATCGTTCCTTTGTATATATGTGTTTCGTTTCTGAAAGTGAAAGCAACTGGTGCGTGTGTTTCTTATTGGCAACATGACCCTCCCAAAGTATAACAATATGTATATATATGTATATATATATATATATATATATATATATGTATATATATATATATATATATATGTATATATATATATATATATGTAGGAGGTGAGTTTTATTTTAGTACAATAAAGCAATGCAGATATCGGATAAGTAACACTCTACAGTTTGTAGGACTGGAGTATAAATAATATATAAGATCAAAAAATGGTTAAAAGAGTTCCATGTATTTTATTATGCGCATTTCAAAAACAAATACCATCATGCGATGACATTTGCGTTTTCGTCAGATAAAATAGGGAGACATGATATGAAGGTTAAAAAACACTTGTGAATAGTGCAGTTTAAATCAACATATGAAAAGTAGTTTTAGATTGATGTGTGATATTGGGAGAAAAAAAATGAAAAAAAATGAGGGGTGGGGGGGGGGGTGGAAAGGATGAAAAAGAGGAGGAGATGAGTGTAAAGAAGAGAGGGGGAGGAGTATAATAAGGATGAGATAGGAGGAGAGATGGGTGATAGCGAGAGAGAGATAGCTTTTATAACTGAGAAAAATATATTGTTTTGCAGAGAGAGGTTAAAAAACCGTTGGAAGATAATATATAAATTAAAAGAATTTCGAAATTAACGAAGAGAAAAATTTAAGAATAATGTTAAATTCAGGTTTGTATATTGAAGTGTTTAATAATATGTGCGATGAAAAGAAATTGTTAATATGTATTAAGAATAATATTAAGTTAAGGTTTGAATATTGAAGGGTTTAATAATATGTGCGATGGAAAGAAATTGTTGATATGTATTATTAAAAAAAAAAAAAAATAGTAATGCAATTAAGGATATAGTGTGAAAAGAAGTAGGAGAGTGGATGAATATGTGTAATATGTAGAAGTTACATGAGCATGAAAGGGAGAAAAAAATACTGAATTGAGGATGAACAATCTAACGTAAAAAAAATGTTTATGTTTACGAAGGATTTTTCAAGGTGATACTATAAAGTATTTAAAAGGGTAATAGTAAATTTTATGGCCAGTGATAGGATGGAAGAAGGAAGAGTGGATATATTGTGGTGAGTAATAATGAGAATTGAGAAGTATCTAGGAAGAAAAGGTACAAATTAGAGGTTAGAAATTAAAAGAAAAAAGGAAAAAAAGGAAGAAAGGGAAGTGATAAATACGAGTGTTATAGAATGAGTAACTAGTATTATATAATGTACTAGCAAATGACCCCCGTCCATTGGACGGTGTCAGTTCTTGGTAGGGCTGCATATTAATGGTCAATTTCCGTGTTGTATGTTTAACTTGGAGGATAATTTTACCTGATCAACTCTTTCAATAAAAAAAATGAGACGGTATTCAAAAAGAGCAAGTTTTATTTACAGATATGTGTCATTAAAATGTGAACATAGAGAAATGTATCGTTAGCCGTGTCGGTTGAACAATGTGTATTTTAAAACATCCATCATGTACACACACACACAAACACATACACACACAAACATACACACACATACACACAAACACACACACATACACACACACACATACGCACACAATCCCAAGACGTGACGTTGTGGAAGGGGGAGAGCTAAGATGTGTAATAAATAAGTTAAAATTATAAACGCTGTATTTATCATATTCGCGTCACACACACTCCTCTCTTTCTTTATTTTACTCTCTCTCTCTCTCACTCCTCTCTTTCTATCTCTCTCTCACACATCCTTCTCTGGCCGTTATGGAAATTACACACACACACACACGCACATGCACGCACACATACACACACATATACACACGCACATACACATACAATCCCATAACGTCGTGTTGTGGAAGAGGGAGAGTTAAGAAGTGTGTAAAAGGAACGCTCTCTCTCTTTATGGCCGTCATGGAATTTGTTAGTGCAAAAGTCTATAAGATTATAAAATCGAAGTTTGTGACTTCGAAATTAATCATTATGAAATAAACTTTTCTTGATGTTACAAACGGTAGCGTATTTTGGCTATGTGTTTAATTTGACAGAGATGGATAGAATATTTTCCAAGTGAAACTCTTTTACACACACACACACAGAACGGGAATTATATATATATAGATAATAAATAACATTGAAAGAAGGTAGTAAGATGGGTATATTTTTAAAGAAATATATATGTATTTATATGTGTGCCTTTGAGAAAAAGGATTTTAAATTGGTAAATTATTAGATATTAGCTGTATACTTTATGGAATGTTCTGTCGAATTTATGCAAGCCGAGAGAAAACAAGTCAGTGCGTCTATTTACTATATAATCTAAATTAGACATAATGGTAAATTTATCACATAAACAGAGATTACATGTCTTGGATAGAGAGGCATTCAAGTATGAAGAAGCAGAACAAACCTTCCTCCAAGAGATGTTATATTTAATGTTTTTGTCTTTCAAGGACCATATGAGTTCTGAGAGTGCCGTGTTGGTTCTTTTAAGTTGGTATTTAAAATACGAATGATGATTATAAAGACGAGCTTTAAAGGAGGTGGAAGTGGAGCCAAAATAGGTAAAGGAATTGGTGTCAGTTATAACTTTACATTCATAGATTAAGTTTTTTTCAAGACAATGGTTGTTGAGAGGACATTTATTTTTAACAGGGCAATTACAATTGCGATTAGAGAAATTAACAGAGTTATTAACAAGTGACCTAGTGTTATCTATAGAAGGAATTGGATTGGAGAAGTTATTTACGATAGGAATAATAGTTTCTTGATTTAGATTGGGATTAAGAACATTTAACGAAGTTGCGTTTGACGTTGTATTTGGGTTTGCAGAAATTAGCCTAGGGTTTACAATGACGTCGGGAGTACTATTACTATTATTATGATATTCAGTGTTGGAAGGAAGCGATTTAGTATTTAGTATTTTATTGTTGTGTTTAGAGATAATGTTGGAGATGTTGGAGGAGGTCGAATAGGAAAATGTTATAGTGTGTTTGTTAAATATTTTACTATAGATATGTGAGGGAGGGAAGCATTTATTTAAGGCACTAAAGAATAATTTAGGAATATTATTATTAATACAGATGGAGAAAGGAGCATTATACCAGATTATCTTTTTGTATCTAGGTCTTTTATTAAAGTTATTGGAATGATCATGATTAATTATTCTACTGTAAGATCTTCTAGAATTTGTTTCTTTACTGTATTTGATTTTATCAGGATAACCGGCTTTAGAAAGCGCGTTATTATAGTAATTGGCGTTAGCATCAAAGATGTTTTTATTAGATGATAGGTTGGATATTCTTTTTCCAATATTACGAACTATAGCATTCTTAATATTAGTGGGGTGGTTAGATTTAAAATTAACATAATTTAGATTCTCATTGTTTTTCTGGTAAGGGTAATATAGGCCAGTGTCAAGATTAAGAGATACATCCAAGAAATTAACTAGTTTGATGTTGTTATCAAATTCAATTTTTAAGTTATGTTGGTTAAAGAGATTACGTATATTGTTCTTAATAATATTAAGGTTAACTATGTTGCAATTTAAGATCTTAAAACGTCCATCGTCACGATCAATTCCAACGCGAAGTTTAGGAATTTTCAGATTCAAAGAGTTCAAAATAAAGATACCAATTAAATCTGTCAATTGGGATGAATCGGATGCTCCCATTGTGATGTCAAAGTTGTTAGAGGTATCAGCTCTGGTCCAATATTCATTGTTGAACTCTCGGATGGTTTTACGTGCGGTGAGAATGATGTGAAGTTCATCTGTGGTGAATATTTGTAAGCGAAAGATAGAGCATTGTTGAGAAGTGAGGGCGAAATAGAAGAATAGTAGCTGGCAATATCAAATTGAATAAATTTTTGTTTGTTTTTCTTATTCAATTTGTTGAACCAGCCAATCACTTCAGAAGTACCAAACCATAAATTTAAGTTCGAAGTAGAGCAATTAGAACGAACCTGTGGGATAATTCTATCCAAGATGGCTTTGCTAACAACCCCAGATCTGATTTAGAGGGGGAGATTGGTCTAACAGGTAGTTCAGTACGAAAGTTGCTTTTGTGATCCTTGAGATTTTTCCTCGGAGTTCTTGGGAGGAATGGTTCGGTCTTTTTTCCGATGCCAAGTTTTGACATAATCTCAGAAGCTTCAAAGTTTACGGATTCTAAATTATCATGGTTGGTTTTGCGATATTGTTTCCTAAGTTCCTTACGGATAAGGTTGTTATAGTTATCCTTAGAAATACCATATAAATTATTTGTTTTGTCGGAGTTTTGAGGAATTTAGGTTTAAAATTGTGCTCTTGAGATTTACAAGGTGCTCTTGTCCTCTGTAAGGGTTTCTCTTGAATTTAAGATTTTTTAACATAAACATAAACATAAACATAAACATAAACATAAACATAAACATTTTTTTTTACGTTAGATTATTCATCCTCAATTCATTATTTTTTTCTCCCTTTCATGCTCATCTAACTTCTACATATTACACATATTCATCCACTCTTCTACTTCTTTTCACAATATATCCTTAATTACATTACTATTTTTATATTTTTTTAATAATACATATTAACAATTTCTTTTCATCGCACATATTATTAAAGCCTTCAATATACAAACCTTAATTTAACATTATTCTTAAATTTTTCTCTTCGTTAATTTTGAAATTCTTTTAATTTATATATTATCTTCCAACGGTCTTTTAACCTCTCTCTGTAAAACAATATATTTTTCTCAGTTATAAAAGCTATCTCTCTCTCTCTATCACCCATCTCTCCTCCTATCTCATCTTTATTATACTCCTGCCCTCCATTCTTTACTCTCATCTCCTCCTCTTTTTCATCCTTTCCAAACCACCACCCCACCCTCAATTTTTTTTCCAATATCACACATCAATCTAAAACTACTTTTCATATGTTGATTTAAAACTGCACTATTCACAAGTGTTTTTAACCTTCATATCATGTCTCCCTATTTTATCTGACGAAAACGCAAATGTCATCGCATGATGATATTTGTTTTTGAAATGCGCATAATATAATACATGGAACTCTTTTAACCATCTGTTGATCTTATATATATATATATATATATATATATATATATATATATATATATATATATATATATATATATCCAAAATTAAAATTAAGGATTGTCATGTCTGGGAGACATGCGTCATACCCACCGTAGAATAAGCTCAAAGATTAGATTCGAGCATTACATATCAACTAGAAATACATTGACATATATATATATAAAATAAATACATGAAACAATTCTTTACAAATTATTCCCTGTGATTGATTCATGTATATATTTTATATATATATATGTCAATCTATATATATATATATGTCAATATATATATATATGTCAATCTATTGCTAGTTGATTCTCCTTCTTCTGCTCCTTCCACCCCTCCCTCCAAATCTTTGCCCAGTACACCGGCCCACGCCCGAACTGTACGGTCGTTACATCGACGACTGTATCGGAGCCACGACCCTCACCAGAGAACAGCTCAACTCATTCTCTACTTCTTCTGCTCCTTCCACCCCTTCCTCCATTTCACCACCTCTATCTCCAGCACCCACGTCTACTTCTTAGACATCCCCATCGCCTTCGACCCCTCCCACCACTCCCTCGTCACCTCCGCCCTCTTCAAACCCACCGACTCCTACTCCTACCTCGACTTCACCTACACCCACTAAACACTCTATTCCCTACTCTCAACTCCTCAGGATCCGCCGCCTCTGCAGCCGAGATGTTGACTTTGAGTCGCAGGCCCTTTCCCTGGTCAACCATTTCATCCGCAGAGGTCCCCCCACCCTCGCCCACACCGCCCTCACTCGCGCCCGTGCTGTCAACCGCTCCACCACCCTCACCCCACACCACCGCACACCACCCAACGTCTCCCCTTCCCCATCACCTACAATCCCGCCACCCTACCCCTCTCCGCACCATCCACCGCCTCTTCTGACGCCTCCAGTCCGAACCCTCCACCTCCCACATCTTCCCATCCCCACCACTCTCCTCCTTCAAACGCGCACGCAATCTCTGCACCCTCCTCGTCCGCAGCTCCCTACCCCCAACCCACGCTCTTATTTTCCCCCCGGTTCCCTTCCCTGTTCCAGGCCTCGTTGCAACACCTGCCCCCACATCACCAACAACACCACCTTCCAGGGTTCCAACGGCGACGCTCTCTCTGTCCGGCATGCCTTCCGCTGCACCTCCTCCAGCCTAGCACATGGACTTCGCTGCACGGAGTGCAGCACAACCTACGTCGGACAGACTGGACGTCGCCTGGCGGACCGTTTCACCGAATACCTCTGGGATATTCGTTTCGGCGGGAGTTCCCCCATCGCCCGCCAATTTGGTGCCCCTGGACATTCCGCGCACCACCTCACAATCTGTGGCCTACTCCAATGCCACGGAACACCCGCTACCCGCCTCAGGGTCGAACAACGCACCATCTTCACCCTACAGACCCACATTCCCCCCGGCCTGAACTCCCCACCTCTATTCCTTTAGCCTTCGACCCCCCTGTTCCTCCCCCACTCACATATACCCCACTTACATCACTAACACACTCCTCCTTTTCACCCCCCTGTCCCACCCCACAACTAACAATACTAACACCCCCACCCGACCCCGACCACCCTCCCCCAACTAACAATACTAACATCCCCCCCTATCACGCACACACACACCGGTACATATATACACGCACTCACACTATCCACACACCACACTACCACCACTAACCCTCACCCACACATCCACTCCAACCACCCCACAACTAATACCACTAACTTCCCCCGACCCCACGCATACGAACAACCACACCCACCCACACCCACTTACACCTCCCACTCTACACCACGCACTCAACATTACCCACTCTACACCACCCACTCTACACCACTCACTCTACATATCCTACCACCACTGACCCCCGCTAACACACCCGCATTCAACCCTTTCCCCGCCACCAGTATACGAAGACCCACTAACACCCCCTTCACCACACTCACACTCATCCAAACACGCACACACACACCAGTACACTACACTCCCTCCAACGTCCCCCACACCTTTTCTTTCCCTCTCCTCGCTCCACTCACACCCCTTCACACACACACACACACACACACACACACATTCCACTAACAGCTCTACTAATACACACCCCATCCCCTCACATGATCCCTCCCCACTCCACCTTTCACACTTAACCATCCTCTCCCCTGTCCACCACACCTCCGCACACACTGACACACTGACTTTCTCCACCTGCCATTCTCCTCTACTGCTGCTATGCCTTGACCCTCTGACTACTTCTCCGCACACACAGACACACAGTCATCCCACCTTTCATTCTCCTCTACCCTCATCCTGCCTTTACCCTCTGACCACTTCCTGTTGCGCGCGCACCCCACATCTCCCTACTTCCGACTACCACAAACACGGATTACACATCATTGGCCATCGTTCCCACTATCTACGCCATAACATGGAAAATATCCGGCACCTCTTCACATCCTCTACGAAACTACGTTAGGAACTCACCCACGGACATACACTCACAAACATTTTTTTCGAACCACGCCACCTACATCCACAAAACGTATAAACAACAACACACACGTGCGTATCGCCACATATATACACACTTAGCCTCCGGAATCCTCTACCCCGTACCCCACCCCTCTGACACCTCCCCACCCACACCCACACGCACACCGACCTACAACCCACCCCACACACACACCTTTTCTAGAACATGGAACCTCGTTCTTCCCCCAACTCTCACATACACACACACACACACACACGTACACCTACAAACATACACCACCTAGAGCCCTCCCCGCTCGGACACCCCGCCTCCCTCTCCCCACTCCACCCTACACCACCCCTACATGCCCCACACCCTTCCACCACCTGTTTATCTTCATGTTTATTTTTATTTATTTTATTTTTATTTTTATTTGTACCCCTTCCACCGTTTTTCTTTACCCCCTTTTCTAAATTTCTCTCCTCCACTCCCCTACGCACCCTCGGAACTCTCTTCCCTCCCACTTTTCGCTTGAAGAAGGGCTTATGCCGGAAACGCCCCCCCCTCTCAAGAGCGTGAAACTAATAAACCTTTGTTTGTACTGCCTCTCTGTTTTGTTCCCGTTCCATTTTTCACTATATATATGTACTAGCAGCTGAGCCCGGTTGCACCCGGTGCCACTTTTTATTAAGTTAATAATTTGAAAAATATTATTGAAAGTTTATTATAAAGAAGCAGTTTCAGGAAAAAAAAATAGAAATATGCACTTGGGGCTGGACGGCGTAAAATGAGAAGTGGAGCGACGTGAAAAGCATTGTTTATTAACAGCGAAATAGCAATGTCGATGATATGCAATTTGAAAAATACTACTCACTGTTAGTGGTGGTTAACATGTATTAAAATAAAAACACGCGTCCTTTCTTCGCAATTTAAGGGTTTTATTTTTTTTAATGGAAAACAGTGACCGTACTGCAGAATCGATTTCATAAAACGGTACTGTATGATCGTTAAATGTAGAAGTATGATAGTTATTAACAGCGAAATAGCAATGTCGATGATATGCAAGTTTAAAAATGAATATTATGAAGGTTTGTATGATAGTTTACACTTTTTCCTGAAACTGCTTCTTTATAATAAACTTTCCATAATATTTTTCAAATTATTGGTACTGTATGTTAACAGCGAAAGAACGTTGATGAGTTTAAAAATTTGTATGAAATTGTAAATAACTCAGCCAAGTATTAGAACAGGAGGAAATAACTCACCGAACGCGATAGTAAATAGACCGTTTGGGGTCCCTAGGGACCACACTTTTCAGGTTAGCGATTTGAAACCTCGTTTATTTGCTTCCTTGGCACGTTTTACATAGGTGTGTAAATTTTCATGTCCGTCCGACCACGTCTACTACCATTTAACAGTGCACATCTGAATTTCAACCACCACCCATTTCACAAATATATATTAGATATATATTGCGTGTAGGTAGTACGGAGAAATACTGGTGTCGGTACCAAATCAAGCACTCTATGCAGAGGCAGAGTGTATATAATAGAAAAAACGAGTTTCGTGATTACATACGAAAAATATTTATTGCGTATCGACCTGCTACGCGCGTTTCTCAGAGGATTGGATCAAGGTGACCCATAGGAGTTATGGACCCGACTCCACCATCGATCTGCTCCTCAGACTGGTGATGCGACAAGAAATATATTTTTGTTGTGGTATGTGTGCCGAGAAGTTATATTTATAGGCATCGGCCCTATTTTTTTGTGTGTGTGGACGTATGTGTGTATTTTGGTGTAATTAGTGAGGTAGAAATGCGGGTGTATATATATATATATATATGGGTGCGGATGCATTCATGTATATATATATGTGTGTCCCCGCATGTATCTGTGTGTTTCCAAATATATTAATAACTCCCTCTGGTCGAGCAATCTTTGAAGTGTGGGGACAACTGGAAAGCTTCCATTACTCATACTTCTCGCCTTCTTCACTACCTCTTCTACGGCCTCGATATGAATACCCCCTCCGCCTCCGTGGTATTTTCTTCGTGGTTATAGGAGGCTTAGCTCTGTTTCTCGACCGTTATATCGCGTGACTATCTCCCCCTCCGCCTTTTGGGATTCTTTCTCACGTCGTGTAGACGCGTTCTTGAGACTAGTAAAATGAGGTATCCTCTTGATAAGTCGGCAGACCTCGCAAGGACTCTATATCTTTGATATATTGTTTTTGTTTATGCCACGAAACTACGTAGTCGAGGAATTTAGGAACAGTTTAGGTATGATACATTTTATTACTAATTATATCTAAATGTTTCTTCTCTCTTCATAATGTATTTTTAACTCTGATACTGGTTCAGTCTAGTTCAAACTGAATTGGTCTGTCCCAGTCATTCATTGAGCAACATCGGTGAAGTTG
>OZ024743.1:229605322-229612822 GCA_964016885.1 Eledone cirrhosa
CACATATATATACCACAAAAATATTGAAAACAATTAGTGTTATTAGGTTCACTCTATGGATGAAAGAGAGAATAAAGTTCAACGTTTCGGACGTTAGTCCTTCATCAGGTGAGTACAATAACAGATGTAATAGAAAATAGAAAAAGAGGGACATCTGAGGGTGTCTGTTTATAATGTTTTGTGAATATCAGCTTATATATGACTCTTCATTTTCTGAAGCCCCAACTGTTAACCGTATAAATTTCGTCCGGTTCATGTTCGTGATCTAAGATCTAACAACAAGATACGATCAAACATTATATCCAGCACCACTCAAAATCCTGTTATCTGCACCAATATATATATATATATATATATATATATATGTGTGTGTGTGTGTGTGTGTGTGTGTGTGTGTGTGTGTGTGTGTGTGTGTGTGTGTGTGTGTGTGTGTGTGTGTGTGTGTGTATGGGAGTGTGCATGCTTTTATATACATACATATAGCCATATGTTTATATATATATATATATATATATATGTGTGTGTTTGTGTGTCTGTATTTATATATATATATATAAGTATATATATAAAAAATGTATATATATATATCTGTGTCTGTGAGTGAACATATATTCATACATACATATATGCATAGATATCAGCATGTATGCATACATTCATTCAAACATATATGAATACATACATGCATACATACATACACATTCATATATACATACATACATACGTACATACATACATAAATACATACATACATACACATTAAGCACCATTTTTGTGCTTTTGTTTTGGCCTGAGGCAATGGGAAATTGAGGTGGGCAACTTGTTTCAAATTAGGCAAACACAATCAGATTGCTATTACCATCTTTTAAAATTCTTACCTTTTCTGGCTACAGTTCTTCTTTTCTTTTTCTTTATTTCACCGAATATTACCGTTAATATTATTATTGTTATTATTTACGTCGATACTTGCTACATCATCATAATCATAATCATCCTCATTATTATTATTATTATTATTATTGTTATTATTATTATTTATTATTATTATTATTATTATTATTATTATTATTATTATTATCATTATTGTGTTATTGGCCCTTATGGCAAGTAAAAAAAATATTATTATTTGTATTATTTTCAACGTATTTTTTAACAGCAAATTTACTTTTGGTTTGTTTTATTTGTATTTATATAATATAGACTGCACAGTATAACGTATACACTGTACTGTACATACACTGTACACTAAAATATACTATGTATATATATATATATATATATATATATATATATATATATATATATATATATATGTGTGTGTGTGTGTGTGTGTGTGTATATATATACATATATATGTGTGTGTGTGTGTGTGTGTGTGTGTGTGTATATATATATACATATATATGTGTGTGTGTGTGTATGTATAAAGGAAGTAAACAAAATAATGAGTTATAGGAATAGAAAATAAAATATATATTATGTTTAGGCAGCAATCATTACTTTAGCAACAGCAGCAGCAGCAGCAGCAGCACAGTGACAGTAGCCGAATCAATAGTGGCAAAAACTTAACCAATGGCTATATCAAAAGCTGTGGAGATGTGTGGTCTTGTGCTAAGAGTGTTGGACTTATGATCGCAATGTTGTGGGTTCGACCCTTTGGCCGGGTTGCTTGTTGTGCTTTTGAGCAAAACACTTCATTGCACATTGCTCCAGTATACTGGTTTAACTCTGGACTGGATTGGCGTCCTGTCCAGTGTGGAATATGGTACTCCACGCGACGAAACCGGGAAAATCACCGGCCCCACGAGCTTTCTGGCTTGAGACAGTCAGATATCAAAAGCTATATAGTAGTAGTAGTAGTAGTAGTAGTAGTAGTAGTAGTAGTAGTAGTAATCCTGGTTGCACCACATCACCACACTCACCACCAACTGACACAGCCACAACCCAAACTAGCAAAACTAACATCACCAACACCGCTACCAAAGTTACCACAACAGCTTCCACCGCATCACCAATCCCCACATTACGACGACCACAATTACAATCACCAAATTCATCACCAGCACAACCATCACCTATATAATCACTATCTCAACCACTACTACAACTAGTACCACTACGCCCGCCACCGTTACCAATATCAGTATAATAAATAACTATCACCACTATCTCAACCACTACTACAACTAGCACCATCACTCTAACCACCATCCAACAACAACCTTTATCTATAGCAACATCACACCATCATCAGCCTAATTATTACATTTACACCATAAAAACACTAAATACTATCATAATCACTATCAGTATGTTGTCACATTAACGTCACAAGCAGCACATTATTACACTAACGCACTAAATGTTTCTACTTTTGGCACAAGGCCAGCAAATTATCGAGTGCATTACTGGTACTTTATTTTATCAACCCCGTAATAATGAAAGACAAAGTTAACCTCGGCGGGATTTTAACTCAGAATGGCAAGGGCCGTAACTCTATGCATCAAAACATGGTGTCCGACCCTCTACCGATACTGCCAATCCACTAACGCACTAAATAATGCTAATGACACTAAGTATTATAATACTATTATAACGTCGCTACACCAATGCCACTAATAATGCATGAAGACATTCACACCACTGACAATACTAAATATTATTAATATCACTAACAACACATTAACAGATTAAGAATCTTGACAAAGGGCAATAACTCCAAAACAACATTGAGGATTGTTTCTCTCTGTCACCGCTAGAACAAAAAGAGGACGATGGTCATCTCAAAAACATAGCGTATTGAGCCTGTGTGCTTGCAAATGAATTGAATATTATCATTATTCGATATAAAACTTACAAATACATTTACGTATCGGCTATGTTAGTACAAACAATTATATTCTACTGTAAATATTGCTATCTATATATTATTACACCCCCCAACACTATCAAATCATCGTTATTTTAGTAACAATGGTAAATAACTGTTACAAGCACAGATAAAATTTGGGTTGGGTTTGCAAATGTATGGCTTATATCTACCTATGTTGAATATATACAAATGCAGGTATTTATTTCCAGTTGCCATTTGGAAAGTTTCTCTAAAAAAAAAAATATATATATATCTATATCTTTATCATAATCATGCCTGTATATTTTCTTCAGTTCTCATAAAACAACACATTTTATAGATTATTTTCTTCGGTGTGTATCCGGTTTATAATAAGTACACCGTATCCCCGCGGGTCTTAAGAGGCGACTAAAAGATTTGGCGCCAGGAAAAGTATCCGGATATAAAATATTGCTTCAAAAAGAACCACATGATAATTATAAAGCCTGTCATTGGTCCGGCAAGTCTAACGTTTCTTTGTTATATAATATGTATATAATATGATCTGAGTTCAAATCCCGCCGAGGTTAACTTTGCCTTTCATCCTTACGGGGTCGATAAAATAAAGTACCAGTAATACACTGGGAAATTGCTGGCCTTGTGCCTAACGTAGAAACAGTTATATAATATGTATAGATTAATTTATAATATAATATACAGTAAATGTGACTGAATATATGCTGTTCAGTCAATTATAAGTTAAGAGATGAGAGTGGTCATTAGATGTAAGTAAGTTTAGATGAGAACGTGGCATGGGCGAATGTTTAAGAAGTTCTCTTCGTAATCAATGTTCCGACCCATTGCGTGAGACGGGAACTGTATTGAAGGAAGCCCGTCGTATTGTATGTATCTGTGATTCAAATAGCGAGCTCTGCCGCACAGTGTCAACTTGAACCTCCATGTACATGTGGAATGCTTAATCACTTGCACCTTAAATTCCAAAGCAGGCTATTCTGCTGATCAAACAACAGGACCACTCAATTTCGAAATTGACGGATGTCCATTCCAAGTTTAGTGACCATATGCATAGAAAGAAATTGGAGTGAAGTTTCAATTTCTATTTTATCATTCATTGTTTTCTTTAAATCAAATTGTTTTGCAATCATTTTGTACTGAAATACAAACTTTGCCATTAGAAATAACAATATACATTCAATTGTGAACCAACGTAGAAGGAACATAAAATATTTAAGAAATAGGCACTATATGCTATAACATGGCCCTGTGTTTACTCCTTGAGCAAGAGAAAGATAGAAGTGGTTGTGGGTGGCATCAGCAAACACTGAGTTTTATCTATTTAATTGAATAGAATATCCACGTTGCTAGCTAGATTGTATCATTTAAGTATAGGCAGGATTTACCTGGAGTCAGTTGCACGAGCCGGTGGTTAAATGTCATTTTAAAATGCGAACCGGTATAAAGACTTTAAGCTGCCTGGAATTTCAAGTTAACTTTCAGTAATCTGAAATCGCTACACTGGCTTACTTTTTTGCATGTATTTTTACTGTACGACAATTTATAATATCAATTTTCGGTGTTAGTATGTTTGCCTTAATATTTTGTGCCGTGATTATGTTTTTGCCATAAACATGTTTTATATAAAAAAAAAATTTCTTTGTTTCTCTTTATCGTAACGTTGAATAAGAAATATTAAAGAAAAAAAATGGACAGGAAAATCTAACAAAGATCTCTTCATTGAACCTTTAGTTTAGTTCGTAGTTTTCATTTCAGGAACTAAGTGTCTTGTTTATTCTATTATCATTCTCTTGGTTTCTTTTATTAGAATGTAGCCATGCAGGGTGTATTTATGAATATAGTGGATCATATCGGCAGCAGTACTTATTTTTTCAAGTCTAGCACTTTTTTGTCATCGATCTCTTTTTTGTCAATCTGCTAAGTTACGGGAAATAAACACAAACAGACTAAACATAGACATGGAAAACAAATACACGCACGCGCACACACACACACACACACATATACAGACACACACATACATACACACACACACACACATGCACACACACGCATACGCATATATATCTAATCAACTTCTAAGTAGGATCTTCCAGCTTCAATGCACTTGTAGCGCTCCAGCGATTTATGCAAGGCCCCTTTGTAGTCCTCCAAAATGAAGGTGTCCAGGGCGCTTGTCCCATCATCCCTCATCTCCTCCATAGAGTGGAAGAGTTCTGGTCACTTGCGACGAAATCTCTTTCTGAACTGCCTCAAAACCTCTACATTCTACTCTTTGTTGACTGTCTGGCTGTGGGGGATACATTGGATATAGATGATGTCCTTGCTGTCGATGAATGGGATCCTCATGAGCTCCCCAGTTGATCTGCTTCGCTTGGCCTTCTTTGATATTGGGGAATCAGAATGTTTTCACAGGGCACTCTGTCTCTTCGTCTCTGGATAATTACAGTAGACCCAGCTCTCGTCACAGGTTATCGGAGACTCTTGGATTCGAAGCGATCAAGTCGACCATCTCGCTGCTGTCATCAATGCACCTCTGCCTTTGTCACAGTATAACAGCGTGTGAAAAAGCCCTTTGAAATGCCGGTACGGTTCATTCGACGAGCTTCCAAACAGTTTCTGTCTACCCAGTTTCACCCACAAGATGTCACAGAGAGTAATCAAACTAAATACTTATTGAATGCGAAGCAAATATATTAAACAAGAGGCCATGTTTCGTCTTCTACAAATGATCCGAATCTTAACCAGACAAAACGTTACGTTTGGATAAGAAATGATGGATCCCCTTTTCTTTATTTCCACAGCTGTAGCACGTAACTAGTACTGACTAGTAACATGTTACTCTTGTCAAAGAGTCTCTGTCTTGGATATTGTTGTTATTGTTATTGCTTGTATTGTTGATTTTCATGTTGGAACTGTTGTTGATTTAGTTGTTACTGTTGTACAGTTGGTGATATTTTTAGTTACTCTTGTCACATTCTTCCTCATTATTGTTATTCCAGCATAGTTACGTCCCTTTACGATCTGAGTTCAAATCCCGCCGAGGTTGACTTTGCCTTTCATCCTTACGGGGTCGATAAAATAAAGTACCAGTAATGCACTGGGTAATTGCTGGCCTTGTGCCAAAAGTAGAAACAATTATTGTTAATATTATTATTATACACAGGGCGGTGGATTGGCCAGTATCGGTAGAGGGTCGGATGCCATGCTTTGAAGCATAGAGTTACCTCCCTTTATGATCTGAGTTCAAATCCCTCCGAGGTTAACTTTGCCTTTCATCCTTACAGGGTCGATAGAATAAAGTACCAGTAATACACTGGAATAATTGCTGGCCTTGTGCCAAAAGTAGAAACAGTTATTATTATATACGGTGTCGATAAAATAAAGTACCAGTAATGTACTGGATAATTGCTGGTCTTGTGCCAATAGGAGAAACAATTACTGTTATATACGGTGGATTGTCAATCAGGCACCGTGCTTTTCAACATAGAGTTTAGCTTTGACTTTCATCCTTACGGGGTCGAGAAATAAAACACCAGTAATGGACTGGAGTAGATTTAATCGACTTTCCCTTCCCACAAAATTGTTGGTCTTGTGGCTCTCTCAGAAATTATTATTAATATTGTTCTGAGTTCAAATCCCGCCGAGGTTGACTTTGCCTTTCATCCTTACGGGGTCGATAAAATAAAGTACCAGTAATGCACTGGGTAATTGCTGGCCTTGTGCCAGTGACAAAGAGAAAGAACAATATTAATAATTGCTTCTACTTAGAAGCAATTATTAATATTGTTCTTTCTCTTTGTCACTGGCTTATAGTATCGGTTACTGGTCATTCTCAATATAGGAGTTAACATCCATTACTACTTAAATAACTACAAAACATATTTTTGTTTTATCAGCCAACTACAAATATAGATAAAATATTATAGCCTAGAGTAGAGATATTTCACAAGAAATATAAAAAAGAACATTGCGTCTCCAGCTACTAAATATCTATAATTTCAGTGAAACAACAAAAAGCAATTTAAATGTAATGGAAATAAAATATTTCGTGAAACTTTATAAAGCTTTACTCAGCACTTCGGCTTCAGTTAAGATAATAATTATACTTTCTACCATAAGTTTAAGACCAGAAATTTGGTGAATGAATGAGAGTTTATTGAGTGATGCCATCTAAGAGCATCCAATGAGTAGTTTTGGGTATTAAACTGGATGAGGGATTTCGGATACCTTTGAAGTAAACAAAGTCATGATTTGAACTCAGAATGCAACGAAAAGGAACAATATTGTTGTTCTCCCAGTTACACTGTTCACTTTTATTGAACCCAGAAGGATTAAAGACAAAATCAACGGAATCCTAGCAGTAAAAATTAAAATATTCACGACCATATATATACTCTTTTACTCTTTTACCTGTTCCAGCCATCCAGCTGAGGCCATGCTGGGGCACCGCCCTTAAAAATGGTTGCATCGTGAATAATGTTTACTGCTAGGATTCCGTCCGTGTGTACAACGCATGCACGGAAGAAACCGGATACCAAGTAATAATTAACAATTGCAGCAAAAGCAGTTTATCTCAATTTTTTTAGCCAATTATAATCACTCGCTACTATTACACTTGAAGCAATGCTCAG
>OZ024743.1:229622822-229682822 GCA_964016885.1 Eledone cirrhosa
CATTACATAGTTTCCTTTCAGCCATTTTACGCAAACACTCAGCATGGTAAGAAACTGCAACAGTTGTAGTACTTTTCCAATCCTTCCACCCCAGAAGCTAACTTTGCATATGTTATTGACTTATTTATTCATCATATTCCAGCTTTATATTCTTTTTTCCCTTACTTCCTTACCTTTCTATATTCTTCAGCTTCTCCCATGGAGTATTCCTTTCTATGTATGTACCTTTGTGTATAGCTATGTATTTGTCTGTGAGTAAGGTACATGCATGTGTATATATGTATATATGTATATATATGTGGTTATGTATGTATGTATGTATGCATGTATATGTGTATGCGTGAATGTATTTCTGTATATATAGATTTGTATGTATGCGTGGATGCATATTGATTTGTGACCTTATCTTTCGCTCTTTCTCTCTCTTTCTTTCGCTCTCTCACACTCCCTGACTTTCTTTCTTTCTCTCTCTCTCTCTCTCTCTCTCTCTCTCTCTCTCTCTCTATATATATATATATATATATATATATATATATATATATATATATATACACCCACACAACACATATATATATATATATATATATATATACACTTCCTCATACCCACACAGATAAGTATATAATACATCCTTCTGTCAATCAGCTTTTACTTTCAGCCTTTATAAAATTCCACATTACTTAACATTTTGTTTGCTTGATTTTCGTTCCTTTCTTTCATAACTTCATTCTCTCTCTTTATATCCAGGATTTTTTCTTCCTATATTCTTCTTTATTCTCCCTTTTCTTCGATTTGTCTGCCCTTAACGGACATTTTTTCCTCTATTTCTATCAGATATCGCTGGATTGAAACGAAAGTTGTAGACATGGATATAATGCATTCAAATAAATATAAGTATTTATGTCAATACATGTACTTTTGCACCCAAGTACATATGCACATATATACCTTCTACACAAAAACGCATACATCTACATATTCTCTCACAATTATGTATATATATATGTATTAGAATTGGTGCTCTGAAATAGCGATGTAGTATTTTTGGCAATATACTGTATGCTTAATTAAAAGCATTTTGAAGATCTTGCGCTATTATTTTAAAGTAGCGACTATGTCATTTACTTCTTTTTTCAACAAACAAAGGGAGATAAGCTGACAGATCTGTTTCATACTATTGGTAATCATCAGAGCTAGGCATTCGCTTTGTCTGTTGAAAATTATAAATGTTAGATTCTTATATAATTCTAGTAATAATCAGGAAATGATTATACAGAGCGATTGCCGGTCCAGCAAAACTTGAAAATTAGAATTGGTGCTCTGAAATAGCGATGTATACATGAATGTATATATAGTATATTTGGCAATATACTGTATGCTGAAGTAAAAGCATCTTGAAGACCTTGCGCTATTATTTTAAAGTTGCGACTATGTCACTTATTTCTTTTTTCAACAAACAAAGGGAGATAAGCTGACAGATCTGTTTCATACTGTTGGTAATCACCAGAGCTTAGCACTAGCTTTGTCTGTTGAAAATTATAAATGTTGGATTCTTATAGAATTAAAGTAATATTCATTCATGTATACATCACTATTTCAGAGCACCAATTCTAATTTTCAATTTTGGCTGCACTGGCAACCGCTCTGTATAATCAGTTCCTGATTATTACTGGAAAGACTTCTATCCGAAACGTTGAAACTGCCTCCACTTCCCCCAAGCGTGAATCTAATAAAACTGTGTAAAAGTGCTTCCTGTGTTTTGTTTGTTTCATTTATTAACTATACATACATATATATATATATATATGATAATTTTAAAAGGAGAGGAGTAAACATAGCACCGCTTTTGTAGATATCTATCTTTTCAACCAGGAAATTACGTTCCTTCCTTTTACTACATCTTACCTTGATATTGTCTTTTGGAGCTCTTTCACATTTCCAGCAAAGTATCGTAGCCATTACAAAATTGGCGTCAATATATGCTGAGGAGCTTGTCTGTCTAAGTGAAAGATCTGAAACAGACGCCTAGCAAACTAATTGTCCTTTAAAGATAACATAATTAGTGTAATAGATATCTATATATCATAAACACCTTCCACTGATTAAATACTCTCTCAATTTCGGATACACACACATACATACATATATATATATATGTAATATATTAGTATATACATTAAGCAAAACGATGAAGTTACGTTTAAATGATTTTATTGATTATCCCCCCTCTTACGTACGTTTGGCAGATAATTGGTTCAAGCTCACCCATGGAAGTGAATATACATGTATTTAGACACACACGCACACACACAGACACTCAGACACACACGCACACACACAGACACTCAGACACACACACACACACACACACACACACACACACACACACACATACACACACACACACACACACACACACACACAGACACACAGACACACACACACACACACACACACACACACACACACACACACATACACACACACACACAGACACACGTACACACACACACACACACATATATATATATATATATATATATATATACATATATATATGAATAAATCAGTTTTATAGATGTTATACTTCACTGAATTGGTAGCAATAGCTTGGCGTTGTGCTGCAATCAAGGCGTTCAGTGGTAAGCTTCAAATCACATTGCTTAAGCCATGTCCAGGATGTTTTATCCTTGATATCTTGTGTCTTTCTTTCAAACTACCCATGCATTTTCATTTCCAAAAGATCTTTTCTCTTCTTTTCAAATATTTGGTTAAACATTTCCTTAACTGGCTTTTAATCTGTATTTATGCCTATAACTTCTGTTGCATATTGCATCAACTTTTCGTTACTGTTTACCAAATACTCTACAAGCCATCTCCTTTCAGTCCTTATACAATAACCCACTCTGGTGAGTCTTCTACTACCATTCTTTCTCGTCATGTACAATCTATTATATTTACTTTAGGTTGCAAAACTCCGAACAATGACATTAACTTTCTCGTCTTTCTATCCAAATTTGCTATTTCTTCTTCAGTCTACCTGTGAATAGACTCGCTATATCTAACCACTGCAACTGACCAGATATTCATTGTAGTCACTAGATTTCTAGTATTCGGGTTGAATTTTAAAATCATTTTTACTCTTTTTAAATATCTCTCTCTATATATACTTTTCTTTCAATTCTGCATATACAATGCCATCCAGTTCTAAAATCCCTATGTACTTGATCCACTATCTTCCGGTTGCTCGATGGTTTCTCTCGATTGCAGCCTTAATCTACAGGCTGTTTTTTCCCTCTTTTAATATTTGCACAGATTATTTTGAAATCCAAAATTCCATACCGATGTCATTGCTAGATACCTGGATATTTTTAAGCAAAGAATCGATCTGATTTTCAGGCTTCGCAAATAGTTTCAAGTCTTACATAAACAGAATGCTTTTCAATGATCCATTCTTTCCACATTGGTCACCCATTTTAAATTTCCTAAGTGTCATTGTTATAAGTATAAGAGTAATGACAAATAGTAATAGTAAAAATTCGTCACCTTCGGAGATACCACTTTTAATATTTCCTTCGCCAAGGAACAAATTGTTTGAGTCTTCCGCCCTAGCATACTATTCTGAAGAAAATTTGTGATGTTGTAGGCAATAACAAATATATGCAGGTATTCAATCATCAAAAGGATGACGTTGTCATCTAACACGTGGTGTTCTTGGGCTGTTTGCTTGCAAACAAGCCGAATATTAATAATATTATGATTTTATTATAATATTATTGTTATTACTCATGAAAACACTTAGGTTGAGAGCGAAAATAAATTTTGTTTAATATGTGTGTGTGTGTATATGTGTGTGTGTGTGTGGGGGCGGGGTGGGGGTGGGAGTCACGAGTTCAATCTGGGGTGGCTGCAGTTAGTAAGGTACTCAATACACTAGTAGAGTGTATACAACAGATTTAATATCTGATGATTTCCTTCGAATTTAACAGTTCTAGTCCTGTAGAAACCATTTCTAAATTTATTATATATATATATAATGGAAAAATTTGAACAGGAACAAAACAGAGAGGCAGTACAACGAATATTTATTAATTTCACGCTCTGGAGAGTGGGGTGGTGGTGGGGAACGACGTTTCGGGCATAAGCCCTTCCTCAGGTGAGAAGTGTGTGGGAACAGAGTTCAAAGGGTGTGTAGGGGAGTGGTGGAGAGACATATAGCGAAAGGAAACGGTGCGAATGAAATTAAAAATAAAAATAAAAATAAAAATAAAGCATGATCAAAATACAAGGAATGAAATAAAAATAAATATAAAAGCATGATCAAAATAAACTGAAATAAAAAGGGGGGTAAAACAGGTGGTGGAAGGGTGTGGGGTGTGTAGGGGAGTGGTGGCGGGTGGAGTGGGGAGAGGGAGACGGGGTGTCCGAGCGGGGAGGGCTGAAGGTGGTGTGTGTGTGTAGGTGTACGTGTGTGTGTGTGTGTGTGTGTGTGGATGTGAAAGTAAGGGTTGGGGGAAGAACGGGGTTGCATGTTCAGGAAGAGGTGTGTGTGTGTGGGTGGGGGTGGGGGGTTGTAGGTTGGAGTGTCTGTGCGTGTGTGGATAGAGGGATCGGGGGAGAGGAATCAGGAGGCTGAGGGTGTAAATATGTGGTGGAAAGCACGTGTGTGTGGGGTTTAAGCGCGTTGTGGGTGTAGGTGGCGTGTGGAGAAAAACATTTTTTTGGGGTGTGTGTGTGGGTGAGTTATATAGGTGGTTCCGTAAGAGGATGGTTGAAAAGTTGGTAAAATCCTATGGTGTTTAGTGGATTATGTGGTGGTCAAGTTCAGCATACGATTATTCCATGAAGAGATGGTCGGAAGAGGAGAGATGTGGGGTGCGTGCGCAACAGGAAGTGGTCAAGCAGTGGGAGTGCTGTGTGTCTGTTTGTGCTGGGAGGTGGTCAGAGGGCATAGCAGCAGTCGGTGGAATGGTAAAGGGGCGAGGATGGGTAGGTGTGAAAGTTGGAGTGAGGAGAGTGCGTGTGTGTGTATTAGTAGAGGTGTTAGTGGGATGAGTGAGTGTGGAGCGAGGGTGTGAGTGGAGCGGGGAGAGATGGGTGTGAGTAGTTCTATGGAGGGAGTGTGGTGTACTGGTGTGTGTGTAGTTTGATGAAGGGGTGTTAGTATACGGGAGGTGGGGAAGGGTTGAATGCAGGTGTGAGTGGGGGTTAGTGGTGGTAGGGTGTGTAGAGTTGGTGGTGCACGAGGGTGTGTGGGTACGTGTGCGTGAGGGTTGGGGGGTGTTAGTGATGTTAGTTGCGTGTGGGGTGGGGGGTGTAAGTGGGTGCGTGTGTTCGTGTGCTTGGGGTCACGGGGTGTTAGTGAGGTTAGTTGCGGGGTGGTGAGATGGAAGTGTGGGGGTGAGGGTTAGTGGTGGTAGTAGGGTGTGTGTATAGTGTGAGCGCGTGTATATATGTGCCGGTGGGTGTGTGCGTGTGATAAGGAGGGCGGAAGGAGGAGAAGAAGGGAGGGATGTTAGTATGTTAGTTGGGGAAGGGTGGTCGGATGAGGGGTGGATTGGAGGTGTTAGTATTGTTAGTTGTGGGGTGGGCGGTGAAAAGGAGGGGTGTGTTAGTGGTGTTAGTGGGGGATAAGTGTGGGGGGAGGGGGGCGGTCGATGGCTAAAAGAATGAGGGTGGGGAGTTCAGGCCGGGGGGAGTGTGGGTCTGTAAGATGAAGATAGTTCTTTGTTCGACTCTAAGGCGATTGGCGGGTGTTCCGTGGCATTGGAGTAGGCCACAGACTGTGAGATGGCGTGCGGAATGTCCAGGGCCACCAAAGTGGCGGGCGATGGGGGAACTACCACCGAGACGAATATCCCAGAGGTGCTCAGTGAATCGGTCCGCCAGGCGACGTCCCGTCTGTCCGACATAAGTCGTAGACTAGGTTGGAGGAGGTGCAGCGGAAGGCATGCCGGACAGAGAGTGGCCGTTGGGACCCTGGAAGGTGGTGGTGTTGGTGATGTGGGGACAGGTGTTGCAGCGGGGCCTAGAACAGGGAAAGGAACCGGGTGGGTGGGAACAGAGCGTGGGTTGGGGGGTAGGGAGCTGTGGACGAGGAGGGTGCGGAGATTGCGTGCGCGTTTGAAGGAGGGGAGTGGTGGGGTTGGGAAGATGTGGGAGGTGGAGGGGTCGGACTGGAGGCGTCGGAAGAGGCGGCGGATGGTGCGGTGGAGGGGTAAGGTGATGGGGAAGGGGAGACGGCGGGTGTGTGTGCGGTGGCGTGGGGTGAGGGTGGTGGAGCGGTGGACAGCACGGGCGCGGGTGAGAGCGGTGTGGACGAGAGAGGAGGAGTAACCTCTGCGGATGGAATAGCTGACTAGGGAAATGGCCTGGGACTCGAAGTCAGCATCTCGGCTACAGAGGCGGCGGATCCTGAGAAGTTGGGAGTAGGGAATGGAGTGTTTAGTGTGAGGTGGGTGGGAAGAGGTGAAGTCGAGGTAAGAGTGGGAGTCGGTGGGTTTGAAGAAGGCGGAGGTGACGAGGGAGTGGTGCGAGGGGTCGAAGGCGACGGAGATGTCTAAAAAGTGGAAATGGGTGGTGGAGATAGAGGTGGTGAAGTGGAGGGAGGGGTGGAAGGAGCAGAATAAGGAGAGAAAGGAGTCGATATGTGTGTGTGTGTGTGTGTGTGTGTGTGTGTGTGTGTGTGTGTGTGTGTGCGTGTGTGTGTGTGTACCTACATAATGGTTTATATTTTAACTTTGCATTACACACTTTTCCTTTCTCGTCATCCCATATACATCTGCATATCGAGGTTTTAAGCTTTTGTATTTATTTAGTATTTATCGTTATTCTAACTCTTATCTTATATATATTTTTTTATCCTCTCAGACTCTCCCTCTTTCTTTTTAACATTTATTTATTTATTTATTTATATATTTATTTATTAAATCATTTATTGATTTATTGGAAACAATCCAGAATATTCCTCGACGTTTTTTGTATGAGTTCTATACTGTACAACAACTACCACACTCATATATACCATATTTTGATTTGTTTTGGGGTCTGTTTTTATTTTCATATTTGGATGTATTTGTAAATTTAGTTTTGCCTTTGTTTTGTTCTTTATTTATTTGTTTCAGTTATTATTATTTTTTTTTTTTTCATTTCACTTTGCTGAGAGAAAAATGTTTAGGGTCCACTGGATTCGGAATCCTCTACTGTTCTGTCTTTCTGTTACACATATTGATTGAAGGGACAGAATAATAATAATAATAATAATAATAATAATAATAATAATAATAATAATTAGGGAAGAAGACGCACGAGGTGACGGAGGTCATGAAATCGCTCCCGTAAGTTTTGAATATTTAACATATTTAAATCATTTGTGAAATAACAACTCTTAGTACAAATGCTACGTAAAGCACCCGGCTTGAACCCCAAAAAATTCGGACCCAAAATATATTGTTATAAGGCTCAAATATTCAAATATTCAACATTGTATTGTACACTGTATATCCAAAAAAAAAAATGGCTATAAATGGAAGAAGAAGAACCCCCCCCCCTCTCCTCTGGCTACACTATATAGGACAGCTAAACTCACCAACACCAGAAACTAGATACACCACCCACCCCATCATCTGTGTACACTAAACACAACAGCATTTTCACCTTCACCGCCACCGCTCACTACGGCCATCATTACCACCACTATCCCATCACCGCCGCCACCACCCCTTGACTCCTTCACTGCTGCTGCCACCGCTACAGCACCATCACTACAGTAATACGGTCGCATCACCGCCACCACTGCCTCGGTATCGACATCACCACCACCACTGTCTCAGTATCGCCAACGCCGCCAGTCTCCCACTTCTCCCTGCTGGCTGCTACTTCCACATTATAGAATTCCTACTACTAACAAAGAGGAAGGCATCAAAATATATAGATAGACTCAAAAGAAAAAAGAAAAAACAAACAACAAAACCAAAGCAGCACAGCAACAACAGCAAAAAACGAGAAAAACAAACAGAGAAAAACAAAAACAAAAAAAGAAACCCCAAAAACGTAAAGAAAATAAGAATGAAGAGAGAAGCAGGCGGACGGACAGAGAAGAGGGGGGAAAAAGTAAAACTTAAAAAACAAAAACTAAGTCAGACATTCGAATACTACATTACAATGAAACTTATGCTTATTCATTTTTGGGGCCCTTTCTGCCCGTGTGTTTGTTTGTTTATGTGTGTTCGTATACAGCGTGGTGATAATGCCACACAAGGGCCAAGTGGGATGGCGGATCCACAGATGGCTATGTAAACATACATTCGCCAATCCTCGATAAGAGTGTTTAAATATCGAACATAAACAGTTCGAATAACGGTGAAATGGAGACTAGAACGTCATGTGACAGACTCTCACCCAACAGGTGCCCCCTGGCTCAGCAGCAGGAACCTGACTGTCAACCAAATACTGCTGATGTTGGAGGAAGAAGAAGAAGGAAAGGGGCCAGAACCAACTGGACGAAAGAATTGAATAGAACTGTTATGCAATGCTACCTGAAAAGTAACCCCAAGGAGAGGGGCTACAGGAGACGGATGCATAACATCTGGAACGAGATTGGTTTATTTAAATTAGATGAACAAAAATTGGCCGGGCAGGCTCGGGTAATAAGAACTAATGGGTGGATAAGCGAGCTGGAACTGGAGGAACTGAGCAGAGAGAATGGCTTGGAGATGGCGGGTGTAGTATGCCAGACAAGCGAGCCGGTGGGAAATGAAGGTGAGGAGGTCCTGAGAACGGAGGAACCACCCGAAGCAGACAATGATCTGAATACTGAGATAAATAATACCTGGAACAGAGATACGGCCACTGAGGAGATGAATGCTGACGGGCTAGGACAAGATTCGGTTGACATCCTAAATTTAGTGGTAGATGAATTGAACAATGATAGTGGGAGACCTATGAACCTAAGATTTGTAGACAGGAAAAAGTTAAAAGAAACAACAGCTAAGGTAAACAAATCATCCCATACCTTGAGGCGAGGAGTCTTCACCAGTGCAACAATATCCTCAAAGCAACAGCAAATACGGTGAGGAAACTACTTGGTATAAAAGCGAGAGGAAACAACAGACAAGAAAGAGCAGAGCCGTGGTGGAAGAAGCGACTGAGTGGGCAAATCGGGGAAATGAGAAATGACATAGGAAAGCTTGAGTCACTACTGAATGGGACACTAAAAAACATAGGCACTAAAAATAGACTGGAAATAAAATACAAAACTAGGAGTAAAAAGCTAAATATTATCATAGAGGAATTGAAGCAACGCATTGTAGCAAAGAGTGCCAAAATCAGGCGATACGAGAACAGAGTCAGTCAGTATAAACAGAACCGCATGTTTGACAACAACCAGAAGATGCTGTTTGGACAGCTTGAGGGGAAAGAAAGAGGCAACGACTTGATCCCTGGGGCGGAACAAGCTAAAACATTCCGGAGAGGAATATGGGAGCAGGATGTTAGACACAATGCCCAGGCAGGGTGGATTGAGACAGTACAGAGGGAGATCGGTGAGCAGGCACAACAACAGACTGATTTGAGTATCACAGTTGAAACTCTTAAGGGGCAAGCCAAAAAACTAACCAATTGGAAATCACCAGGCCCAGATGGTGTGCAGGGGTATTGGATTAAACATTTAACATCCCTCCACCCGAAGCTGACGGCCATGTTCAATGACTGCTTGGTGTCGGGTGAGGTGCCAGAGTGGTTGACAAAAGGTACCACAGTTCTGATAATGAAAGACCGAATCAAGGGTAATGATGTTACCAACTATAGACCTATCACATGTCTGCCCGTAATGTGGAAACTGTTGACGAGCATTGTGTCTGAGGAAATCTACCATCACCTCCACACAAACAACTTGCTACCGGACGAACAGAAAGGATGCCGAAAGAAGTCACGTGGTACAAAGGACCAGTTGCTTATTGATAAGATGGTAATGGGGAATTGCAGGAGGAGACACACTGATCTTGCCATGGGATGGATAGACTACAGAAAGGCATTTGACATGGTGACTCATTCCTGGATCACCAAAAGCCTGGAGATCTTCAGGGTGGCAGATAACATCAGACAGTTGCTGGGCAGGAGTATGGAGTCCTGGGAGACAGAGTTGACATCAACTGGAGTATCCTTGGGAAGCGTGAAGATCAAGAGAGGTATCTTCCAGGGAGATAGCCTGTCCCCTCTGTTGTTTGTCCTTGCCCTGATGCCCTTGACCATTATGCTGCGAAAAGTGAGAGCAGGATACAAGTTGGGAAGGGGAGAGCTTACCATCAATCACCTCCTCTTCATGGACGATCTTAAGCTCTTCGGGAAAAGTGAGAAGGAGTTGGATGTGCTTGTTGACACTGTCCGTATTTTCAGCAGTGATATATGTATGCAGTTTGGTATTGGTAAATGTGGAGTCATTGTGATGAAGAGGGGTAGGTTGAGCAGAAGTAACGGGATCCAGATACCAACAGGTGAGATGATAAAGGAAATTGACTCTGAGGAAGGATACAAGTATTTGGGCGTTCTGGAGGCTGATGGCATAAAGAACAAAAACATGAAGGAATTGTTAAGAACTGAATACATTCGGAGAGTAAGGAGCGTATTGAAGTCACATCTGAACAGCAGAAATGCCATAAGCGCAGTAAATTCCCGAGCTGTGTCTATTATTAGGTACAGTGCGGGAATTCTGAGATGGAATGTTGCTGAACAAAAAGAAATGGATAGGAAGACTAGGAAGCTATTGACTATCTACAACATGTTCCACAAGAGGAGTGATATCGATAGACTCTACCTAAGGAGATCTGAGGGTGGAAGAGGTCTTATCAGCATAGAGGACTGTGTTCAGATGGAGAAAAACAACCTATACAAATACGTGACCTATAGTAAGGAGCCAATGCTCAGAACTGTACTGAAGGAGGGGACAGTAGGCCAGGGGATGTCCAAGGAGGAAATAACATCAAGGAGGAAGAGCAGCCTTAAGGGAAAATCCCTTCATAGTACCTTCTTTGAGAAAACTGAATTTAGAAATCCACAGACATGGAACTGGTTGAGAAGAGGAGACCTCAAAAAGGCTACAGAAGGAATGCTAATGGCTGCGCAGGAGCCATTAGCAAACGAAGTGGTTGAAGCACCATATCTACAAGGAGGAGGCTAGCCCACTGTGCAGGATCTGTGGAGAGAGAGAGGAGACTGTGGCTCACATTGTGTCCGAGTGTAAACACCTAGCCCAGACCCACTATAAGGGCTGGAGACACGATGTGATGGGCAGGGTGATCCACTGGCACCTGTGCAAAGTAAACAATCTACCACATTCTGAGAAATGGTATGAGCATAGGCCAGAGGCGGTGATGGAGAACAGTCAGGTGAAGGTGCTGTGGGATTTTAGGATACAGACGGACAAAAAACTGGAACACAATAGACCTGACCTGGTGGTTGTGGACAAAGAAAAAAGATCGTGCCTGATTGTGGATGTGGCCTGCCCGTTCGACACGAGAGTGCAAGAGAAGGAGAGGGAGAAAATTAACCGATACCAGGACCTAAAGTGGGAGGTGAAAAGGATTTGGAACTGCCATGAAGTCAAAGTGATCCCGATTGTCATAGGGGCACTGGGGACTATCTCCAAAGGTTTCCAGGGATGGTTAAAGAAAATCGGCCCCTTCACGCTTTTTGGAACGCTTCAAAAGGCATGCTTGCTTGGAACAGCAAGAACCCTCCGATACGTCCTGAATATCTGAGGCTGCAGGTAGTGGCTTGATATTCAATCCAATGGACTTTCCAGTTAACCAACATCAATGACTGAGATTCAAGGAATAACAATAACAATAATAATAATAATGATTTCTTTATTAACCACAAGGGTTTACATAAAGTAGACATTAAGGACAGTGCAGGACAATACAGGACAGTACAAATGGGCATTTCTGCGTGTAAAAAACAAAAACAGAGGATGTAACAAAAAAAATAACAATGAAAAATTCCCCAACAGGGGGGAGACTTCGGAGGGACATTTGTGGAGAAAGCCCAGTAAAAGGCCACAGTGACCCTGACCACCAAGGCAAGTGCCCTCTCCCAGTTTTCCACCTTTAATTTACAGATACGTACTCAGAGTAGGCCCATTCACTCGGGCCATTCTTGCCTCTCTCACCCATCTTTCAACAAAATGCTGGGAAGAGAGCACTTCCCTCTCTACTCTGATTTTCCTTTTCAAATGAAATTTGAAAAAGTCAATCAAGGCATCACCGAAGAGGTAAGTGCCTGTCTAGAGCCTTTTCAAACGTGTCCACCATACTATCTCTTTCGCCATGGTCACCAGACAGATAAAAATTGCCTGCCCTTCCCGGCTAAAGGAAGAGGGTGGGGCAATCCTCACAATGGACTCAGATGATAGCCGGATCCGTCCTACACGCGACAGCAGGTGTTCGACATAAACCCACAAGTCAGCAATTTTCGGACACTGGACGAGTGCGTGCAGGACGGTTTCGTCGCCCTGCGCGCATGTCGGACATGCCTGGCTGACGGCACCTCCATGCCTGTAGAGTTTATCCCGAACGGTAGAACTGCCAGGCCAGAGATTTCTGGAAGTTGTCCGTAGGTCCCGACCCGAAAGTTCTTCCGAAGAGATTGGCTAGTTGATTTTCGTCGACGCCTAGAGTTTCCCCAAGTACGTCGTCGCTCTTCCCCTCCACTAATCCTCTATAGAACGCCGAGGTGGAGTTTCCACCGATCACATTGCCCGATTGGTCGAGGGCTGTGAGAGCCTGAAGACATTCCAGTCTCCAGGCGCTCCCTCTCGGTCTTCGCATGACCCAGGACTGCAGCTCCGTCAAAGAAATGAGCTGGGGAAAGACGCGTCTAGCAAACGGCGACCACACCTGATCACCGTCGAGGAAGAGGTGGAGATGTCGTAGCCTGAGCGCGTGTCCGCGCATCATCAGCCACGGCATGCCCAGCCCTCCACGTAGCGGGTGTTGACAGCAGATGGACCGCCTGACGATCGGAGCGCGTCCCTTCCACAAAAAGCGAAAGAGCAAACGCTCCAGCGCAGTCAGGCGGGGCTTAGGACAAGGTACGACGGTTAGGCGGTAGCAGATGACAGACGCGATGTACGCGTTAGCCACCTCCGCTCCACCCATTTCTGGGTGAGAGAAGCCACCCTGCTCGTCACCTCGTCCCAGGTTTTGTCCGTCTGGACATCCGGACCGAATCAGACCCCTAGAAATTTAACCGGTCCGTCCGTCCAGCGTCCGACGACGCTGTTGGACGGCATGGACCTGCCTCTGCAGGTGACGAGCTGCAGGCCCACTGACTTTTCCTGGTTGATCATTGCTCCTATCACCGCTTCGTATTCTCTTAGTGTAGTGACGATCGCCACGATGTGTTTGGCGTTCGACACCACTACGGTGACATCGTCCGCATATGCTGACACGGATCTTCCGCATCCTAGTTCGCGCGGGACGCCCCTCAACGTCTCCAGTTTGTGCAGTAATGGCTCGAGAGTCAATACGTACAAGAGGGACGAGAGGGGACATCCTTGGCGGACCGAGCGCATGATGTTGAGCGTTTCCAAAAGGTGACCGTTCACTCTCACCACAGAGCAGATGTCGCTGTGCATGGCAGCGATCCAGCCTCTAAAGACGGGCCCAAAGCCAGCCGCCCTCAGGACTGCCGCTAGGTAACGATGGTTGACCCTATCGAAAGCTTTCGACTGATCTAAATTGATCAAGGTCCCACCCGTGCCACGTTCCCTAGCTACCCTCTCTACGATGTATCCCATGAGGTGGAGGTTGTCGTGGATGGATCTGTAGGGAATGGCGCATGTCTGCACCTCTCCCACCAGACCACCAACGACAAGCGCCAACCTCTTTGCTAGCACCTTGGCCAAAATCTTGAACTCAGTGTTTAGCAGAGTTATGGGCCTGAAATTATCTATGTTATCCCCCTTGTACGGATCCTTTCTCAGCAGTGCCACCGCTCCTCGGCTCACAGAACTGGGAATTCTCCCGTTCTGTTGCCAGTTGCAGTAAACGTCCGCCAAGAGGCCTCCGAACAAGTCTAGCATCTGTACGTAAAGTTCATAGAGCAGACCATCCAAACCAGGCGATTTACCCCTTGTGCAGCCAGTCATTGCCTCCCGTACTTCAGCGGCTGTTATCGGCTTTTCGCAACATTCCGCCTCAGTGGCCGAGAGCCGCGGCAGTCCTTCGAGGTAGACACTAAAGTCCATCCCTCGACACTAAAGTCGCACCGCTGCCCCCGAACAGCTGAGCGAAGTGTCGCTGAAAAGCTTCACATATTTGCCCGGGATCGAGTAGCATACGCCCGTCGTGGTCAACCAAAGACCGGATCGTGGATTTGTTGCCACGACGCGCCCCGCCACTCGGGCCCATTGAACGGCTTTCATCCCCTCGTGTCTGAGAGCACGCACCCTAGCTCTGACAACGCAGCCTTCGTGCTTTGCATTGAAGAATTGGTCAAGGGCAAATTTCGCTGCAAGCACGTCGGTCGCGATGCCTTTGCTAAGCGCCTCATCTAATTTTCTAACTAGTTCTCCCTCTGCTCTATTTTTCTCTATTTCTAAAGCCTTACTAAACCTAATGGATTCTATTCTAATCGCTCTTTCAGAGCAAACCACCACTTGTTGTTGACGATGGCCCCCGTCAACGCCCGCTTAACTAGTTCGCTAATCCGGTCTCTGTAGACCTTGCGCGCTGGTAAGGACGCGTTTAGCTTCCAGTAGCAGGGTCCTCGTCTATGAAGCCTATCTAAGTCAAACACACAGATCACGAATTTGTGGTCCGTGTAGCTGACTATCTTGAATTGTGGACAGCCTATGCTAGACCTATCTATTTCCCTACAAAATACTCTATCTAGATATGATCTGGATGACCCTATGCGATTTGTCCAAGTCCACATTGGCACATTCGGGAAATCCAATTGGTATCTATCAGACAGTTCAAAACGCCTGAGCAGGTTGGTCAGGCTCTTGCACCCTCCACCCCTATCCGTTAATCCCACACAAACCCAGCGTGCATCTAAGATCCCGTTCCAGTCGCCCACTAACACTAAAGAGCGGGACGTTCCAAGAAAGGTCTCCAGACGCCGGAAGAAATCAGGCCGCCCTGCTCCTGTCGGGGCATAGACGGCCACTAGCCTGAAAGCTTGCCCGTCTCCGCTGGTCACGTCCAGAACCACCAACTTACCCTTGGGTCCAGGAAGATGGCCCGTATGGCGAGATCCAAACCTCTCCGAAAAAGCACAGCAACTCCACCCCCCGATCCAGGACGGCTGGGAGATGCCTACACATCGTAGCCGCCGAAGATTGGTGCGAAGACCCGTGCTTCGGAGATTCTGGTCTCGCTGATGGCCACTACATCTATGTTTAGTGACCTAATGTCGTTGAGCAGGTGACCCTGCTTCCATGACGACCCCAAGCTACTCGCATTTATGCTGCCTATTCTGAGTGAGGTCATGTTTAAAATAGAGTGGAAAAGATGGGAAAGACCACTTACCGTACTTTTCGTAGAGGAAGGATGGTTTTTCCATCCCTTTTCACTTGATCGTCTGGTGAAGGGACCGTTGAATCGTCCCTTCGGCTGGTCGTCGGCTCTTCTATGAGTATGTCCGAATATACTCTCCGGTTGAGAGTCCCTCCTAGGTCTCTGAAATCACCAACTGCGTTGGGGAATTTCGTTTTAATGTTTGTGTATTGTTACTGCGCTATTTTTAGCAGTCTTATGTTTGTTGGCGTTTTGATTGGTGCTGGTATTATGTAGTCGTGCTGTGAAATGTCTGTGTGTTCAATTATGTAAGGCATTAGTTTCTTGTTGTGTGTATTTATTGCCGTGCATTTGTTTTTCTGGGGGTGGGGTGTGGTTCTGCTATTTTCATGTCGTTGTTGCTGGGTATGTGTGTTTTGTTGTTGTGTTTGCGATATTGGTGCTTGTGGTGGTGGTGTTGAAGGTGTTGTTGTTGTCGCCGGTGGTGATGGTGTTGGTGGTGTTGCTGCTGTGAGTCTCTTTGCAGTAGCCTTTACCTATTTTTCATTTCTTTCCTCCCTTTTCGAAGGCGACGATGCGCTGCTTCTACGTTTGTGCCTTCTTACGACCTTTTGGCATCCCTCTCCCACCTCACACTCCATGTCTCATTCGGTGAGGTCGATGAGGGGTACAAGCTCCACTCTTTCACTTGTTGTTGTTGGTGATGTTTGCAGTGGAGTCTCTGTTGCAGCTGCATTTGGTATTACTGTTATTGTTGTTAATACTTTCACTGCTGCTGCTGTTTTTGATTTCCTTGGAGTGGGTATGGGTGCCACGGATCTATCGTTCCTGGTTGCCGTTTGTCCTGTTGCTGGTAGCCGTGGAGCCGCTTTCGGAAGGCGGGGGGTTTTCTCCTTTCTCAGGGTCTTCTCGTTGCAGAAGGCCCAGAGGTGAGTCTTCGATCCACAGCGAAAGCATTTCGGGTGTTTGCCCTCAACACTTATGGGCAGTTGAGTGCTGTTATCGAAGTCTATCACATCCGGGATAGCTTCGATGCACTCCTGGTTGGTTTGGATTAATATCTCAATGGAGGTGCCGACCCAATCTTCTATTACTTTTTTCTGTACTTGCAGTACAGTTGTTTTGTCCTCGATTCCGACGAGGACAGACGCGGCCAGCCAAGAAGGGGCCCTCCCGGGGGGGGGGGGGACGTGGGTCAGTTTGACCCTCACAATTTTTTGCCGGCAGTAGGAGGGCACCAACACCATTTCCTCGCTCCTTAGGGTCACTAAGGATTGAGCCTTTGCCTCCTGGGGCGTGGCAAAAAGCACGTCTACGGTGGCATATTTCATGCCTCGGGTGATGTGCGTTTTCCGCTGCCACACAGACCCTAAGGCTTTTTGTATTTGAGCCTCTGTGGATCTTTCAACTCTACGGGATTTTGTGCTTACTGTATGGTACGTGACCGTACAGTGCTGTTGGGTTTCGAAAAATGTTTCGGCTGCCTTGCAGATTGCTCGGTGTCCGGTTTTCCTCACCATCTTCTTCGCTTCCTCTAATTCCTCATTTGTTATGAGGATGGTTTCCAGGTTCTTTGCGATGACTGCAAACGGGATTGGTTTTTCTTTGCTGCTGCTGTTGTTGTTGTTGTTGTCGTCAGAGCTGCTGTTACTTTTGTTGTTGCTGCAGGTACTACGATTACTGCCGCCGCCGCTGTTGCTGTGGTTGTTGTTGTTGTTGCTGTTGCTGCTAATGCTGTTGTTGTTTATGCTGCTGCTGCTACTGTTGTTTTCCTTGTCACTGTTGCTGATGCAGCTGCTGTTATTACGGCTGCTACTGCTATTATTCATGACGTCAGACGAATGAAATGGGTTTTCGTATTTCCCGCACACCTTTTTCGTCGTTGTCGTCGTCGTCGTGGAGAAATCTTGCACGCTTTCTACGTGATTTTTCTTTACTGGCGTCGCTTGCGAAAGAGATGGGAGGGAGAGAGACACATTTAGAGAAGGGAGGGAGAGAGACAATCTTCTCTCTGCTGTAGTGACGATTGAGGAAGAAGAAGACGAATGACTGGGAGTGACCTATGAAAATTCTTTTTCGTAGCCATGTTTTTTTTTTTCGTTTAAAATAAATATTGGGCACAAATCCCCAACAAGCGCTTATTTAACCCGAAGGGCCAAATAACGGGCAGAAAGACCCCTCTCACGAGGAGGAGGGTGTTTTTGTCTACAATTTGGTTAAAGTTTTAAACAATTTACAATTGTTATAGCGGTCAAAATTTACAATACCTTACAGAGCCGAGCCTCCGTCAACCATAGCATTTAATAATAATAATAATAATAATGCTTTCTTTATTAACCACAAGGGTTTACATAGAGTAGACATTAAGGACAGTACAGGACAATACAGGACGGTAAAAATGGGCATTTCTGCGTGTAAAAAAAAACAAAATGAGGATGTAACAAAAAATAACAATGAAAAATTCCCCAATAGGGGGGAGGGGGGACTTCCGAGGGACATTTGTGGAGAAAGCCCATTAAAAGGCCACAGTGACCCTGACCACTAGGGCAAGTGCCCTCTCCCAGTTTTCCACCTTTAATTTACAGACACATACTCAGAGTAGGCCCATTCACTCGGGCCATACTTGCTTCTCTCACCCATCTTTCAATGATTTCTTTATTGGCCACAAGGGCTGACATCAAGAAAAACATAAATACGGCACAGGACGGTACAGGACGGTGCGATGTGGGTTTTGTGCGTGTAAATATTTTTATTATTTATATAAGAAAAGAAAAAAAAGAGATAGAAACATATATATATATAAACAATAAAAATGAAAATTGAAACAATGAAAAATTCCCCAATAGGGGGGAAACCTCCGAGAGCTATTCGTGGCGAAAACCACACAAAAGACCACGGCCACCCTGACCACCAGGGGAAGCGCCCTCTCTCAATTTTTCCATTTCTCAAACTATAGACGTACATTCAGAGCGGTCCCATTCACTCGGACCATTCTCGCTACATTCACCCACCTTTCAAAAAACTTGCTAGAAGGCAGCACTTGCCTCTCCACCTTGATTTTCCTCTTCAAGTGAAACTTGAAAAAGTTAATTAGGGATTCGCCGAAGAGGAAAGTGTCTGTCTTTAACCCTTTCAACCTTGTCCACCACACAATCTCTTTCGCCATAGCCACCAGGCAGATAAAAACCGCCTCCCCTTCCTCCTCGAAGTAAGACGGCGAGACCATCTGCACAATGGACTCAGTCGATAACCGGATCAGTCCTGCACGCGACAGAAACTGTTCGACATAGCTCCACAAGTCAGCAATGCTCGGGCACTGAACGAGTGCGTGCACGACGGTTTCGTCGCTCTGTGCGCATCTCGGACAGGCTCGGCTGACGGCACTTCCGTGCCTGTAGAGCTTATCTCGAACCGGCAGCGCTCTCCGGTAGCACTGCCAGGCCAGGGATTTTTGGAAGTTATCCATAGGCCCTAGGCTGAAAGTTCTCCGGAAGAGAGCAAACGGCTGATCTTCGACGGCCAGGATCTCTCCGAGAACGTCGTCGCTCTTCCCCTCCACTAGTCCTCTATAGAACGCCGAGGTGGATGTTACACCGATACTGGTGCCCAGCTGGCAGAGGGCAGTGAGCGCCTGGAGACATTCCAGTTTCCAAGCGCTATACCTCGGGCTTTTTCTGACCCAGGACTGCAGCTCCGCCAAGGAGATGAGCTGTGGGAAAACGTGCCTGACGAACGGCGTCCACACCTGTTCACCGTCAAGGAAACACCAGAGATGTCGCAGCCTCAGCACATGGTTGCGCATCATCAGCCATTGCATGCCCAGTCCTCCACACAACGGGTGTTGACAGCAGATGGATCGTCTGACAATGGGAGCGTGTCCCTTCCACAAAAAGTGGAAGAGGAGGCGCTCCATTTTGGTGAGAGTTGGGCCGGGGCTTAGGACAAGGTGAGGCGGTAGCAGATGACAGATGCGATGTACGCATTCGCCACCTCCGCCCGGCCTTTCAGGGACAGCTTCCTCTCGGCACATTTCTGGGTGAGGGAGGCCACCTTGCTCGTCACCTCGCTCCAGGTTTTCTCCATCTGGAGGTCCGGTTCGAACTAGACCCTAGCAATTTAACCGGTGCGTCCGTCCAACGCCCCACAACGCTGTCGGACGGCATGGACTTGCCGAGTTGCAAGCCCACCGACTTTTCCTGGTTAATCTTTGCTCCTGTCACTGCTTCGTATTCCTTGATAGCGGTGCCGAGCATCTGGACGTGACTTGTGTGCGACACCACCACGGTGACGTCGTCGGCGTAAGTCGATTCGGATTTCCCGCAGTCTAGTTCGTGTGGGACGCCCCTCATCTCCCACAGTTTGTGCAATGACGGCTCGTGAGCCAATACGTACAAGAAGGACGAGAGGGGACAATCCTGGCGGACTGAGCGCATGATGCTGAACGGCTGCGACAAGTGAACGTTCACCCTCACAACTGAGCAGATGTCGCTGTATATCGCAGCGATCCAACCCCTGAAAACGGGCCTGAAACCGGCTGCCTCGAGGACCGTCGCCAGGTACCGATGGCCGACCCTATCAAATGCTTTGGATTGATCCAAGTTAATCAGGGCCCCACCCGTGCAAGGTTCCTTAACCACCCTCTCTATGATGTATCGCATGAGGTGGAGGTTGTCGTGTATGGATCTGTCCGGAATGGCGCATGTCTACGCCTATCCCACCAGACCCTTGACGACAAGCGCCAACCTCGTTGCTAACACCTTGGCCAAAATCTTGAACTCTGCGTTTAGCAGAGTTATGGGCCTGAAATTATTGATAACATCCCCCTTGTTCGGGTCTTTTCTCAGCAGCGCCACCGCTCCCCGGCTCACAAAACTGGGAATGCTAATAATAATAATAATAATAATAATAATAATTGTTTCTACTTTTGGCACAAGGCCAGCAATTATCCCAGTGTATTACTGGTACATTATTTCATAGACCACGTAAGGATGAAAGGTAAAGTTAACCTCGGCGGGATTTGAAATTTATGGTCTGAGTTCAAATCCCGCCGAGGTTAACTTAGCCTTTCATCCTTACGAGGTCGATAAAATAAAGTACCAGTAATATACTGTGGTAATTGCTGGCTTTGTACCAAAAGTAAAAACAATTATTATTATTCCGAAATTCAGGACGCCCTTGTCGGCTGCATGAGGCGCAAGTCACCCGGGTTGGATGGCCTGCCCTACGAGTTTACGTAAATATGCCAGACTTGTTCTCCGATCTCCTCGAAGCACTCTACTGCAACTGGCAGCAGAATGGGAGTATTCCAAGTTCTGTGAGCAGGGGAGTGGTGACGCTGATAAGGAAAGACGGAACAAGTAGGATACATTAGACAACTTCAGGCTCAAAACTCTGCTCAACACAGAGTTTATGATTTTGGCCAAGGTGTTAGCAAAGAGATTGGCGCTTGTCGTCGAGGATTTGGTTGGGGAGGCGCAAACTTGCGAATCCCAGCCAGGTCCATACACGACAATCTCCACCTCATACCATACATCATAGAGAGGGTAAGGTGTAAACCTGGCTTCGGTGGGGAACTGATCAATGTAGATCAATCGAAAGCATTCGATACGGTCGACCATCGGCATCTGGAGTTTGTCCTCAAAGCAGCTGGCTTCGGCCTTGTCTTCAGAAGCTGGATCGCTGCAATGCACAGCGGCACACGCTCAGTGGTCAAGGTTAATGGCGACCTCTCGGAACCATTTCGGCTCTCCCGATCGGTCCGTCAAGGGTTCCCTCTCTCTTCCCTTCTGTATGTATTGACTCTCGAGCCTTTACTCGGAAGCTGGAGCTGTTGTTGGGCATCCCGATCGAACCGGGACGTGGAAAGACGGTGTCGGCTTATGCGGACGACATCACCATGATGGTGTCAAACACCTCAGTAATCGAGGTGGTCGGCACTTATTGAAGGAATATGAAAGGTTGACAAGAGCTAAACTTAACCCGGAAAAGTCGGTGGGCTTGCAGCTCGGAACCTGGAGAGGCAAGCCCAAGCCGTCCAATAGCATCGTGGGGCGCTACACGGACGGACGGGTAAAGTTGTTCGGGGTTTGGTTCGGACCAGACCTCCAGGTGGAAAAGAATCGGGACGAGGTAACGAGCAGAGTAGCCAGTCTCACCCCAAAATGGGCTGGGAGGAAGCTATCACTGAAAGGTCGCGCGGAGGTGGCGAATGCGTACATCGCGTCCGTCATCTACTACCGTCTGACCGTCGTGCCTTGCTCCCGTCCGCGCCTCGTCAAGTTGGAACGGCTCCGCTTCAAATTCTTGTGGAGGGGACAAGTTCCGTTGGTGAGGCGGTCCATCTGCTGCCAGCACCCTCTACGCGGAGGGCTGGGCATGCCGTGGCTAATGATGGTCAGGTATGCGTTGAGGCTTCGACATCTCCAGATATTCTGCCTAAACGGTGAACAGGTGTGGTCGTCGTTTATCAGACTGGCCTTTCCGCAGCTCGTTTCTTTGACTGCGCTGCAGTCCTGGGTCAAGAAGAGACCGAGACTGGGTGATTGGCACCTGGAATGTTGCCAGGCACTCACTGCCCTCTACCAAGCGGGCAATGCTATCAGTGGAACTTCCACTCTCGAGTTCTATAGAGGATTAGTGGTGGGCAAGGGCGATGACGCACTCGGAGAAGCTTTGGGCCTCGACGAAGTCGAACTGACCAGTCTGTACTGGAGGTCTTTCGAGCCGGGGACGATGGACAATTTCCAGAAATCCCTCGCTTGGCAATGCTACCGGGGGGCACTGCCGGTTCGGGATAAACTCTACAGGCACGGAAGTGCTGTCAGACGGACCTGCCCAAGATGCCCACAGAACGACGAAACCGTTCTGCACGCACTTCTCCGATGCCCGTGCATTACTGACTTGTGGAGTTATGTCGAACAGCTACTGTCGCGTGTGGAACGAATCCGGCTATCGGCCGAGTCAATAGTGAAGATCGACCCGCCACCTTCCTTAAGTCAGGAAGAGCAGGAAATGTTCCTCTGTCTGGTGGCAGTTGCGAAAGAGGTTATATGGTGGACCAGATTAAAAGGACTGAAGGCACACTTTTCACTTCGGACAATCCCTCATCAACTTCTTCAAGTTTCACCTCGAAAGGAAGGTGAGGGTGGAGAGAGAAGTGCTGCCCCCAGTACATTTGCTAAAAGGTGGATGAATGTGGCGAGAATGACTCGTGTTAATGGGCCTACCCTGACCATGCGCCTATAGGCTAGCTAACTTGAGGAGAGGGGCGCTCTCCCTGGGTGCCATAGAAGCGCAGGGTGGTTCAGGATAGGTGGGTTACCCAAATCACCCCAGGGTCGTCCACCCCCTATCGGGGAATTTATTTTGTTATATTTATGCATAGTTTATTTTATATATTTATATCTTCATTGTTAAATTAGTCTTGACATTGTATACTTTTACTCGACCTTATTATAAACCCCTACTGTCCCTGTCTTTGTATTGTCCCCTACATGTCGGCCCTTGTGGCTAATAAATGAAATCATTATTATTATTATTATTATAGTTGCATTTATCTTGCTTTATGTTTATACGAGTTATCACCAAGTCACAACCAGTGACCTCAAGAGACAACAAGGTCCGCCATGTTCAAGAAAGAACATACATACACACACATGCATCTTTAGTGTTTAGACTTGTGATGTACTTATGTTGACAGAATTTTCCTTAGTATATGGGCAGTTCCCATTAGTACTATCTTTTGTATTTCTCCTATACGCGGGTTTCCTGGGATTTGCGATAAGTAATCATTAGACCCCTTACGTATCATTCCTAGAGCGCCTACAACCACTGGTATTGGTTTAGTTCTCAATTTCCACATTTTTCCACTTTCTATCTCCAGGTCCTTATACTTGCTTAATTTTTCAAATGTTTTTATAGATACATTCTTCTCTATTGGAACGGACATATCAATTAGCAGGCATACCCTCTTTTTAAAATCCTTCAGTATTATATCAGGTCTATTTGCATCTATTTTTCAGTCTGTTTGGATGCTAAAGTTCCACAAGATTTAAGATGTTACCTTTTTCAAGTATGGAAGGTGGTTGATGCTCCCACCAATTCTTTTGATGGGGCAGGTCAAAATGCTTACAGATTATCCAATGTATGTATTGTGCAGCTCTGTCATGACTGTTTAGGTATTCGGTTGGAGCTATAGGACTGTACATTGAAATTATATGATCAATGGTCTCTGGTTGTTTTTTACATACACGGCATAATGGGATGCATCCATTTTTATTATGTTGGCTTGGTAATTTTTTGTTGGCAGACACTGATCTTGTGCTGATATAATCAGTCATTCAGTCTCCGATTTCAGTCCAGAGAATGCCAACCACTGATGGGTTAAAGTTTTGTCAACATCAAGATTGTTAGCTCTTTCTGGTTATTTTCCATACAGAGGCTTTTCTTGCCATTTCTTAGCCAGTTTCTGTAGCAGTTCTGTCTTTGCAGTTACTTTTACCTGCTTTGCTTCTTCTGTGTTTTCCATTTCAGCAGTAAATGGGACTTCTGAAATTTGTAGTCCATACTGTATCTTTGTGCATCTTTTATAATGGAGTATTACTATTATTATTATTACAGCTTCACTTATCTTGCTTTATGTTCATACGAGTTATCACCAAGTCACAACCAGTGACCTCAAGAGATAACAAGGTCCGCCATGTTCAAGAAAGAACATACATACTCACACATGCATCTTTAGTGTTTAGACTTGTGATGTACTTATATTGACAGAATCTTCCTTAGTATATGGGCAGTTCCCATTAGTACTATCTTTTGTATTTCTCCTATACGCGGGTTTCCTGGGATTTGAGATAAGTAATCATTAGACTCCTTAGGCATCATTCCTGTTTTTTACATACACGGCATAATGGGCTGCATCCATTTTTTATTATGTTGGCTTTGTAATTTTTTGTAGGCAGACACTGATCTTGTGCTGATATAATCAGTCCTTCAGTCTCCGATTTCAGTCCAGAGGATGCCAACCACTGATTATTATTATTATTTGAAAAGGAAAATCAGGGTAGAGAGGGAAGTGCTCTCTTCCCAGCATTTTGTTGAAAGATGGGTGAGAGAAGCAAGTATGGCCCGAATGAATGGGCCTTCTCTGAGTATATGTCTGTAAATTAAAGGTGGAAAACTGGGAGAGGGCACTTGCCCTGGTGGTCAGGGCCACTGTGGTCTTTTAATGGGCTTTCTCCACAAATGTCCCTTGGAAGTCTCCCCCCTATTGGGGAATTTTTCTTTGTTATTTTTATTTCACTCTCTGTTTTTTTACACGAAGAAATGCCCATTTGTACCGTCCTGTATTGTCCTGTACTGTCCTTAAGGTCTACTTTATGTGAACCCTTGTGGTTAATAAAGAAAACATTATTATTATTATTATTATTATTATTATTATTATTATTGGCGACCTACGTAGGAAATCGTATTATCGTGAGCTCCGCAAAGGTTTGTTATTTCCGTTTGTTTAAAAATTGCCATTTATGGAAAATTTTATTGTAAACTGTTTATAAGCACACATACATTGTTTTCCGAAAAGGACAGCCAAAAAGATTGGGGCCTTGTGCCCAAAATTTTAACTTTTATTATTATCCAAAAATTTATTTGAAAAAAAATGGCTAATTCCCCTCTGCACGAAGCAGCTGAAAGCCTTCCTCACAAAATAACACCTCACACCGACACCACCATTGTAAATGTTACAACGTTTGCCAACACAAAAAAAAATATAAGCAGTAGCAATATTTTAAATTTGTCTCAGACAGACATTCATTTCCCGCCATTACCAATGACTGCAGGTGTTAAACCCTCCACCACCACCACCACCGCGACAACCACCACCACCACCACCACCGCGACAACAGAAACAAAAGAAGAAAAAAATAAATTAACTCGTGACGTCGAAATGAAATCAAGCAAAATGGACTCTTCCCCACCAAAGACGACTGACGCCACCACCACCACAACTGAAAATAAAATTAATATTAACGATAGCAACAACAACAACAATGACATTATAAAACCGACCCTCAGTTTCGCCATCGTAGCAAAACAATTCGAAGCGTTCACGGTAACTCAAGAAGATTTAGAAAATGCCAAACAAATGGTAAAGAAAGATGGGTACAGGGTCAGCCTCACCCCCCCCCCCCCCCACCTAATAAAATGGAGCATCGGCGCCTGTGCACCGTGTCGTATAGAACAATAAATGTAAAATCGCGCCGAGTGGAACGGGCATCCGAGTCCCAAATCCAAAAAGCTTTGGGACATGTGTGGGCAAGAAAAACCCACATCAGACGTGGGCAAAAGTATGGAACCGTGGATGTGTTCTTTGAAACACCAGAGGAGGCTAGAGAACACTCCATGGCCCCATTAAAAAGTGACGACTTCACACTCGTCCCAAGCTATTGTGGCCAGAGACTCGTAAAGATCAGGGTGACCCACGTTCCACCGGCCATCGAAATTCCCTGGCTAATAGCGGCTGTCATCGCCGGCATCGAGGCCAACACGAAAATAATAACAATAGCAAAAGAAAAGCAGGAAAACTGGTCCGGATCTGGGATGGAGCTCCTGATCCAAGCGGACCAAAAAAGCATTGAGGAGATCCCAGAGGTAATAGACCTCACTGACGGCAGCCACCTCACGGTAATTGTCGAGGGCAGAAGACCTAGGTGTGTCGTTTGTGGTGAAGGAACCCACCTAAGGGCTTTCTGCCCTCAGGCTAAAAGGTTGAGGCCACCTCTCCTACCCACCCCAGTGACACAACCATCAACACCACCAGTAGCAGAGATGCCAGCAACCAACAACAGAAGCAACTATAACAGCAACAACCCCAGCAACAGTAGCATAACCAACACCACTACCACCACCAGCAAAACCAACACCACCACCACCCAACGCTTCAGAACTAGCACCAGCGCCTACACCATCCACCACACCACAACCAAAACTAACGGCTGTGGAGGATTTTCCACTCCCCGGCCTATCACAACTGGAGACAGATTGTGACGACGAGGAGTGGGAAACGATATCCGGAAAAAAAAAAGAAACCAAAAAAGAAAAAAATTCTCTTCCGTCCCCCTCCAAAAACAAAATACAGAGGGAAACAAATAAACTAAGAAACAAAAAAGTTAGGACAGATATGCCACCATCCACACCAGCATCACCAACCCCATCAACCCAAACACCAACACCATCACCATCATTAACTCCAACACCACCATCACCTACACCACAAAAGTCACCAAAATGCGAAACAGAAACAAACCCACAACAAACGCAAACAAAACAAAACAACCAAAACGATACACACTACACAGCATTAAATTTGAACAACAAGCATTTATTGCACTACATCCAACACAACACCAGCATCACAGAAAAAGACTACACAACAACCCCAAAATTCACACCACCTCCACACATACAAATCACTCGCATCACACAGAAAACGTACATGACACTAAAACAAAAATTCCCCAAAGACATCGGAGACTTCCGACAAGCACTCTCCAGGAGGATTTATAAGGACATCCTTCCTGAGGAGGCCACAAGCAGTGAAAAGGATGGAAAAACCGTCCTTCCCCTACGAGAAGTAAGGTAAGTGGTCTTTCCCATCTTTTCCACTCCTTTTCAACATGACCTCACTCAGAATAGGCAGCATAAATGCGCGTGGCTTGGGGTCGTCATGGAAGCAGGGCCACCTGCTCAACGACCTCAGGTCACTAAACATAGATGTAGTGGCCATCAGCGAGACCAGAATCTCCGAAGCACAGGCTTTCGCACCGATCTTCGGCGGCTACGATGTGTACGCATCTCCCAGCCGTCCGGGATCGGGGGGTGGAGTTGCTGTGCTTTTTCGGAGAGGTTTGGATCTTGCCATACGGGCCATATTCCTGGACCCAGAAGGTAAGTTGGTGGTGCTGGACGTGACCAGCGGAGACGGGCAAGCTTTCAGGTTAGTGGCCGTCTATGCCCCGACAGGAGCAGGGCGGCCTGATTTCTTCCGGCGTCTGGAGACCTTTCTTGGAACGTCCCGCTCTTTAGTGTTAGTGGGCGACTGGAACGGGATCTTAGATGCACGCTGGGATTGTGTGGGATTAGTGGATAGGGAAGGAGGGTGCAAGAGTCTCACCAACCTGCTCAGACGTTTTGAACTGTCTGACAGGTACCGAATGGATTTCCCGAATGTACCAATGTGGACTTGGACAAATCGCATAGGGTCATCCAGATCATATCTAGATAGAGTATTTTGTAGGGAAATAGATAGGTCTAGCATAGGCTGTCCACAATTCAAGATAGTCAGCTACACGGACCACAAATTCGTGATCTGTGTGCTTGACTTAGATAGGCTTCATAGACAAGGACCCGGCTACTGGAAGCTAAACGCGTCCTTACCAGCGCGCAAGGCCTACAGAGACCGGATTAGCGAACTAGTTAAGCGGGCGTTGACGGGGGCCATCGTCAACAACAAGTGGTGGTTTGCTCTGAAAAGAGCAATTAGAATAGAGTCCATTAGGTTTAGTAAGACTTTAGCAATAGAGAAAAATAGAGCAGAGGGAGAATTAGTTACAAAAATTAGATGAGGCGCTTAGCAAAGGCATCGCGACCGACGTACTTGCGGCGAAATTGGCCCTTGACCAATTCTTCAATGCAAAGCACGAAGGCTGCGTTGTCAGAGCTAGGGTGTGTGCTCTCAGACACGAGGGGACGAAAGCCGTTCAATGGGCCCGAGTGGCGGAGGCGCGTCGTGGTAACAAAGCCACGATCCGGTCTTTGGTGGACCACGACGGGCGCATGCTACTCGATCCCGGGCAAATGTGTGAAGCTTTTCAGCGACACTTCGCTCAACTGTTCGGGGGCAGTGGCGGGCCGGATCGAGGGATGGACTTTAGTGTCTACCTCGACGGACTGCCGCGGCTTTCGGCCACTGAGGCGGAGTGTTGCGAAAAGCCGATAACAACCGCTGAAGTACGGGATGCAATGACTAGTTGCACAAGGGGTAAATCGCCTGGTTTGGATGGTCTGCCCTATGAACTTTACGTACAAATGCCAAACTTGTTCGGAGGCCTCTTGGCGGACGTCTACTGCAACTGGCAACAGAACGGGAGAATTCCCAGCTCTGTGAGCCGAGGAGCGGTGGCGCTGCTGAGAAAGGATCCGAACAAGGGGGATAACATAGATAATTTTAGGCCCATAACTCTGCTAAACACAGAGTTCAAGATTTTGGCCAAGGTGCTAGCAAAGAGGTTGGCGCTTGTCGTTAGTGGTCTGGTGGGAGAGGCACAGACATGCGCCATTCCCGACAGATCTATCCACGACAACCTCCACCTCATGCGATACATCGTAGAGTAGAGAGGGTAGCTAGGGAACCTGGCACGGGTGGGTCTTTGATCAATTTAGATCAGTCGAAAGCTTTCGATAGGGTCGACCATCGTTACCTAACGGCAGTCCTGAGGGCGGCTGGCTTTGGGCCCGTCTTCAGAGGCTGGATCGCTGCCATGCACAGCGACATCTGCTCTGTAGTGAGAGTGAACGGTCACCTTTCGGAACCGTTCAACATCATGCGCTCGGTCCGCCAAGGATGTCCCCTCTCGTCCCTATTGTACGTATTGACTCTCGAGCCATTACTGCACAAACTGGAGACGTTGAGGGGCGTCCCGCGCGAACTAGGATGCGGAAGATCCGTGTCAGCATATGCCGACGATGTCACCGTAGTGGTGTCGAACGCCAAACACATCGAGGCGATCGGCACTACACTAAGAGGATACGAAGCGGTGACAGGAGCAATGATCAACCAGGAAAAGTCAGTGGGCCTGCAGCTCGGCACCTGGAGAGGCAGGTCCATGCCGTCCAACAGCGTCGTCGGGCGCTGGACGGACGGACCGGTTAAATTGCTGAAGACGAGCACTTACCTCTTCGGTGATGCCCTGATTAACTTTTTCAAATTTCATTTGAAAAGGAAAATCAGGGTAGAGAGGGAAGTGCTCTCTTCCCAGCATTTTGTTGAAAGATGGGTGAGAGAAGCAAGTATGGCCCGAATGAATGGGCCTTCTCTGAGTATGTGTCTGTAAATTAAGGGTGGAAAACTGGGAGAGGGTACTTGCCCTGGTGGTCAGGGCCACTGTGGTCTTTTAAATGGGCTTTCTCCACAAATGTCCCTTGGAAGTTTCCCCCTTATTGGGGAATTTTTCTTTGTTATTTTATTTCAACCTCTGTTTTTTTACACGCAGAAATGCCCATTTGTACCGTCCTGTATTGTCCTGTACTGTCCTTAATGTCTACTTTATGTGAACCCTTGTGGTTAATAAAGAAAACATTATTATTATTATTATTATTATTATTATTATTATTATTATTATTGTTATTACTCCTTGAGTCTCCTTGTAAATATGGTGTTTCAACCACTTCGTTTTGAGGGCCTGCTCCTGCGCAGCCATTAACATTCCTTCTGTAGCCTTTTTAAGGTCTCTTCTTTTCAACCAGTTCCCTGTCTGTGGATCTCTAAGTTCAGTTTTCTCAAAGAAGGTACTATGAAGGGATTTTTCCTGAAGGCTGCTCTTTCTCCTTGATGTTATTTCCTCCTTGGACATCCCCTGGCCTATTGTCCCCTCCTTCAGTACAGTTCTGAGCATTGGCTCTTTACTATCAGTCACGTATTTGTGTAGGTTGTTTTTCTCCATCTGAACACAGTCCTCTATGCTGATAAGACCTCTTCCACCCTCAGATCTCCTTAAGTAGAGTCTATCGACATCACTCCTCTTGTGGAACATGTTGTAGATAGTCAATAACGTCCTAGTCTTCCTATCCATTTCTTTTTGTTCAGCAACATTCCATCTCAGAATTCCCGCACTGTACCTAATAATAGACACAGCTCGGGAATTTACTGCACTTATGGCATTTCTGCTGTTCAGATGTGACTTCAATACGCTCCTTACTCTCCGAATGTATTCAGTTCTTAACAATTCCTTCATTTTTTTGTTCTTTATGCCATCAGCCTCCAGAACGCCCAAATACTTGTATCCTTCCTCAGAGTCAATTTCCTTTATCATCTCACCTGTTGGTATCTGGATTCCGTTACTTATGCTCAACCTACCCCTCCTCATCACAATGACTCCACACTTACTAATACCAAATTGCATACATATATCACTGCTGAAAATACGGACAGTGTGAACAAGCACATCCAACTCCTTCTCACTCTTCCCGAAGAGCTTAAGATCGTCCATGAAGAGGAGGTGATTGATGGTAAGCCCTCCCTTTCCCAACCTGTATCCTGCTCTCACTTTTCGCGGTACACTGGTCAGGGGCATCAGGGCAAGGACAAACAACAGAGGGGACAGGCTATCTCCCTGGAAGATACCTCTCTTGATCTTCACGCTTCCCAAGGATTCTCCAGTTGATGTCAACTCTGTTTCCCAGGACCTCATACTTTTGGCCAACAACTGTCTGATGTTATCTGCCACCTTGAAGATCTCCAGGCTTTTGGTGATCCAAGAATAGGCACCATGTCAAATGCCTTTCTGTAGTCTATCCATCCCATGGAAAGATCAGTGTGTCTCCTCTTGCAATTCCCCATTACCATCTTATCAATAAGTAAGTGGTCCTTTGTACCACGTGACTTCTTTCGGCATCCTTTCTGTTCGTCCGGTAACAAGTTGTTTGTGTGGAGGTGATGGTAGATTTCCTCAGACACAATGCTTGTCAACAGTTTCCACATTACGGACAGACATGTAATAGGTCTATAGTTGGTAACATCATTACCCTTGATTCGGTCTTTCATTATCAGAACTGTGGTACCTTTTGTCAACCACTCTGGTACCTCACCTGACATCAAGCAGACATTGAACATGGTTGTCAGTTTCGGGTGGAGGGATGTTATATTTTTAATCCAATACCCCTGCACACCATCTGGGCCTGGTGATTTCCAGTTGGTTAGTTTTTTGGCCTGCCCCTTAAGAGTATCAACTGTCATACTCAAATCAGTTTGTTGGTGTGCCTGTTCACTGATCTGCTTCTGTACTGTCTCAATCCACACTGCCTGTTCATTATGTCTAACATCCTGCTCCCATATTCCTCTCCAGAATGTTTTAGTTTGTTCCGCCTCAGGGATCAAGTCGTTGCCTCTTTCTTTCCCTTCAAGCTGTCCAAACAGCATCTTCTGGTTGTTGTCGAACATGCGGTTCTGTTTATACTGACTGACTCTGTTCTCGTATCGCCTGATTTTTGCACTCTTTGCTACAATGCGTTGCTTCAGTTCCTCTATGATAATATTTAGCTTTTTACTCCTAGTTTTGTATTTTATTTCCAGTCTATTTTTAGTGCCTATGTTTTTTAGTGTCCCATTCAGTAGTGACTCAAGCTTTCCTATGTCATTCCTCATTTCCCCGATTTGCCCACTCAGTCGCTTCTTCCACCACGGCTCTGCTCTTTCTTGTCTGTTGTTTCCTCTCGCTTTTATACCAAGTAGTTTCCTCACCGTATTTGCTGTTGCTTTGAGGATATTGTTGCACTGGTGAAGGCTCCTCGCCTCAAGGTATGGGATGACTTTGTTTACCTTAGCTGTTGTTTCTTTTAACTTTTTCCTGTCTACAAATCTTAGGTTCATAGGTCTCCCACTATCATTGTTCAATTCATCTACCACTAAATTTAGGATGTCAACCGAATCTTGTCCTAGCCCGTCAGCATTCATCTCCTCAGTGGCCGTATCTCTGTTCCAGGTATTATTTATCTCAGTATTCAGATCATTGTCTGCTTCGGGTGGTTCCTCCGTTCTCATACCTCTTCACCTTCATTTCCCACTGGCTCGCTTGTCTGGCATACTACACCCGCCATCTCCAAGCCATTCTCTCTGCTCAGTTCCTCCAGTTCCAGCTCGCTTATCCACCCATTAGTTCTTATTACCCGAGCCTGCCCGGCCAATTTTTGTTCATCTAATTTAAATAAACCAATCTCGTTCCAGATGTTATGCATCCGTCTCCTGTAGCCCCTCTCCTTGGGGTTACTTTTCAGGTAGCATTGCATAACAGTTCTATTCAATTCTTTCGTCCAGTTGGTTCTGGCCCCCTTCCTTCTTCTTCTTCCTCCAACATCAGCAGTATTTGGTTGACAGTCAGGTTCCTGCTGCTGAGCCAGGGGGCACCTGTTGGGTGAGAGTCTGTCACATGACGTTCTAGTCTCCATTTCACCGTTATTCGAACTGTTTATGTTCGATATTTAAACACTCTTATCGAGGATTGGCGAATGTATGTTTACATAGCCATCTGTGGATCCGCCATCCCACTTGGCCCTTGTGTGGCATTATCACCACGCTGTATACGAACACACATAAACAAACAAACACACAGGCAGAAAGGGCCCCAAAAATGAATAAGCATAAGTTTCATTGTAATGTAGTGTTCGAATGTCTGACTTAGTTTTTGTTTTTTAAGTTTTACTTTTTCCCCCCTCTTCTCTGTCCGTCCGCCTGCTTCTCTCTTCATTCTTATTTTCTTTACGTTTTTGGGGTTTCTTTTTTGTTTTTGTTTTTCTCTGTTTGTTTTTCTCGTTTTTGCTGTTGTTGCTGTGCTGCTTTGGTTTTGTTGTTTGTTTTTTCTTTTTTCTTTTGAGCCTATCTATATATTTTGATGTCTTCCTCTTTGTTAGTAGTAGGAATTCTATAATGTGGAAGTAGCAGCCAGCTTGGAGGAGTGGGAGACTGGCGGCGGTAGCGATACTGAGACAGTGGTGGTGGTGATGTCGATACCGAGGCAGTGGTGGCGGTGATGTGACCGTATTACTGTAGTGATGGTGCTGTAGCGGTGGCAGCAGTGAAGGGGTCAAGGGGTGGTGGCGGCGGTGATGGGATAGTGGTGGTAATGATGGCCGTAGTGAGCGGTGGCGGTGAGGGTGAAAATGCCGTTATCTGGCTGTTGTGTTTAGTGTACACAGATGATGGGGTGGGTGGTGTATCTAGTTTCTGGTGTTGGTGAATTTGGCTGTCCTATATAGTGTAGCCAGAGGAGAGGAGGGGGGGGGGGGTTCTTCTTCCATTTATAGCCATTTTCTTTTTTGGATATACAGTGTACAATACAAAGTTGAATATTTGGATATTTGAGCCTTATAACAATATATTTTGGGTCCGAATTTTTTTGGGCTCAAGCCGGGTGCTTTACGTAGCATTTGTACTAAGAGTTGTTATTTCACAAATGATTTAAATATGTTAAAAATTCAAAACTTACGGGAGCGATTTCATGACCTCCGTCACCTCGTGCGTCTTCTTCCCATTATTATTATTATTATTATTATTATTATTATTATTATTATTGTTATTGTTATTCCTTGAATCTCAGTCATTGATGTTGGTTAACTGGAAAGTCCGTTGGATTGAATATCAAGCCACTACCTGCAGCCTCAGATATTCAGGACGTATCGGAGGGTTCTTGCTGTTCCAAGCAAGCATGCCTTTTGAAGCGTTCCAAAAAGCGTGAAGGGGTCGATTTTCTTTAACCATCCCTGGAAACCTTTGGAGATAGTCCCCAGTGCGCCTATGACAATCGGGATCACTTTGACTTCATGGCAGTTCCAAATCCTTTTCACCTCCCACTTTAGGTCCTGGTATCGGTTAATTTTCTCCCTCTCCTTCTCTTGCACTCTCGTGTCGAACGGGCAGGCCACATCCACAATCAGGCACGATCTTTTTTCTTTGTCCACAACCACCAGGTCAGGTCTATTGTGTTCCAGTTTTTTGTCCGTCTGTATCCTAAAATCCCACAGCACCTTCACCTGACTGTTCTCCATCACCGCCTCTGGCCTATGCTCATACCATTTCTCAGAATGTGGTAGATTGTTTACTTTGCACAGGTGCCAGTGGATCACCCTGCCTATCACATCGTGTCTCCAGCCCTTATAGTGGGTCTGGGCTAGGTGTTTACACTCGGACACAATGTGAGCCACAGTCTCCTCTCTCTCTCCACAGATCCTGCACAGTGGGCTAGCCTCCTCCTTGTTGATATGGTGCTTCAACCACTTCGTTTTGAGGGCCTGCTCCTGCGCAGCCATTAGCATTCCTTCTGTAGCCTTTTTGAGGTCTCCTCTTCTCAACCAGTTCCATGTCTGTTTATCTCTAAATTCAGTTTTCTCAAAGAAGGTACTATGAAGGGATTTTCCCTTAAGGCTGCTCTTCCTCCTTGATGTTATTTCCTCCTTGGACATCCCCTGGCCTACTGTCCCCTCCTTCAGTACAGTTCTGAGCATTGGCTCCTTACTATAGCTCACGTATTTGTATAGGTTGTTTTTCTCCATCTGAACACAGTCCTCTATGCTGATAAGACCTCTTCCACCCTCAGATCTCCTTAGGTAGAGTCTATCGACATCACTCCTCTTGTGGAACATGTTGTAGATAGTCAATAGCTTCCTAGTCTTCCTATCCATTTCTTTTTGTTCAGCAACATTCCATCTCAGAATTCCCGCACTGTACCTAATAATAGACACAGCTCGGGAATTTACTGCGCTTATGGCATTTCTGCTGTTCAGATGTGACTTCAATACGCTCCTTACTCTCCGAATGTATTCAGTTCTTAACAATTCCTTCATTTTTTTGTTCTTTATACCATCAGCCTCCAGAACGCCTAAATACTTGTATCCTTCCTCAGAGTCAATTTCCTTTATCATCTCACCTGTTGGTATCTGGATCCCGTTACTTCTGCTCAACCTACCCCTCTTCATCACAATGACTCCACATTTACCAATACCAAACTGCATACATATATCACTGCTGAAAATACGGACAGTGTCAACAAGCACATCCAACTCCTTCTCACTTTTCCCGAAGAGCTTAAGATCGTCCATGAAGAGGAGGTGATTGATGGTAAGCTCTCCCCTTCCCAACTTATATCCTGCTCTCACTTTTCGCAGCATAATGGTCAAGGGCATCAGGGCAAGGACAAACAACAGAGGGGACAGGCTATCTCCCTGGAAGATACCTCTCTTGATCTTCACGCTTCCCAAGGATACTCCAGTTGATGTCAACTCTGTCTCCCAGGACCCCATACTCTTGCCCAGCAACTGTCTGATGTTATCTGCCACCCTGAAGACCTCCAGGCTTTTGGTGATCCAGGAATGAGGCACCATGTCAAATGCCTTTCTGTAGTCTATCCATCCCATGGCAAGATCAGTGTGTCTCCTCTTGCAATTCCCCATTACCATCTTATCAATAAGCAACTGGTCCTTTGTACCACGTGACTTCTTTCGGCATCCTTTCTGTTCGTCCGGTAACAAGTTGTTTGTGTGGAGGTGATGGTAGATTTCCTCAGACACAATGCTCGTCAACAGTTTCCACATTACGGGCAGACATGTGATAGGTCTATAGTTGGTAACATCATTACCCTTGATTCGGTCTTTCATTATCAGAACTGTGGTACCTTTTGTCAACCACTCTGGCACCTCACCCGACACCAAGCAGTCATTGAACATGGCCGTCAGCTTCGGGTGGAGGGATGTTAAATGTTTAATCCAATACCCCTGCACACCATCTGGGCCTGGTGATTTCCAGTTGGTTAGTTGTTATTATTATTATTATTATTATTATTATTATTATTATTATTATTATTATTATTATTATTATTATTATTATTATTATTGGCGACCTACGTAGGAAATCGTATTATTGTGAGCTCCGCAAAGGTTTGTTGTTTTCAGTTGTTTATAATTATAATTATACATTGCTTTCTGAAAAGGACACTCAAAAAGATTGGGGCCTTGCGCCCAAAATTTAAACTTTTATAATTATCAAACAAAAAGTTTCTTTGAAAAAATCAGGGACGACTCACAGCTACACCAAGCAGCTGAGAGCCTTCCTCACAAATGAACACCTCAGACCAACACCACCATTGTAAATATTACTACGTTTGCCAACACTAAAAATATAAGCAGTAGCAATAATTTAAATTTGTCTCATGCAGACATTCATTTCCCGCCATTACCAATGACTGCAGGTGTTGAAACCGCCGCTCCCACCACACCACAGTGACAACAGAAACAAAAGAAAAAATAAATTATCTCGTGACATCGAAATGGATTCACCCAGAATAGACCCTTCCACACTGAATACCACTGACGCCACCACCACCACAACTGAAACTAAAAATAACAATAACAAAAATAACAATAACAACAACAGCAACAACAACAATGAGAATAACACCGTGTCTTTTGCCAAAGCAGCCAAAAAATGCGAAACAATCCAGGTAACTCAGGAGGAATTAGATGAAGCCAAGAGAATGGTAAAGAAAGATGGGTACAGGGTGAGCCCCCACCAAATAAAATGGAGCATCGGCGCCTAAGCACCGTGTCTTATCGGACGATTAACATAAAATCGCGCCGAGTGGAACGGGCATCCGAGTCCCAAATCCAAAAAGCTTTGGGACATTTGTGGGCAAAAAACCCCACATCAGACGTGGGCAGAAATATGGTGGTGGTTTGCTCTGAAAAGAGCGATTAGAATAGAGTCCATTAGGTTTAGTAAAGCTTTAGAAATAGAGAAAATAGAGCAGAGGGAGAACTAGTTAGAAAATTAGACGAGGCGCTTAACAAAGTCATCGCGACCGACGTACTTGCGGCGAAATTGGCTCTTGACCAATTCTTAAATGCAAAGCACGAAGGCTGCGTTGTCAGAGCTAGGGTGCGTGCTCTCAGACACGAGAGGACGAAAGCCGTTCAATGGGCCCGAGTGGCGGAGGCGCGTCGTGGCAACAAAGCCACGATCCGGTCTTTAGTGGACCACGACGGGCGCATGCTACTCGATCCCGGGCAAATGTGTGAAGCATTTCAGGGACTTCGCTCAGCTGTTCGGGAGAGGCGGCGGGCCGGATCGAGGGATGCACTTTAGTGTCTACGTCGACGGACTGCCGCGGCTCTCAGCCACTGAGACGGAGTGTTGCGAAAAGCCGATAACAGCCGCTGAAGTACGGGAGGCAATGACTGGCTGCACAAGGGGTAAATCGCCTGGTTTGGATGATCTGCCCTATGAACTTTACGTACAGATGCCAGACTTGTTCGGAAGCCTCTTAGCGGATGTCTACTGCAACTGGCAACAGAACGGGAGAATTCCCAGCTCTGTGAGCCGAGGAGCGGTAGCGCTGCTGATAAAGGATCCGAACAAGTGGGATAACAGATAATTTCAGGTCCATATCTCTGCTAAACACAGAGTTCAAGATTTTGACCACGGTGCTAGCAAAGAGGTTGGCGCTTGTCGTTGGTGGTCTGGTGTGAGAGGTGCAGACATGCGGCATTCCCGACAGATCTATCCACGACACCTCCACCTCATGCGATAAATCGTGGAGAGGGTAGCTAGGGAACGTGGCACGGGTGGGTCCTTGATCAATTTTGGTCAGTCGAAAGCTTTCTATAGGGTCGATCATCGTTACCTAGCGGCAGTCCTGGGGGAGGCTGGCTTTGGGCCCGTCTACAGAGGCTGGTTCGCTGCCATACACAGCGACATCTGCTCTGTGGTGAGAGTGAACGGTCACCTTTCGGAACCGTTCAACATCATGCGCTCGGTTCGCCAAGGATGTCCCCTCTCGTCCCTCTTGTACGTATTGACTCTCGAGCCATTACTGCGCAAACTGGAGACGTTGAGGGGGGGGGGGGGTACCGCGCGAACTAGGATGCGGTAGATCCGTGTCAGCATATGCGGACGATGTCACCGTAGTGGTGTCGAACGCCAAACACATCGAGGCGATCGGCACTACAGTAAGAGAATACGAAGCAGTGACAGGAGCAATGATCAACCAGGAAAAGTCAGTGGGCCTGCAGCTCGGCACCTGGAGAAGCATATCCATGCCGTCCAACAGCGTTGTCGGGCGCTGGCCGGACGGACCGGTTAAATTGCTAGGGGTCTGGTTTGGTCCGGACCTCCAGACGGACAAAAACTGGGACGAGGTGACGAGCAGGCTGGCTTCTCTCACCCAGAAATGGGCGGAGAGGAAGCTATTCCTGAAAGGTCGAGCAGAGGTAGCTAACGCGTACATCGCGTCTGTCATCTACCTGACCGTCGTACCTTGTCCTAAGCCCCGCCTGACTGCGCTGGAGCGTTTGCTCTTTCGCTTTTTGTGGAAGGGACGCGCTCCGATTGTCAGGCGGTCCATCTGCTGTCAACACCCGCTACATGGAAGGCTGGGCATGCCGTGGCTGATGATGCGCAGACACGCGCTCAGGCTACGACATCTCCACCTCTTCCTCGACGGTGATCAGGTGTGGTCGCCGTTTGCTAGACGCGCCTTTCCCCAGCTCGTCTCCTTGACGGAGCTGCAGTCCTGGGTCAAGCGAAGACCGAGAGGGAGCGGTTGGAGACTGGAATGTCTTCAGGCGCTCACAGCCCTTGACCAATCGGGCAATGTGATCGGTGGAAACTCCACCTAGGCGTTCTATAGAGGATTAGTGGAGGGGAAGAGCGACGACATACTTGGGGAAACTCTAGGCGTCGACGAAAATCAACTAGCCAATCTCTTCGGAAGAACTTTCGGGCCAAAATCCCTGGCCTGGCAGTGCTACCGAGGAGCTTTGCCAGTTCGGGATAAACTCTACAGGCATGGAGGTGCCGTCAGCCAAGCATGTCTGAGATGCGCGCAGGGCGACGAAACCGTCCTGCACGCACTCGTCCAGTGTCCGAGCATTGCTGACTTGTGGGTTTATGTCGAACACCTGCTGTCGCGTGTAGGACGGATCCAGCTAATAGCTGAGTCCATCGTGAGGATTGCCTCGCCCTCCTCCTTTAGCCGAGAAGGGCAGGCAGTTTTTATCTGTCTAGTGGCCATGGCGAAAGAGATAGTATGGTGGACACGTTTGAAAAGGCTGAAGACAAGCACCTACCTCTTCGGTGATGCCCTGATTAAGTTTTTCAAATTTCATTTGAAAAGGAAATTCAGAGTAGAGACGGAAGCGCTCTCTTTCCAGCATTTTGTTGAAAGATGGGTGAGAGAGGCAAGAATGTCCCGAGTGAATGGGCCTACTCTGAGTATGTGTCTGTAAATTAAAGGTGGACAACTGGGAGAGGGTACTTGCCCTGGTGGTCAGGGTCACTGTGGCTTTTCCTCTTCGGCCAATCCCTCATCAACTTTTTCAAGTTTCACTTAGAAAGGAAGGTGAGGGTGGAGAGAGAAGTGCTGCCCCCCAGTACATTTGCTGAAAGGTGGGTGAATGTGGCGAGAATGGCCCGTGAGAGTGGGCCTACTCTGGTCATGCGGCTGTAGGTAGGTAAATTTGAAGAGGAGAGGGGTGCCCTTCCTGGGTGCTCTCGAAGCGTCGGGTCGTTCAGGACTGGTGGGGTATCTGAGCGAACCCTAGCTGGTCATCCCGCCTATTGGGGAATTTTTTCTTGTAATTTTCTTGTTACTTTATTGTTACTCTGTTATTGTTATTCATATTGTTTACTCGATTTTGCTGTAAAACCCCACTGTTTTGTATTGTCCCCTATATGTCGGCCCTTGTGGCCAATAAATGAAATCATTATTATTATTATTATTATTGTCACCATATTGATGGTGATGATCTTGATGTTGATGATGATGATGATGATGTTATCTCTGATAGTCGATAACCACAACGACGACGACAACATAATCAAGAACAACAAAACCAAAATATCGGAAGCTATGACTCACTTCCGTACTCTCGCTCCCTTTGCCTGACCTTCTTTCCCTTTTTCTCTACCTTTCCCTCATTTTGTCTTTCTTTTCCTCCCTCTGTATCTTCCTTAGCCCCCCCCTCTCTCTCCATTATTCATCCACACTATATCCTTCCCTTTTTTCTTCCATCCATTCATCCATCCATCTCACATAATTTTAGTCATAACATATTGTCATGTCGAGTTCTCAAATCTCACTATGTCTATCGGTCTGTCTGTCTGTATATATGTATGTATGTATGTATGTATGTATGTATGTATGTATGTATGTGTGTATGTATGTATGTTTTAAAAAGTTTTAAAAGCCACAGTATGAACCTCAATAAGAACATAGTGAGCTGGATCTGTGAGGTGTGTGGTCGTTTACTGGACTCTAAATCTGGATACGTCACTCATTTAAAATCACATAAAAAGCCAACTGTAAGCAGCTCTATCCCTCCAATGCTACGTGAGACAATAATTGTGGAGTGCAAAAAGATCTGCAAACCATATTTCAGGTCTTAAAAGGCATATGAGGGTACATTAGGATGACATCCCACAAACAGACCCAATCAATCCAATAGCGGGCACATCTTTTGCCTGTCACATTTGCTGCAGACCTTGCAAATCTAATGCTGGACCTAAAATCCATCTAAGGGGCCATGGACGGATGTTTGGAGTTGGTGATGGTTGATGGTGGCGCACAGGGAGACGGCAATCATCTGCAAAGATGAAACAATCACAATTTATGTATGTATGTATGTATGTATGTATAAGAGAGTGGGACTGGCTTTGTGCAGTGCCTTTGCTCACTATAAAAGCTTCACAGCACAGGCATTGCTTTATATCTGGAGATCTCTCTGCAGTTGTCATCACATGGTACCATGGGCCCTGCACTATGTGTCAATAATAGTCACAAGTGTAGTCTTTGTACCAGAGTTTTCAAGTCGCTGGCTGGTCTAAAAAGTCACATTCGTTCAGCGCATCGGTAGGGGTTCTCCTACATGGATATAAAGTAGTGGCCGTACTCGAAAACGAGTTGGCAGCCACCATGTATGTATGTATGTATGTATGTATGTATGTATGTATGTATGTATGTATGCATGTATGTATGTATGTATATCTCTCCCTCCCACTCTTATATCTCGAACGTTCTCTTCTCCCTCAAAAGTCGTCTGGAAGATCCTCTGACATTTATAAATGTGTTTCTGTATTTAATTCATTAAAATGTGCATACCTTTGCAATAGTGTTGGGTTTTTCCAGCCTGTAAGTTAAGTAAGGATTTCAACTAGGTTTGAATTCAAATTTTCATTTCAGTTTTAAATCACGCCTCCCCCTACACATGCACATTCATACACACATACACACATACATACATACACACACACGCACACACATATATACATGCACACACACACATACATACACAGGCACACATACAAATACACATACGCACACACAAACACACCGACATCGTAACCTGTAAACTCAAGTGAATCAAATAATAAGGTCAGGTTGTCTTGACATCGCATAAAAACATCTGCAAGAAAATTTCGATCATTTTCAAAGCATGCATTTTTAGTTATGGGGAGCCTCATATGAAAAAAATATTATAGAAATAAATAAATAAGGATAAAAGATAACGTGGCTACATTTTAGATAATACAGTCATATATACCCGTAAAAAAACTGACTGGAGGAGATGGCGAGGCTCACACACAGCTGGATTTACCTTTGACGATGTTCTGCTTAATCAGGGCTAGCTTTAACGATAGTTCTGCTTGATCACTTGGAATATCTTTGATGATACATGCCCTTGATCTGGAGGCCAAACATTATCACCACCACAAACACCACTACCAACGCATACACACTCGACCTCCACGACTACCACCAACAACGGCAGCGAATAACGAAGTTATATGCAGTCGATCGACTTGTTAGATATAGGAGCAAATTTACCTGAAATTGAGCCTTACCGTCGCAAAGACAGCACAGTGTTGTTTTATAGAAAAAAAAAGATTGTATGCTGGGGGAGGCTGGAATATCGTTCATCATAGGTTTGTTCGATCAGGATGGACTTGGGGCAAAGAAGAAGAAGAAGAAGAAGAAGAAGAAGAAGAAGAAGAAGAAGAAGAAGAAGAAGAAGAAGAACAACAACAACAACAACAACAACAACAGCAGCAGCAGCAGCAGCAGCAGCAACAACAAAAACAGCAACAACAGTGAATAAATGCATATTTATCCAACATACAATGCAATATATAACTTGACCTTTATGAAATCAGAGTTATTCATTAACAATTGTGCAACTGTAACATCCATGCCTCTATCTATCTATCAATCTATCTATGATGCTCTTTCTCTCTCTCTCTCTCTCTCTCTCTCTCTCTCTCTCTCTCTCTATATATATATATATATATATATATATATATATATATATATATATATATATATATATATATATATAATGCTCCTATAATGTTGAGCACTTCAAAATGTAATATTGAACAGCGGCACTGACTTCAGTGTACAACTATTACCAGCATGGGATTAACTGATCTACTTACCATTCGGATTTTGGCTGCTCTGCGCCTTATCTACCGCCACCTGATACTACTTTCCTTGTCGGGGTGAATCCGATTACGACAAAACTCTACGTATTATACTAAAACATGTATTATACTAAAACATGTATTGTATGGACTGAATTCTCTACTCTATACCTCAGGACTTTTTGTGACTCGCACTGAACTTTACACTAGGTACAACCTGTTACCATTCCATCTCCTCCATCCTCTATATCTATTTCTATATGTACAATTTGTATTATCTTACTACAACTTGATCTATATTGATTCTTATTTACCTTTATTAATTATTTTCTATCTCATCAATGTATACTTTATTATTTTTTATTATTTTATTAATGTATTTTCATCACTGTATTCTATCTTTATATTATTTTTTCATATTTTTTTTAGTATTTTTTGTAACTTTTCCTTACTCAGGTCATTATGCACCTTTCATAGATCCCTACCCACCTAAGATCCACACTACCTATAACCCGGACTAACTGGAACTTAAAAATAATTTTGGCCTATTTGCACTTTTCACTGGGTTGTTACCTTCGACTTGTGTGGTGACCTTTCTCGGCTGCGCGCTGGGCACTCGGAGAGTTCAGCCTTCCTTGAGTGCTCGGAAAAATAAATTTCTGCTCTTTCGGTAAATGAAATTACTCGGAGCTGCCTGCTTTGCCCTGGTCCCACCGCGCCGCCTGTTTTGGCCGACACATTATACCTGTACAAATTCCAGGTTTGGGCATGACTATTAGCTGTGTCGTGCCTCCACTGACACGTAAATAAACCCCTAATGTGTGATTTAATAGTATTTGTGGTATAGACGATGGCCTGTCGAAATTGTGGAGTTCCCGCTAGCGATCCCGGGGCCAAAGTTAGCTACGTTCCTAGAGAACTCGGAAAAATTTATTTCCATTTCTTTCGCTGGACGATACCACTCGAGACTGGCTGACTCATGGTGGTGGGTGTGCTGGCTGGCACTCCCAATCGAAATCTTTACTCTATATCCCATCCTAATATCTTAAAAAAACTTTTTTTCATATAAGACCCTCTCCGTAATTTCATTAAATAAATAAATCTCGCTACCTCTATTTTTCAATTTACCATTTTGCAAGTTAATATTTTAATTTAATTTAATTTCATCCTATAACTCGCAACATAAATTTAACGTTCCAATCTTCGGTTCACACATTAGACCATATAGACACACATTATAGATTCTTTGGGTAGCATTTTTTCGCGGCATTTTCTAACATGAATGTAGTTTGACCCTTACTCTACACTTCTTTCTACCTTTCTTTCTTTCTCCCCTTCTTTGATGGAGTGGTGGTAGCGCATTGTAAGCCTTCGCCCCCTCACCAGATATTCATTGGTAGTTTTTCGGTTGCCAACACTTTGAGGGCGGCTGGCTGAGAAGCTAGTCGGTCAGCCGTCCCTTCTGTCTCTGATTTTTCGGACCCATGGCTTTTTACACATTCCTTTGCTACATTCCAATACCTGATGATATCACCGGATTCATATGGAACCCGGTCATTGAAATGATCATAGTATAATAAACCTTTCAAGGATTTACACCAGTCCAGCCTCCTGTTATTTAATTTATCACATATTGAACATCGATCCCTAGAATCCACCACATCCCAAGGATATTACCCAGCATTCTACCACATCCTCTACAGAACTACCTTAAGGACTCACCCACTGACATACACTCAAAAAACATTTTTCCCACACGCCACCTACATCCACAACCCGCATAAACACCACACACACACGTGCGTACCACCACATATTTACAGACTCAGCCTCCGGAATCCTCTCCCCCCACCTCTCTGACCCCTCCCCATCCACATACGCACACGCACTCGACCTACACCCCACCCCACACACACCTCTTCCTGAACATGCAACCCCGTTCTTTCTCCAACTCTTACTTTCACATACACACACACACACACACACGTACACCTACACACACACCACCACCTTCAGCCCTCCCCGTTCGGACACCCCGCCTCCCTCTCCCCACTCCACCCGCCACCACCCCTACACGCCCCACACCCTTCCACCACCTGTTTTACTTTATGTTTATTTTTATTTTTATCATGCTTTTATATTTAATTTCATTTGTACCGTTTCCTCTCACCCCTTTTTTCTATGTCTCTCCACCACTCCCCTACACACCCTTGGAACTCTCTTCCCACACACTTTTCACTTGAAGAAGGGCTTATGCCCGAAACGTCGTTCCCCACCACCACCCGACTCTCAATAGCGTGAAACTAATAAACCTTTGTTCGTACTGCCTCTCTGGTTTGTTCCCGTTCAATTTTTTACTATATATATATGTATATATGGAGAGAGAGAGAGAGAGAGATGGGTTGGATATATATATATATATGGAGAGAGAGAGAGAGAGAGATGGGTTGGATATATATATATATATATATATATATATATATATATATATATATATATATATATATATATATATATATATATAAATATATCCAACCATATATCCATCTCTCTCTCTCTATCTATCTATCCATTCATCCATCTATATATCGATCTGTCCATATATCTCACTGTGTGTGTCTATCTGTCTGGTTGCCTGTCGATCTGTCTCTCTGTCTATCTCTTTCTGTCTTTCTCTTTCTTAGTCCATCTCCAATGATTCACACAATTTGCTTACGATGCACTCTCTAAATTCAACAAAGTTTCTGTTGTTTCGTTCAGTCAGTTGAGATTAAGAACAGTTTGTGTCTCATAACCACCACAAAACAACGAAATACCCTCTACTTGAGCATTCAATCTGCTAGGAATAACAACAAGATCTCCCTTAAATTACATACTACTGATATGGAAAAAATGTTCACATTGGTTAATAAGTTCCCAGATGCCATATACCTGTAAAAAAGAGTGGATAGTCTATGTTGGCAATACCTTGATCATAGATATGTCCAATAAAGCCTAACCTAGGACTAAACAACAATAATAATCATTAACCCAACTGCCACCAGCACCGCCACTAACACAAATACTACAGCCATTATGACGACGATCAAAACCATCACGACGACCACCACCATGAATTCAAACACTTCACTGCCGCCGTTGCAACACTACCAACACAAACACCCTAATCGTCATCATCATCATCATCATCATCATCATCATCATCATCTACCTCACAGTCACTCTCTCCATCTTCCTCTTCCACTTCCTCTTCGCTATTATCAACTTCGCCATAATCACTATCTTGTTCCATGACACCATCTTCATTATTATCATCTTCACCATAATAACTATCTTCTTCTCTATCATCATCATCTTCACCTTAACCACTAGCTTCTCTGTCCTCTTCTCATTCATCATCAACATCATCATTACCTCGTTGAACATAATCGCCGCCTTTCAAACAAACACATTCCATGATTCCAACATTCTCTCATATTTTCCTTTCGAAATGGCAACGACTTTTTCCTTCAACAATCCATTCTCTTTCTATTCCACCTTTCCTATTTTTCATCGTCATCACCTTAAGCGTCGTTATTACCTTACTTCTCCCTGCCCACCTCATTCAGATTCTATTTAAACATCTTTCCAGGAATCAAGCACCACACCATCATCGTCTTTCTTTTTCCAATATGGCCGCTCTTATTGCAATTATCGTTTCGTTTCGTCTAATCGATGGAAACATCTTTTTCTAATCTTCAATTAGAGATAACTGCCCACACATTCGAATCCTTGTCATCTGTACTTTTCCTATGTGGAGTTTTGAAATAATATCTATAATTTATCACCTTTACTGTTGTGAACCGTTTCATTTCAGCAACCCACAACCACCACTACCACCATTTTCAAATCCTCTATTTACATTGTTTAACTTTGAACCCACCATTTTACCAACCCAGTTTAGTTTGTATAAACAACAAAACTAACCTCCTTATTCCCTTACCACCATCACCAAAACAAAAACAGCAACACCATCCACAATCCTGACCCTCACCGGTTTTCAGCATTTGTTATGACTCTCTGTCATAACAATCTTATTGAGGTCAGCTATGCTGTTCTGACATTCCATGTCTATAAAAGAAATACTAACCCAGCGGAGTAAGCCAATGAACTTGTTAGTACATTGGATGAGATACCTTGTAAAATGTGTTCTGGCTGCTTACCTTCTAAGGTGAAATCCGCCCATCTTTGTTATAGCACCATCTCAAAGACTTTGGTGCCCCTAGCGGAGTCCACTCTGTTGCAAACATTGGGCCAGAGATCTTAAACGCCCCATCATCACCTGCGTTCACAGCTAACAATCATTAATACGATCATTTTTACTCTCACTCTCTCTCTCTCTCTCTCTCTCTCTCTCTCTCTCTCTCTCTCTCTCTCTCTCTCTCTCTCTCTCTCTCTCTCCCTCACCATATACATTACAATACAATACAATAGGAGGGAACATAATTGTACCATAGATGATGTTGCAGATGTGCAACGAAAGAACTTTGAGAGACTATATATTAATATTTATGTTTCAGCATATACTGATTATTGAATCAACAAGAGGTTTACTTAAGGAGGTCGATCGTAGGGTTATCCTTAGAGCGTTCTGTAATCAGTAATCCTTGGAAGGTTACAAACAGATAAGTAATATTTACGTAGAATAGCAATAGAGTAGGATTTATTTCTAGGGTTTACATGTTTCGTTGCCGTGTATGATTTTTGTATTGAATTCGCTGTTCTCAATAAACTATTGGAACAAATGGCTTTCAAATACGGTGGAAGACTTTTTACTCCGTGCTCGACAAATTACCAAAGCAGTGTAATGACTATTAGCAATTCACATGACTTTATATTTTTATATTCTTATATCTCTCTTGTATATGTCTACATCTCCCATTTTATATGGTCTGAATCTCTCTCTCTCTCTCTCTCTCTCTCTCTCTCTCTCTCTCTCTCTCTCTCTCTCTCTCTCTCTCTCTCTATGTATATATATATATATATATATATATATAAGTGTTTTCGCGTATGCTTGTGTATAAACGTATTTGCATGCGTGTATGTATTTATTTAATTTCTATTACCTCTGTATTGTATTTTTTTACTTTATTCTTAAATCTGAAGCGGAGATTCTTTCGGTTTCCTAGTTAGAATTTTAGTCTACGACTTCAGCTATACCATTTACGTGGTTTTGTCTTTGCGTGCAATTGTTCTCTATGCTCCACATATGACGTATTATCTTCGTTTTTTCCGTTCATTGCAAGAGAACATCTCTATGAACCACCTAATAGAACATTAGTCAACGACTTCTTTTATATCATAAACGTGGTTCTGTCTTTGCGTGTTATTGTTTTTCACCGCTCCTATTAATGACGTATTATATTCGTTTTTTCCCGTTCTTTGCCAGGGAACGTTTCCACGAACCAAAGTATCGTCTTCCTGTCTTCCTCCAGTTGCAACGTTTTTTGAAATATCCACTTCTGCGTTTACAGATTGACTTTGTTAGTTTCAGAAGATCCCGTTAAGGGTGAAAGCAGCGATTCTTTGCTTAAACTTTAATATCTGTTATTTTAATAAATATTTGCTCTACGGTTCTTATATATTTGATATATATTTATCCTTATCGAGCCCTCTGTGGATTTTAGTCTTCAAATTTATTATTATTACTATATTTATATATATATATATATATATATATATATATATATATATATATATATAGCAGCGATGAATTAGTCAAAAATAATACAGATACAATATAGACACAAACACATATATATAGTTTATCATAAATCTTTCGTTGCACATCTGCAACATCGTCAGTGGTGTTATATTTTCCTCCTGTTGTGTTGTATGTCTACGCCATTTTTTATTCAGTCTGTCTATATATTTATTTATTTGCTTGTTTGTTTATATTATTTTGTCTTCTTTGCGCATGCGTTTGCGTGTGTGTATAGTGTTATGTTTGCTGTGTGATGGGTGACTAGTGTGTGTTTATGTGCTTGTTGTTATTGTGCTTGTGTATATATTAATTTATCTTATTTTATTTACTTATTTATACTTCTCTTAGGTCAGTGTTGTTGTTATTCCATTCATTCTTTCTGTTTAGCTTTGGTCTTCAAATTTCTATTTCACTGGCCTCTCTGATTTGCCTATCTGCTGGGTCATTTCTATGTTTAGATATTATTCTAATTTCTATGTTGTCTATGTTACCGTCATGTTGTTGTCTAGCATGTTCGTATAGTACTGACCCGTTTTTTCGTCCTTTTAGTTCCACCCAGTGTTGGTCTATCCTTTCACCTATGCTACGAGCTGTCTCACCTATGTATGTTGTTGTCATGTTTCTAGTTTTACAGTTTATCCGGGGGTTCACCTTACATATGATACATTTCCTATTGGTACAGTGGGTTTTCTTAAAAGGGTAGGTTTTGCTGATCAGGGATTTTATGGTGGTTCCTGGCTTTTCTACCACCTTTATTTTTAAGTGGGTCTTTCTCAGGGCCTTTCTACACTGGTTAGCTAATTTCCCTCCAGGGGTGGCGTCCACAAACATAACACTCTGGTATCTCTGGTTGTCGTACCATGATGTGGCTTTCCCTATCTTATGTCTAGCCCTATCTAAGCTATTCCATGATTTGCTCCTGTATAATGGGCAAATTCCTTTCATGTTCAGTTCTATGAGGGTCTTATACTTTTCCATGGCTCCTTCGTATACTCTGACTCTGTCTCTTTGGTTGTAGCCAGAGAACTGCATGCGGTTGATGAAGTGTTGGATGTGTCTTTACATTTCTGTTGGGTCGCACATGCGGGACACATTCTTCATCACTCGTACCAAATCTGCGATCAGAATATTAAACTTAGCACTACTGGACATTGCTGAGTTTTTGAGTATCAGGTATTTGGAGGCCATGGGTTTAGCATAGTGTGAGTGGAGAATTTGGGCTCTCTCGTCTATAGTGTTAATCCAGAGTTCTGTGTCTAATACAGGTAGTCTATTATTAGGGTGTTTGGAAGGGAAGTCGATAGTTACAGTTATACTCTGGTGTATGGAATTAGCTATCTGCTGGATGCTTTCCATCGTGCTACGTTCTAAATCAAACTTGTTAGTGCTCTCTAGTGGGGGTGTTCTTATAACTATATTGATATCGTCTACATAACGAGAGTACATGGTGAGGTCTATGGAGCTTTCATTAAGGAGATCTTTAAGTCTCCTTTCCCACAATACCATGAAAAGGTTGGCAACATCACCAGCTATGCTGACGCCGATGGCTGCTCCCTCATTTTGGGTGTAGATTTTCTCATTGAACTTAAATATGTGGCCCCTTAGGGTAGTTTTGATACTAGCCCCTATTGCATGTGCGACCATTTTTCTTACCTGATCATTGTTTTGGGGGGTCCGTATAGCTTTGGTCCACCCAATCCACCTTCCCATAGGAGTCTTTTTTGCCATTGAGGTTATGGTGAGGGGTCTACCTCTTATAGGTCTACTAGGGCAGAAACATCTAAGGTCATGGCTGTCTAGGTAGTCAGTGTCGTAGGTAAGTCTAAGTAGGAGGCCCAGTTCGTCTGTGTCGACGTCGCAGAACTCCACCTCACTCTCAATGATCATCTCCACACATCTTTTCACAGCAAAATCAATGTTAATGGATGGGTACAGTGACACCACATCCATGCTGCCTATTATGCAGTTGGATAGGCTCCTGTTTTTGTTGCACTCACTGATTCTGCTGAGGAGGTCCTCTGTACTGTCACATACATCTGGGGACATCTTGATTATGGGGCGTATAACCATCGAGAGGAAGTAGGAGATCCTGTAGTTGCTAGCTATATTAGCTCCGCATACGGGTCTTGTTGGTGGTCCTGTTGTCGGGTCGTCGACTGTCTTGTGGTCTTTGCGGAGCCCATACAAGGGTGGTATGCCATTGTTAGACGCCTGGAAGTTGTTGGCAGTGCGTCTGCTTGGCTTTAGGATGTCAGTCCACATCATCATGTGAGCGTTGAGGATTTTTTCTCTCCCATCGTGTGTTTGTTGTGCAACTTCGCTCGTGTTGGTGATGTGGGATTGCATAGCCTCGATGTAGTTCGGCATGCTATCTATTGACATGCTACCAGACTTATCTGTGGGTAGACACACTACCTCACCATCCCTTGTGCGCTGCTTGAGGCTAACCAATCCTTCTACAGGTTTCCTCCCAAGTTGTTGGGCCTCTGGTCTGCTCTGTCTCTTAGTATACCTGTCTACTATTTGTCTAATCTTATTTCTAGCTATGGTGAACTGTGCCTCTGTCTCGTCATCTATCTGTTGTGGTATGCAAACTCTTTTATTAAAGGGTAATCTCGTAGGATAGATATTACCCATCTTATATGTTTTGTCAGCTGGGTTGAAAAATAGTTTCTCTAAGGGGTTGTCATTATATCTATCGTCATAGTTGTGTGTGTTGCTATTGTTGTTATCAGGGTGGTTGTTGTTGTTTCTATCATTAGCATTATTATTATTGTTATGATTGCTAGATGTATTGTTGTTTACTTCACCGTTATTGTTGTTGTTGTTACTGTTATTTCTACCATTGTGGTTGTTACTTTTATTATGTTTCTTGTTTTTGTTGTGTCTATCATTGATGTTGCTACATGTACTATTTCCATTATTACCACTGTGGTTATTGTTGTTGTTGTTCGTATTGTTACCGTTATTACTACTGTGGTCGCTGTTGCTGTGTCTGTGGTTAATGTTTCTATTATTATTATTATTGTGGTTGTTGTTGTTCTGTTTATCGCTAGTATTATTACCATTATCACTATTTCTCACTTTCCTGCTATTGTTATGGTTATGGCTGTTATTTCTATACCCACAGTTATTGTTTATATTACTACTACCGTTATTATTGTTGTTGTTGTTTACCTTTGCATTCCAACGTATTTTTGTGAAACACTTTTCCAGCTTCGTTTTGCACTCCATAGGGTTAATCTTTTTGTAGATGGCAAATTTTGGTGGTAACTGTAGGATTTGTTGTTCTTGTTCACTGATTAAAGTGTTCCCATAGATATTTACTGTGTGGTCATTGGTAAATTCTTCCGGTAGTTTTACATCAGTCATACAGATATTGTCGATGTTATCTGGGTATTTTTGAGAATATTCGATTTTCCTTTCTTGTAGTTTTTTCTTGTTCATCCATTCTAATTTCTTCTTGAAATGCCTATTGCATTCGTTTCGAGCGTATTTCGTTTCACGTCGGATGGCGCTCATGAAGTTATCTCTCTCGTTTGCTGTGATGAGATTTCGGATTTCCTTACCGTTAATGCGTTTCTGTCTGTAGAGTGCGTTGACTTTTGTGTATGTTGTTCTTTTCATATTAACTGTTATTGTGTGTTTTAGTCGTTCGGCTTGTGTTTTGTTCAATAATAAATTATTTACTTGTTTTGATATGTTTGTTGTGTATGTTTTGGAGGAAACACAGTGTTTTAAGAAGCGGATTTGTTCTGTTGTTATTGTAGTGTTTATATAACAGAAAACAGTGTCTTTCAATAACCTTTCAGCTTGGCACAAGCTAATGCCGTAGCGGCGATGAATTAGTTTTGCGAGGTTTTTTATATGAAATCGTGTGTCGAAACAAATATTGTTATACTTGGGGAGGGTCATATTTGTGTAATATTGCCAGAATTAATAACAGAACACACTCACTGTTTGGTTGGTTTTCGCTTCTCGCTGTCTTTTATATCGGTAATCTAACTTACTCGGTCCTCAATGTTGCCATTGACTGACCGACGGTCAAAAATAATACAGATACAATATAGACACAAACACATATATATAGTTTATCATAAATCTTTCGTTGCGAGAAGCGAAAACCAACCAAACAGTGAGTGTGTTCTGTTATTAATTCTGGCAATATTACACAAATATGACCCTCCCCAAGTATATATATATATATATATATATATATATATATATATATGTGTGTGTGTGTGTGTGTGTGTGTGTGTGTGTGTGTGTGTGTGTGTGTGCACATAAACATGTGCATATATATGTGTGGTTGTGTGTGTGTGTGTCTGCGTACATTTGTATGTGTGTGCTGTGGTTTACATACGGTTCTTTCTCTTTCCCATCCCTACCTAACACGCATTCTCTTTTGTTCTAAATGTTTCGCTTTCTCGTTTTTAAACCATGTTTAACTCTTCATTCTTTCTGCTTCCCCCGTTCTCTCTCTCCCCATCATCTGTCTGTCTGTCTGGCTCTCTGTCGGCCTCACTCTCTCCTGCAAGCAGACAAATTCAGTTCACATTCAGTTATACACGTAGACACACATTGATGTACACCTCATATATACATATACAAGCAATCAAACAAATATTCAAGCATACATACAAACATTCATCTATGCCTGCATAAATATATACGTATAAGTATCTCTCTCTCTCTCCCTCTCTCTCTCTCTCTCTATATATATATATATATATATATATATATATATATATTTATATATACACTTGGATATACAAGTTTCCATTCATCCACACATTGATACAAAATACGTACTAAATACAAACACACACACACACGCACACACACACACACACACACACACACACACACACACACACACACACACACACACACACACACACACACACACACACACACACACACACACACACACACACTAGCCAGCACACATATGCATTCGCTGTGTTTATATCTAGATGCATATCAGAATTGTTCGGACCAGATGTTCATATTTTGACTTGGCTCTATTGTCCAGCGATTGGATGAAGAGCTAAATGGTGAGATGGTAAGATGGTAAAATGGTTTGTTTGGTGTTAAGCTGGACGGTGTATGAATAGACGGACAGTGCAAGGGAAAAGGGAGATGTAGGCAATGAGAAGAATTAGTGAATGGACTCCCATCGTTCTTATATGTTGGCTAGCTCCGAACTCGTGTGTAGAGGAAACACGCATACACGTGTAAAACAATGAGGGAGGGTTGAATTGGTATATGTATATATGTATGTTTATGGTTATTTAGGTCCCAATATATATATATATTGGGACTTAAATAACCATAAACATACATACACATATATATACACACACACACACACACACACACACACACACACACACACACACACACACACACACACACACACACATATATATATATATATACATATATATATGTACGGGTGACGACAGTTTAAAAAGGTACTCAATACGTTGGTAGAGTATAGACATTATCATTTCATAGACCGCATCCATTAGTCTTGCGAGATCATGATGTTGTACCCGGAATCTTTTGTCAGGAATGTCATATTGTCTAAAGCGGCTTCTGATCTGACATCTACACACACAATAGTGACAACATTTCAAGGCAATGTGTAATATTGATGTCAAAATATTGTGTTTTTCTTCTATGTGCTTTTTACCAATGGAAATTCTGAATGTTGTGCTTCTTGTGACAATGAATAATTTGCCAATGATTTTACTCTGTCTGTCTTCCATGGCAAGCATTGAATGGTATGTAGCTGGTTGTTTGAAATGCGGTGATTTTCCGGAATAGAATTCACATGAATCCTGCACTCATATTTCTATTTACTTGCCTTTGTCTTTGATGGTTTGCCTTTTATGGTTTTTCGTGGAATTGATTGTGGTTTGGAACGTTCTCTAAGACTGTCATCAGAGTTTTTCAATCCAATCCTGAATGCTGGAATTTTATCTAGTATTGAGTAGATAAGGCTACGTTGTCTACTTTATGCCCTGATTTCCCAATATACTAATTAGGGTGGTGTACTACAGATCCCAGTGATAAAACAGGCAGTTGTACTCGTGTAGGTGGGAACACAAGCCACTACTTAAAGAATTTATTTATTCGCTGATGTATTCATTTCACCACGAGTAAAACTTAGCAAAACCTTACTTCAGATATGCAATCCTGATTAAGTACGTTTTAGAGACCCCCTTTTACACACACACACACACACACACGTAACACAAAGTTTACACAAATGATCCAGCTAAGGTGTCTCAGAGTTACTATTTGAGTGTCTAGAAATAGCACACAGATCTACCTCAAATCATCACCAGACGTCTTGGGAAATGAAATGACACATTAAATAATATTAACATAGAAGAAGGTTGTCGTGGCTGGAATGTATTTCAACATTGATTTTCCCGTTCGGTTCTAACCTCAGGCTACATAACAATAGAAACTTCAACAATAACAATTACAACAGATGTACACACAAACACACATTCATATCTACATAAACACACATATATCTGCACAAACACACACATATCTCTATACAGACACATATATCTACACATATACACATGTTTAGAAATTCTGGGATACCCCCAAAATACACACAAACATATACACACAAAACTCATACCCTTTTCTATGTAGGCAACACACTCTCTTATGCTGAAAACGACACATTTCATACACACATAGATATGCATATACTAAAATTTTCATACGTATACTTATAAATACACACAATAAGCATATAAATGAAAATGCGCCGTCGTGCTCATAATGAGAGCACCGGAAACGGAAGTAGTGTTTGAATTGTGGGCGAGTCCAGCCATGATAGTCAGATAGTTGGTGGGGTCAAATTTGGATATAGGTGATGACTGAGTGGACACATAATAATAATAATAATAATAATAATAATAATAATAATAATAATAATAATAATAATGATAATATTACAGTAATAATGACATTAATAATATGGCCGAAGCACCAATTGTATGTGTGTAGGTAAGCATGTGGTGATGTTGAGATGTAATAGTGGTGGGGTGTTATTTTGGCGTGGTTGGGATGTGGGTAGACCTGGAATTGGCAGGGAGTTTTAAATATCTGGTCAATGGAATTAGCAGTGGCGGTGGTGTTTGTGTGTGTGTGTGTAATGATTGGGAGGGATTAGGGCTGGTTTGAACAGCATGCACGACTGCTAAATCTACACTGCATGACCATTACAGAATAGAAATGCCGCCGCCACCAATATCCCCACCCATGTCATTGGTTGTTTAACGTTTGCTCGACTGTTCTCACACTCCATTTGCTTTTTCACTAATATTAGGTACATATTGATGTAATTATACGGATTGGTGGAGCATCTGACAAAATGATGTTCTGTATTTAACTGTGTCTCTTCACGTTCTGATTTCGAATCTCGCAAAAGTCAAGTTGTTTTTCCTTTCATTTTTTGGCATTGGCAGATCGGTAGGTTCTCCGATAATTTATAGATAGCAAATCGGTCAAAAAGCTGGCTCTAATTCCATGAAAGAAAATCGCCTATTTTAAAAAGATCCTATTTAAAGTCAAAATGTTCAACATAACTTTATAAACGGATCGAAAGTTAACTTACTTTCTTCGTAATGAAATAACTAATCAATTTGAGAAATCCCTAAAAATTCTTCATTAATTAAATAAAATACAGTCAGCCCACTTCATCCAAGATATGGTTATGAAAGTGTTAAATGCCTTGGTATTTGTTCCGGTTCTTTGCGTTGTGAGTTCAAATCCTGCCTAGCTCATCATTTCCAGAACGAAAAATGAAGTACATGTTCAGGAGCGTTGGAGTGGTAGAATCGATAAAGAATGATGACCCGTAGCAATACGCCACACGAAAGGCGAATTTGGTCTGGGATCTTTTCAATCTTCTCTGGTTTGATCTGAAGCAGTATCTCCAGACTGATCCCAGACCTATTCTTCTCCCAGGTCCACTTTACCTCCCTAATGGTTTCGCTTCTTCTAGGACGTTGCATGCTAGATTTCAGCTGATGTCGGGATTCTAGCAATGCGGATATTTAGTGCCCTTCTTTCCATGTGAGAGGGAAAGAAAATAGATTGGTCCGTTTTGCAGAGGTTCACAGAGTACATCTTTGCAAGGGCCTCACTGTTGAAGAGCACCAAAATACTCCCAAACTGCTTAATCCTTACCATTTGTTGGATGACTGGCTTCAAGACATTCAGAGCTGCCTCCACGTGGAATGGTAGTGCCAGCTCCGAAATTTTGGACTTGATATTAATATAGGTGAGACATTTTCTCTCTATTGCTGCCAAAGGTTGGTGGTTCTGTTGTGCTTGGTGTTTTTGTTGACGGTGGCACTGACTGGAAAAAGCGTTGGGTGTTCCCTCCATTTTTTAAACGCCTATAGGTCTGAAAATTAAGAAAAAAAGTTCAACTATTTCGGCCAAATCACAAATATTATGGGGTCACCTTTTCTGTTGACAATATATGACGCCCTTCTAACAGATTGTAACAAACATTTTAACAATCAACAAAACTTGCGTGAGATGGGTTATACCTCTCGAGAGACTCAACAACAAAGATATTCCTGGCATCATACACTACACGCTATTCACTTCCAGGCAAATGTCGGGGGATTACCAGTAGTGCATTTTCGAATTGTTGGAAGTAGTGCTATGCTGGAGATGGTAGAATCTATTGCCTATCTCAATGGCCTGCTGCAATATTCGACAGAAGAAAGTGATGTGTTGCAACAAGCCTCTAACAGTAGCTGAGATGCATTCGGTGTTGAGTAGTGGATACATTGCTTAGTGTGGAAGGACGGCCATACCGGTTTTACGGATACCTGACAAACTTGTTTAAATCTCTCTTGTATTACAACCAATATTGCTATTTTTTTATGGTTAAACATGCTTAATTAGAAGCAATGGTGCACCATTATTTTGTTAAAGGGCACAAAAAACGAACTAAGACAAACAATTTAAAACATTTGGTAAACATTTAAAATAGATTTTAAAATTGCAAAATAGTTATACTTACCTTATATTTAATTAAGTTTATCTTTCAAACATGGATTTTTTTCCTCTGGAGTCTGTGTACAGGCATCATCTGACATAATAAAATATTTCTTGAATTCTAAAATTTGGAATGATCTGGAAGTTACTGCTAAATTTATCAATTCCTAACTTAATGCAATGTTCACGTATTCAATTTTCTGCTGTTCAATTTTCTCAAACTGAACAGAAAGTTGGTTTTGGGGCCTACAGAAACCGACTCGATTAAGTGTTACCCTGTTATGAGTATCATTGAACAAAGGGAATCTATAAGATATTGTAGGGCACACAATAACTTAGTCGGATCATGTAATTAATTCTAAAATATGGATTTTAAGAAGAATTTGCTTCAAATAGATAGAAAAATACAAAGTTATTCTTACAGAATACGTATTTTCAGTGTTAACTTTACAAGTTCGTTCACATCTTATAACATTTTACAAAATTCTGATAGTTTATTATAACACATCATACATTCACTCTATATACACCCCTCTTTACACAAGACGGGTTTAACACATTATTGGAGCAACATTAATACTACTGTTACTTTTTCTCTTTTTCTTTAAATTTCCTCTCACTCAATGTAACCCTCATCTAATTGTAGGTGGAGCATCAATACAAATATATGCCGGCTTCCTCGTTGGTGAAGAGTACTTCGATAGTTAATTTGGTTTAATGGAGTGTGTGCAGCTGTTCGAGACTGAAGTATTTGTTGAAACAAAGTCTATGGCACTGTTGTTTATATAAGGCGACGCCAAAGATAAATTTTCAGATATTGTCACAAATGACGTTTGTAGTGATATTTGATGTTATACCTGTGTGTTTAAGTAACTATAGTCGTTCGAATAACCACTCCCATGGGTACAGGAATGGAATGTAATGGACACCAAACGGTTTCAACGATGAGTATTCCAGCAGTTCGGTCAACAGATCACCCTGCCTGAGAGTTTCACAAGCAAGTGGTTGAGTAGTCCATCAGAAATACAGCATGACGGCATGACCGCGCACCCAGTTTTACTCACATTTCTTTGGTCAACCCAAAGCTACGATAAATCACACTCGACCAAGATGCCTCGCTGTGGAATCGAACATGTGATGTTATAATTGTAAAGATTTGTCCACACATGGTTAATTGCGACATAAAGGAGTTAAAAGGGATTTTAGAGTAAATTGAAACTGAATTGCAGACTCTTTTGATCGGAGATCTTACGTCCTTATCTACGCGGAACTGTAATCTGTTCTGTAATGAATATATATAGTTTTGTTGGTCTCGTGTTTGGTATTTCATGCAGACAATAGAGGTAAACAAAAACGAGAAACAGATATATAGATAGATAAACTGAGTGGAGATAAAGAGGGAAAGTTATGCAAGCATGTAAGCGTGTCTGTGTAAATATTTGTGTGTGCATGTGTAAAGAGAGTGAAATAGATAATTGGAGTAGAAGTAGTGGATATTGGTTAGGCATGGAGGTAATTCTCTGCCATCACTAATGAGTCATTCGGCCACTGACCATAGCAAAATGACCCCTTCCCTCTCTTACTAATCTATTTCTATTTTTCTCACTTTATACCCCACCCACCATCATTTTTATCATATCATTCGCTCACGCTATTTATTTACTTTTTATTATTATTTAGCAATGTTGATGTTGATGTTGATGTTGCATATAACCTTCATTCACTTTGTTCTACGTCCACTCACTCTTTTCCTACAATCCGTGTGTCCGGTTCAGTCTGGTCCGTTTCATCTAGGAAAACCAACACAAATACCCTCTCCCGCCTTTCTTCAAACCACTTCTCCCCTTTCCAACAACACACATACATACATCATCTTCGTTCGATTCCAGCCATTGCCACAGCCGCTACCGTCGTTACCACCTCTACTGCAAACACTTCCTTCTTATCTACGAATACTCCACACCCACTTACTCACCCATCTTACAGACCAATATCATATCTCTTTGATGTCATATCTTGCACTGCTCTCCATTTTTCCTACCGCCCTGCTACCCACCATGTCCAACCACCGTCACAGAACGCCAAGACTGACCAGTAATTCTGAAACAATTCTGGCAGAAGAATCCGTCATTTGTTAGTAAACACTATCGCCGTTATTTTGTCCCATGCAATTTATTTCTTCAACATCATTTTGTTGTTATTGTTGTTGTTGTCGTTGTTCTTATTGTCCTTGTTATTGTTGCTACTATTTTCTTTGCTACTGTTATTGTTGTTGTTGTTGATATCGCGGTCATCTTTATTGTTATCATTATAGTGCTAGTCGTCTATATAATTATGGTGGTCTATGGTAGTCTCATTGGCTAGCGTATACAGACGAATGCAAATGACCACTTAGCTACCCACCCACCGTTTGACTTACCTACCTACCTATCTACTTGCCTCCACTCTCTCTCTCT
>OZ024743.1:229688427-229693427 GCA_964016885.1 Eledone cirrhosa
GGAATGATCTTACATACATACATACATATAAAGTATAGATATGTGTGTGTTTGTGTGTTTGTGTATGTGCATGTGTGAGTCTGTGTATGTGTGTGTGTGCGTGTGCGCGCGTGTGTGTGTGTGTTACTTATGCGAGCGACGACAGAAAAAGTGTGTGGGATACATACATTATTATATTTGTCAGGGTTGCCTTTTGATGTATGTATTACCTGCTGTCATATAGAGAGTGAAGAGAGACAGAGAGTAAAGCAATACATTATAGAGAGAGTGAAAGAGAGAGAGAGAGAGAGAGAGAGAGAGAGAGAGAGAGAGAGAGAGAGAGAGAGAGAGAGAGACGACGCTCAGCTTTATAATATTAGAGAGTGAAGAGCGACAGAGAAAGTAAAACAGTTAAATTATAGAGAAGGAGAATGATCTATTTTAGAGAGCCGATTTTACATACGACGCTCATTTCTACGGAAAGTAAAAAAGTGTTGTCACATAGAGAGTGAAGTGAGACAGAGAGTAAAGCAGCTAAATTATAGAGAGGGTGAAAGAGGGAGAGAGAGAGAGAGACGACGCTCAGCTTTATGATATTTGAGAGTGAAGAGCGACAGAGAGAGTAAAGCAGTTAAAATAGAGAGGGGAATGATCTATTATAGAGAGAGGGAAGAGCGACGGAGAAAGTAAAGCTAACAAACTATAGGGAGGTGTGTAGGATACATACATACATAATACACACGGCACTCAGCTTTATAATATTATATATATATATATAATGTATAAAATCAATACAATATTATTACCTCATTACCAGAGGTTTCCCGAATGAGGCGAATACGAAATAAACGACTTCATTCGTTCGTCAGACGAGGCAATATAAAACATGGGCAAATACTTAGAAAAACACATCAAGAAAATCAAAAAAATATATAGATAAATGAAATAGAAATTGAAATATATAAAAATCTATCAAGAAAAATAGTTAGGTGTGTGTATGTGTATGTATATACGCTCACAGATGTGCATATATGTATATGTGCACATGTAAATGTATAGTTAGGAAGTGTGCGTAATTATAAAAATTTAGGGCAAGTGTATCTATATGTCTGTATTATACAGACAGAAATGGTTACATCGTAAATATAAGAATATAAAGTCGCGCGCATAAAAACGCCTGGACACTCGTACACTTAGATGCGGAAAGAAAGGAGGTAAAGAGTGTATAATATTTAAAAGAAAAGTATCGGTCTCGATATATTTGTAAAAATATAGTAACGATAAATTAGAAAGAAAAGATAGAAAGAAAAAATTAAAGAAAACAAAAAAAGGGGGGGGGTACATACATACACAGACACGCGTGTCTCACAAAAGAAAGGTAAAAATAATTATGCTTATATACACACGCGCAATTACACTTCCATACGTTCGATACGTACATACACACACCACACTCACACACACATACTTATACTAGCGCATATAAACCTATTTGCATGCCCACGTATGAAACTGAGTAAGTAACAAAAGAGGGAAGGGGGGGGGGAGAAGAAAAAAGGAACAAAAACATAAAAACGAAATGTCAAAAACACGGATATAAAGACAACTACACATACGCATAATATATACATACACACACACATAAACACCTATACACACACACATACATACGCGCACATATATATATATATATATATATATATATATATATACACATACATACACGCACGCGCGCGCACATACGTAGTCACTCATGTACATATATAAAAAGTATACACACATTAAGGCGTTCAGCCATATTGAAATGTGGATAAATAAGTACAAGTATAAAATTGTAAGATAGGCTGCGCAAAAATAAAATAAAAATAAAAATGAAAAATATATCTGGATTGAAAAACACAAAAGACAAGTATAATCAGTTAGTGGAGGAAAAGGGGAGTAAAAGAAGGGGAAATAAAAAATAGAAAATAGGAAGTGGATCGGAGAATAAAGGGGGGGGGGGGGGGGTGAAGTAAAAATAAATAAAAGTGAAAATAAATGAAATTATTGACAAGGATAAGAATGAAAGTAAGCCAGAAAGGGTAATTAAAAAGAGAATAATAAGAGTTTATGGAGGATAAGTATCTGAAAGTGTGTTAAGTTTATATGAGCTGGAAAGCAGGTGTGATTTCATGTGTGGGCAACTGGTAAAAATTTCCGTCTTTGTGTTCAGGCAGGTCTTTGGTGATTTAAGATTTTGCAATCTCCAAAATTTTTCATTTATGCAGAGCGTGCATTTTCTTGTTCCTCTAGCATATTTTTTAGATTGGTTCAAAATTGACCAATCTAGTTTATATTGGATGCCTTGGTCTTTCAAATCCCAGATTCTGCTAGCCAGAGCTGTTGTAAATCTTTTTTCTGGATGTCGAAAGGATGCGACATGTGAGTAATAACGCGTTTTGAATCTGTCTTGCGTCATACCCACATATCGTTCACTGGTGACTGGATGGTTGTTGCTGATGGTTGTCACATTAGCCGCATATACAATGGCTTTGGTGTTGCATTTACCTTGTAATGGGCATTCACTTTTGATTCTACAGGAGCAAGTTTGATTTTCTCTAGGTGAAATTTTGTTGAGGATATAGGACTTAATAAGGGGACCGCAGGAATAGCTAATTTTAACACAGTTTCTGTTAAAGATCTTATAGTATCTATGTGTTCTAGGGAAATGTTTATCTAGGAGTGCTAGGAATTTTTTGCCTACATTAGTTTTAACTGCTAGAGAGTAGGGGGGTGTGAACCAGATTATTTTTCTTTTCCTATTTTTATGTTTAATAGAGTTAGTGTAGTTAGGTATGTATTTAATCGGTTCGCTAAAGCCGCTATTTTGGAGGGCTATATTATAGTAGGGGGATGCCTTATTGAAAATAGCTTCTGATGAAGAGAGGGTGGAGATCCTACGGCTAATATTAGGGATAAGGTTTTTAAAAACTATAGGTGGATGGCAAGATCCTTTATTTATATATTTTAAGTTTTCATTAGGTTTATGGTATGGTTTATAAGAAGCAGTAGGCAAATCTAAGTTTATATCTAGGAAATCTACGTTGGACAGGTTAGTGTCAATAGTAATTTTAAGATTAAAACTAGCAAAGGTTTTTATTAAGACTTTCCTTAATCTATCTAAGTTGTGGCCTATGGTGGTATGGGAAAGTATTAAACCATCATCGCGATAAAGCCCCAAAATATGGTTGGAAATTTTTCTTTAAGTGTATGTAAGAGGAATAGGCCGACCAGATCACAAACCTCGGCACTGTCATAAGAGCCCATTGAGACATCGAATGGGTTCTCTGGGTTAGATATTTTTACCCAAGTGTCATTATCATTAAAAAGAAGAGTGTTCCTAGCATGCAAGATTACATCCTCTTCAATATCGGAGATATTAGTGAACCCTCTAGCGAAATTTAAAGCTTTCACTAAAAGGGTCTGAGTAATAGATGGGTAGAAATCTACGATATCAAATTGGGTGAATCTAGAACTGATTTTGTTTTTAATATTATTAAACCAATGTACTACGGAAGAGCTATTTATCCATTGGAGTAATTTAGACTTACTTCTAATATGTGTATTTAATTTATTTAAAATTTTTTTACTGGCAAGACCAATATCAGTCTTAGCAGGGTTGATTAATCTACAACTAGGGCGATTAATAAAGTCGGGTTTATGATCTTTAAGGGTGATATACGCAGAACGTTTAGCAAGTTTTTCTGTCCTATTATCTATTTTTAAAGAAACAGCTAATTCTTTAGCTTCCTTATTTATATTATGGTACGTATTTATATTAGCTATTTGGTATTTAGAGGTGATATTATCTATTAATAGTTGGTCGTGTAAATTATTATTAACTTCATATAGGTTTTTAGTTTCATCTGAGAAGATGAACTTATTATTAGAAGATTTGAAAGTAGAAATATCATTAGATAATTTGGATTGAAAGGGGTTAGAGTACTTACGAAAATTGATGTTGTTAACTAGGTCTAATTCAAAGGCGGTCATATCTTTTACTCTTTGCGGGTATTTATGAGTATTGATGTCAAAATGTTCCGTAGAATCCGTGTTAAATTGACCATCGAGAATCAAAGCTTTCCATCTCATTCTTTTAACAAACTTCTCTACTTTGTCTATCGGTATTTTCGTGTAGAGAGTATTAGAAGGTGTTGGGATATTCTTTACAGAGTAGTCCAAAGGGTATTTGTCCATATTCGGTATTGGTTTAAAATCCTATGACTGGAGAGTGCTCGACTTAAAAAGGGCTGGAAGGTGCCAATCTCATAACGATGTAGAATATGCTACAATCATTCCCTTGGGAGCTTTATAAGTATTGAAATTTCAGTTAGAAACAGAAAAGGTCATAGAAATGAAGAGTGCTCTATGTCAGTATCAGAGCAAAATGAAACTAAAATAATAAATCTGTGAACGCAGAAGTAAATATTTCGAAAAAGGTTACGCACTATATGGTGGCTGCCAACTCGTTTTCGAGTACGGCCACTACTTTATATCCATGTAAGAGAACCCCTACCGATACGCTGAACAAGTGTGACTTTTTAGTCCAGCCAACGACTTGAAAACTGGTACAAACACTACACTTGTGACAATTATTGACACAGTGCTGGGCCCATGGTACCATGTGACGACAAGTGCAGAGAGATCTCCAGATATAAAGCAATGCCTGTGCCGTGAAGCTTTTATAGTGAGCAAAGGCACTGCACAAAGCCAGTCCCACTCTCTTAACCAAGATGATATTTACCAAAAAGAAGAACAAGTCAACATCATTGGATACCATCAGGGTTGCAGGTGTTATATCAGAGTTTTCCTTCTCCTAGAATTCTGCCTTGACAAAGGCTAAGGGGTCATCTCTCCCGGTGATTTTGGATGGCCATTGACTCTTAAGAGCTCCTTTTCCCTTTGACAGGTTTTGTTTTTAGTCCTGAAGGATGTCCAAAGTCACCCTCCTCACCAAGAAACCTTGGTGGGGTTGCCAGTTT
>OZ024743.1:229698427-229713427 GCA_964016885.1 Eledone cirrhosa
CGCTCGATAATCAGGCAAGCGTTCACTTATGAGTTACCTTTTTATATGATTAATATCTTAGTCAGGACAACAGATGCGTTTATTTAAACTCATTTTCTGAAGAGGAAACTGCTTTCCTTCAACCTTTTCAAACGCGTCTTCCACACAACTTCTTTCGTCATGGCCACCAAGCAGATAAAAACTGCCTGTCCTTCCCCTCTAAAGGAAGACGGTGGTGTGATCTTCACAATGGACAGTTGATTGTTGGATACGTCCTACACGAGGGATCAGGTGTTCGACATTAACCTACCTGTCAGTGATGCTCGGGAACTGGATAAATATATGCAGAGCAGTTTCGTCGCCTTCTGTGCATCTCTCAGAGGCTCGGCTGATGGCAATTCCATGCTAGTAGAATTTACCTCGAACTGGCAAAGCTCCACCGTAGCACTGCCAAGCCATGGATTTTTACAAGTTATCCGTGGGCCCTGGACAAAAAGAAACTCTGGAAAAGTGTAGTTAATTGATGTTCATCGAAGCCAAGATTCTCCTCGAGATCGTCATCAGTGTTTCCCGTCACTAACCCTTCTATAGAACACCAATCGTAATACCCGATTGGTGTACTTGAAAACGTTCAAGTTTCCAAACACTACCTCTTGGTCTTCACTTGACCCCTGATTGCAGCTTCGTTATGGAGGTGAGATGAGGAAAAACACGTCTAGCACACGGTGACCACACCTGATCAACTTCAAGAATTTGGAGACCGCGCAGCCACAGTGTATGTTTGTGCATCAGCTGCCACTGTATAACCAGTCCTTCACGCAGCGAGTATTGACAGCAAATGGAACTCCTGAGCAGTGGAACTTGTCCTTTCCACAAAACTATGGTAATGATAATGGCGACGATGTTGAACATGATGACGAATACGAGAATGATGATGATGATGATAATTAAAATGATGATGAGTGAAGAGAAGGATTTATCACATTGGTATATTGCCACGAGAGTTGCAACAAATGTAGTGTCTTAGAAGAGTTGCTGAAAAATGAGTAATGCAGAGAAACTTCGAATGAAGTACACACAAATGATGAAATAGACGGAGGAATACTATAGAAATATTACAAAAAGAAGTACCGGAAATCAAAGATCGCCTAATCGCCGAAGACAAAAGATCCTTGCAAAATACAAATAATCTTTCGTTATGAAATGCAGCAGTGATTTCTTTCTAAAAAAAACAATTTATTTTTCTTTAAACCCAAACGATTCTCATCAAGAATTAAACAAAAAAAAACAACAAAAAAAAAACAACATAATAGATATTACAGTGTAATGCAAGAGAAGTAGCATGATTCGTTGAGAGGAAAATAAACAATAGGATAAATCACCACGAGCAAGAATGTTTAAAACAACAAAGTGTAAAAGTAAAACAGTCTAGAAAAGAAATAAGAACACAAGAAGTAACCCCAAAAGTAGAGAAAATACAGACACGAGCACAACATCCGGAAATGACAAAGTGATAAACCTCTGGCTCAAATATATAACTGATTGTCAGAAAGTTATTGTAAAGATATTCAACAGTAAATTGAAAGAACTAAAAACACTTGAACGAATGTTTTACTGAGAGAAGCCAACGACCAATCAATGATTCGAGATGGCAATGTACCCCACTACCACACATACATACATATATATATATATATATATATATATATATATATATATATATATATATATATATATATATATATATATATATATATATATATATATATATATATATATATATATATATATATATATATATATATATATATATATATATATATACTTTTATATATATATATATATATATATATATATATATATATAATATATATATATATATATATACGGCGCATGGATTCGGTAAAACAATTGTCCTCAAATGCACTTTGATGAAAATTATATCATACACAAAATCGAGTGAAGAAAAACACATAACAATATGATAGACTTACTACAGATAGAAATTTACAAAGGTTTGAAAGGCAGTATTTGAAGAAGGAAGATAACGAGCCGGAACAAGTACTGAAAGAAGGAATTTGTAGTTTACTTGAAGCATTGTATATATGGTATAAAGAATTCCAAGATGGAAAGCCACGACAATGCAGGTTTGGACGGAGAAAATTAAAACGTAAGAAACAACGTTTTTTTTTTTTTTTTTACATTAATTTAATCATTTTTCCTGTTACTTCAAGATTAATATCTATACTTCCGTGGAAAATAAAGGAGCTAATCTAGTGTCCGATGTGGCTTGCTACACCATGCTGGTCGGAAGGGCATATGAATAAATTAAGGTAAAAAAACAAACCCTACTTCTTACGTTTTAATTTGTCTCAATCCGAATTCTTTAAGTATTGAAAGGTATTTTATCCACCCCCTAACTATTCTGGTATTGCACCACCCTATGACAATCCGTAAGACCGAGGAACATGCAATAACAAGAGGACATAGAATTTGTGGGAATGTATATCTCCCTCTCTCACTCACTCTGTCACTCTCTCTCACTTTCGCTCTCTCTCTCATATATATATATATATATATATATATATATATATATGAAAAAGTATGAATCCCGACGGCAGAGCTCAAGCCGTTTCGACGGCTATTTCTGGACTATTTATGTCCAGAAATAGCCGTCGAAACGGCTTGAGCTCAGCCGTCAGGGTCATAATATTTCCTATTTCCCACTCTACTACCCTAAGTATTGAGTAATCTGGTTCGTTATGATCCATCTGATTCCTTACCACAATTCCTTTGTTATATATATATATATATATATATATATATATATATATATATATATATATATATATATATATATATATATATATATATATATATATAACAAAGGAATTGTGGTAAGAAACCAGATGAAAGTCTATGAAAATCGAGAATTCAAACATCTTCACTCAGAATCTTGTAATCAAGAAATTATTGAATCAAATATATTTTAATGGAAACTCTGTCATTTATGACGGGTTCTATATATTATACATATGTAAATGTATGTGTGTATATATATATATGTATATATATATATATATATATATACATATATATTCATTATATATATATATATATATATACATACATTATATATATATATATATATATATAAGTTAAAACAATGAAATAAAAAATCAAGTTATTAGAGATATATTGCTTTTGAAAACAGCTGGTGATATGCATGTAAGTAAATATTCTCTCTATCTGATATTTTGTAACTAACCTTCATAGATCAATAACGAAGTATAGCTACAATGTATTATCATCATCTAGAAACGATCGTAAAGCAGTGAAGTATGTCTCTAATGACTTGATTTTTTATTTCATTGTTTTAACTTATATCATGACTCTGTTTTCCATTTAATGTTTTATTGTTTTCCGGGATTTATCTTAACCTACAACACTTTCAACATATGGATTACATTGATTTCTTCATGCAGAATAGACCCCACAACTTACCGTGGATATCTCTGTATATATATATATATATATATACACACACACACACACACACACACACACACACACACACATATATATATATATATATATATATATATATATATATATACATACATATATATATATAAAGAAAACGGAAGTTAAAGTATGAACGAAACTGATGAGAAATTTTCGTCACTCTCTTTTGAGTGGAACAAATTATTTTATTCCTGGGGTTTCTAATTCAGTTTGAACGTCCCAGTCTAATAACTCCAGGAGAAATAGTGGGAGTGAAAAGACATAAAAACAACGAGAAAAATTGGGCTAAAAGTGTAGAAGAACAAATAATAAATGACAAAATCTGAAAATGAGAAATGAAGCTAAAGGCGTTATATTTGAAACATTCAACTTGAATTTAATCACTTTTAGACCCATTGTTGTTAGCAGACAAACACCTCGCCCGCCTGTCTTTATTTATGGATTTGCTTATTTCTTTATTTACTTTTTCATATATTTATATTTATGTTTGTCGAGTTGTTTTGAAAAATTAATTCGTTGTTTGTTTATTTGTTTGATTAATTAGCTTTTAGGGAGGAGGGTGTTGTATTGTAGTGTTGTTGTGGTATGTTGTCTTTTTATGGTGCTGTGCTTGTTGGGTTGTATAGTGGTATGGTTGGTTGGTTCGTTGGTTGGGGGTAGAAGCAAAACGTGGTGCTAACTGAGTTCGGCTTATTGTTGTTGTTATTGCTGTTGGTGGTGGTGACGGGGTGTTGTATGTAGTGGTGGTGGTGGTGGTGGCGGTGTAGGCGTTGGTATTGGTAATGTAGAGGATGGTCATTGTTGTGATATAGGTGGTGGTGTAAGTGGGGGTAGCATCATGGTGGTGCGATAGTGGTGGTGCGCTAGTTGTGGTGCAGTAGTGGTAGTAGGCGTGGTGGTGCGATAGTGGTGGTGCGGTAGTTGTGGTGCAGTAGTGGTAGTAGGCGTGGTGGTGCGATAGTGGCGGTGCGGTGGTTGTGGTGCAGTAGTTGTAGTAGGCGTAGTGGTGCGATAGTGGTGGTGCGATAGCTGTGGTGCTAATGAATCTGACATTGTAGGTTATGATAATAGTGGTGTTGGTGATGATGTAGCAGTGGTAATGATGTGATGTAGTGGTGTTGGTGTGATATGATGATCTTGTGATGTGGTTGATGTTATTGTTGATGTTTAGGAACATATCAACTCTATTGGAAGATATATATTATTAACCTCATTTCAGCCATGACTACTCCGGGATTTGAACTCAGAAAGCTGAATCCAATAAAGGTGCTTTGGATTGGTAGTATCGCTAAAAGGTTAAACAAGATGACTTATGTTATTTATTCCGGCTATTTCTGTTCTAAGTTCTTGGGTAGGCTTTTTAAAATGCCCTCGTTCATACCCAACTGTTGGTCCCCGGTTTCCTTAAAAAGGAGAGCCCCCCCCCCCTTCTCTCCATTGTGTGCATTTGGGCCAGATGTCAGGTTTGAGGACAACTTCCTACCTTCCTTCCACCTGTCGCAGGTATCTTTAATGGGTCATGGATGCTATTATCTTCCTCTGACTAAGAGGGGGAAATATGTTACAGTTACCGTCGTTTCATTTAACCACCGGTTAGCCATGAACAAAGGAATTTAGGCCATAACCATATTGTCTTATTGCAAATTAGGAAATGCATTTCCCAGTCAACAAGCTCCTTATTTAAGGTGGTGCATGTAATTTGACAGAGATTCGCAGAAAGAGCGACCGTTTGAAAGCTCCTAAGCTGGCTCACAACAATCTTCGTTTGCCAACATCACATTAAAATTGAACGTCTTCACATTTAATTACTGCAAACTTTCATAACGATGTGTTCACAAGTAAATATACTATAAACATCTGAATTAATAGACTCATTTTAGATATTTTCTGCTTAATCATTACCGCATGTTAAAAGGTTAACACTTCTATTTCTATCTTTCTGCCAGAGTAAGTAAAACACATTGCAAGCGAGATGTGTTAAGTGTCCTATCCATCTATCGGTCATTAACTCTTGATAATGACATAGATTGAGCCGTCTTGGGCATTTTAAACCTGATGGAGCTCATCACTTTCCAAGTCTAAACAAAACCTATTTATTCAAAGACAGAGAGAAAGACAATGAGAGTGAGAACCAACCACAGTACTGGAATGATACTTTATTTACTGAACACGAAATGATAAAAGACCAAATTGACTTTGGTCGGATTGGAACTCTGCGTGCAGAGAGCCGGAACGAATACCGCAACTCATTCTATAAGTGTCTCATTACTTCACAAAACAAGAATGATAAGGTTAAACATGTGTATTTCTAAATAACTCAATTTCTACAAATCTAAGCCATTCGAATGTGAGATCGAAGAAAAGTATGCAAAATCTTTGAATGAATAATTGTCTAATACAACAGAAAATAATATGGCATCTTCTAGTCCATTTTACGGTTGAAAGATTCTTACATTTTGAATGAAATATTTATGGATGAAAGACATGGAGTAGTAAATATGATGATACAAATGTAACAGGATGCATACATTTCCGATAAATCACAGCTACACTTGCTGCACACATACGTCCTGACATATCGATTGTAGGACACAGAACACTTCCCATCACATCACCTCAACCACCACCACTATTATTATTATTATTATTATTATTATTATTATTATTATTATTATTATTATTATTATTGTGGATTGGCAGTATCGATAGAGGGTCGGATGCCATGCTTTTCAGCATAGAGTTACTGCTCTTTACGTTCTGAGCTCAAATCCCACCAGGTTAACTTTGTCTTTCATCCTTACGGGGTCGATAAAATAAAGCACCAGTAATGCACTGGAGTCGATTTAATCAACTTTCGCCTCCCCTATAATTGCTGGCCTTGTGGCTATAGTAGAAATCATTTGAGTTACGTCCCTTTACGGACTGAGTTCAAATCCCTCCAAGGTTACTTTGCCTTTGCCTACGGAGTCGATAAAATAAAATACCAGTAATGTACTGGGTGATTTGCTGGCCTTGTGCCAAAAGTAGAAATAATAATTATTATTATTGTTGTTGTGAAAGTATAACACCGTCACAATAATTTGGTGACTACTACTGCCCAAGTCAAAGGACACGCTCCAGTGATTCTTTAATTGATCTAATCAAGAAAACGTGAAGAAACTAGGAAAAATAGGAAAAATAGAAAAAGGAATAAATAAAATAAAATAGATAAATAAAAATCTATGCAACAAATTTCTTTCACCGAGAGTAAATGTGAAATTGTCGCTTCAGTTGTTACAACTTTGTAACCTGGAGGTCTTTATACTTTTACAAGTTGTTGTTGAGTGAGATTAGCAAGAGAGTGTAGAAATGTGGCCATGTTAGGTCGTTATAGTGTATAGCCGTGTGACTTAGTGATAGCATTTGGAAGTGTTGATAGTGTATGGCAGTGTGACGTGCTCATAGTGCACGGCTGCGAGACGTGCTGATAGTGTATGGTACTATGATGTGATGATAATGTATGATAGTATGATGTGGTGATAGTGCATGACAGTAAGACGTGGTGATAGTGTATGACATAGATGTGGTCATAGTGTATGGCTGTGAGACGTGGTGATAGAATATGTCAAATAAGTGGTGATAGAGTATGGTACTATGATGTGGTGATAATGTATGGTACTATGATGTGGTCATAGTGCATGACAGTAAGACGTGGTGATAGAGTATGTCAGAGATGTGGTGATAGAGTATGGTACTATGATGTGGTGATAATGTATTGTACTATGATGTGGTGATAGTGTATGGTACTATGATGTGGTCATAGTTTATGGTAGTATGATATGATAGTGCATGGCGGTTAGACGTGGTGATAGATTATGGCATAGATATGGTGATAGAGTATGGTACTATGATGTGGTGATAGTGTATGGTTGTGAGACGTGGTGATAATGTATGGCATAGATGTGGGGATAGTGTATGGTAGTATGATGTGGGGATGGTGTATGGTATTGTGATGTGGTGATAGTGTATGGTAGTATGAGGTGGTGATAGTGTATGGCTGTGTGATGTGGTGATAGAGTATGGCATATATGTGGTGATAGTGTATGGTATAGATGTGTTAATAGTGTATTGTATAGATGTGGTGATAGTGTATCGCAATGTGACGTGGTCAGAGTGTATGGCCTTGTAACGTGGTCACAGTATATGGAAGAAAAACATGATGATAGTGTATGGTCATGTGACATTACCATACACTAACACCTAGTCATACTGTCATAAATCGTGCAATATATACCTTCAGCCTTGCCCAAACATTGTAACCAGTTTAAAAATCACCCGTAACATACGAACTCAAAGCACATAACCATATTGGAACACGACATATTTGTATCGCAATTAAACCTTCTGTATTCGATATTATCGCCAAACAAATCGAGGAAGAAGAGCATTTCACAACCTTAAAATATTACGAATCTTACAAGACCACATCCAACAAACAGTTACACAGTCAAACGAATACATTCAAACGTATCAACATGCATACACCAACACTGACCTTTTCTCCGCTACACACACACACACCTAAGCACACACACAAACATGCATACATACATACATGCATATATACATATATACATGATGGCTGCAAACTCTGCAAAGAGTATTGCAATCGGTTGTCAGATTACAGAAAATGGTACACTTTTAGGCTACGGCCAGGCACACGAACCTGTAACAGACCCTGAACAAGCAATGCCTATGCTCTGAAGGTTTTTTTTTTAAACAAGGAAAGGCTTTGCACTCGACCAATCCCACTCTATGAGCATCGAAAACACTACCCGAAAAGGCGAACCACACACACACACACACACACACACACACACACACACACACACACACACACACACACACACACACACACACACACACACACACACACACACACACACACACACACACACACACACACACACACACACACACACACACATACATACATACATGGTGGCTGCCAACTCGTTTTCGAGTACGGCCACTACTTTATATCCATGTAGGAGAACCCCTACCGATGCGCTGAACGAGTGTGACTTTTTAGTCCAGCCAGCGACTTGAAAACTCTGGTACAAACACTACACTTATGACAATTATTGACACATAGTGCTGGGCCCATGGTACCATGTGACGACAAGTGCAGAGAGATCTCCAGATATAAAGCAATGCCTGTGCCGTGAAGCTTTTATAGTGAGCAAAGGCACTGCACAAAGCCAGTCCCACTCTCTTAACCAAGATGATATTTACCAAAAAGAAGAACAAGTCAACATCATTGGATACCATCAGAGTTGCAGGTGTTATATCAGAGTTTTCCTTCTCCTAGAATTCTGCCTTGACAAAGGCTAAGGGGTCATCTCTCCTGGTGATTTTGGATGGCCATTGACTCTTAAAAGCTCCTTTGCCCTTTGACAGGTTTTGGTTTTAATCCTGCAGGATGTCCAAAGCCACCCTCCTCACCATGAAACCTTGGTGGGGTTGCCAGTTTAGTCGCCAACGACCCGACCATGAGACAGGTTGTACTGGGATACATGTTACCAGTAGCACCAACTGGTGACCTGACATAAACATACATACACACATACATACATACATACATACATACATACATACATACATACATACATATATGCATACTTACATACATATACATATGAACACTCTCCGCCGCACAGATTCTCACACTCCTCCATAAACACCATTTTACTCTTTACATCACTATTATGCAGATATACTCAAACACATACATTAATCATACTCAAACACATAAATTAATACGACCAACATATCCAACATTTACATCAACAACTAACATATACACGTATATTTTATAAGCATTACACTCTCTTCTGCGTTTGCCTTTATGCATACATCATCCTCTTTATATTAGCGCGCATTCTTTTATCTCTGCGAAACTTTGTGATACTCACACAAATACACAAGTACACTTATACACAAACAAGTATACGTTTAATATTCAAACCAATGGGCGCATACTCATGTAACCAGTTTCTCTCTCACACGCACATATAATATATGTCAACACACACATACATCGCATTGGCAGTATTGGTAGAGTTTCGGACGCCATGCTTTGACGCATAGAGGTACGGCCCTTGCCATTGTGAGTTCAAATCCCGCCGAGATTAACTTTGCCTTTCATCCTTACAGGGTCGATAAAATAAAGTACTAGTAATACACTGGGATAATTGCTGGCCGTGTGCCAAAAGTAGAAACAATTATATATTATAACAGGCATTGCTCTCTGTTTTCTGAATACATTCTCCTCATTATATAAGAGCACATACGCATTTATGTCTGCGAAAATTTGTAATACACACACACATGGGCATGCACACATTCATACAAGTACACAAACAACCACACGTTCAACATTTAAACCAATGCGTACGCACATCTGCATCCAACCGCACTCTCCCCTCTCATGCACACAGAAGACGTGAAAACACACACATATAAAACCACACAACCACACAACCACGTAATTACACATACACAAACAACGATACGTTCAACATTTACAACACAACACACGGCCGTGCACACACACACACACACACACACACATGTATATATATATATTCACACACATACACTCGCACACATGCATCCAGTTATTTCTTCTCTCTCGTACACATAATACAACCATGTACTTCACATATATTCACACACATAGACACCTCAACCTACCCCAATCTGAAGATAAATCAGATTAAATCCAAATTAAGACAGATCAACAGTGTTAACATATTGTGCAAGACGGTGGTGGGGAAGGAGATGTAAGGGAGTGGGAACGGCTTCGCTAATCTTCATTTCGAAAAAAGGAAAAAAAATCCATTTTGGGGTTTAAGTAAAAAATAAATAAATGAATAAATTAATAAATAAATAACTCCTTTTCTAGGTTTTCCTTAATATTTTTAATATAATACCAGGTTTCCAACCCGCCTTTTGCTTTCCCTTCCGACCTGGACCCCACCTGAGTGTCTATGTATGTTTGTATGTTTTTAGGTATGCATGTATGTATGTATGTATGTATGCATGTATGTATGTATGTATGTGTATATGTATATATGTATACATAAACGCGCACACACACATAATACATGTATGTATAAATATATACATATATTGCTATGCATATATATATACGTACATATCTCTGTCTATCTCACTCTTTCTCACTCTGTGTAAATATATATATATATATATATATATATATATATATATATATATATATATATATATAAATATACATGTGCTTTTGCTGAAAATTAATCCGGTTTGGGAATATAGATTTTGGAATTTGTCTTCTTGAAATCTTTGAAAATATGTTCTTGTTATAATCAACTCCGTCGTCAGAACTGTCTTGCATTTCTTTAAATACGACAGACACGCCCTACTCCTTTGCATTTCGTTCTTTTCCCGCTTTCTTATCTATCTATCTATCTATCTATCTATCTATCTATCTATCTATCTATCTATCTATCTATCTACGTAGGTGCATGAACCACCGTGTGTTTAATGAGTTCCCTTCATAATCCCGTGATTCTGGGTTCGGTCCCTGTGCACAGCAAGTAATAAGTGATATAGGAGGGGAATTGGCAGATTTATTAGAGCATTGGATTAAGTATTTTATCTGGCTCCCTTGTTTCTTACCTCAAATGCCATCTAGGTCCACTTTGCTTCTAATCCTTTTAAGGTTGATAAATAATGTACCTGTCTTGGGCTAATGGATTGACAGAATTGTTAAAGAGCCACATGGGATGTTTTGTGAAATGTGATCAAGCGTTTTGTGTTCTGAAATCGAAATCCGCCTCCTTGTGTCAGGATTTTCAGCTTGCACATAGTATCAGCAATGATCAAAACTAAACACACAGCTTCCTAGGTTCCATCTGATGAGTCGTCTTTATTTATTAGTATTTATTCTAGTTCATAATATGAGATTCGTTCCTCGTCAAGTCTAAACGAGGTTTGTTACAGTTATTGTTTTTCATATATTCTTCGGCTAAAGATATTTTAGCCAAAGGCGGTGGATCCGATGCTGAGTTTGCTACTGAAAGAGTTAGCATTGATTAGGTCTAGTTGTTATTTTCTCTATATTTAGGTAAGTAATGTTTCCCAGCGAATAGCTGCTGTTAAGACTAAAGAAATTCAGTAGTTCACAAATATGATAAAGGAATAAATAAATCGGTCTCAGTCATATTTTCATTCTCGTATAAAGCCTGACTGTTCAAAATTTGTAACAAATCATATTCTCTCAAGATGAGTTATCTAAAACATAAGTTATCTAAAACAGGGATGGCCAGAAAAATAAATAGACCTATCATCAAAGACATTCTTTTCCTAGACATATTATGCAGAACTAGATTATTTGATACTTTCCCCTATATTAAAGGTAAAGGCAGTAAGCTATGATTTGGGGGGAAATTGGCAGCTATTTTTATCGGGTGGAGAGACCATAAAGAGGCTGCCCTGTTAACTCGTTTACAAATCCATTTTTCAAAAATAATCAGACCTGACTATCAAGCCCTTCTACAAAGTTATGCGAGGAATATCGAGATACTAAATTATCGAGTATTACGTTCGGTGTCTACGCTAGCTTCCGGGATATAACATACCATACTGACATGCCATGCGTAAGAATGTTTCTAGACAGTAGAAAAGAAACGAAAGGAGATAAATATGGGAAATAGAAGTCAGTGGGGAAAGAAGAAGTTAGCAGGATTTTTTAAAATACCGGTTATTCAAATTGCTTGAGAGAATTTATCAAGCTTTCCTGAGAAACGAAGATTCTATACCTTCTTATCTCATTATTAATGTAAAACGTTTGCAATGAAGCCCTACCTTGGTATAAAAATCCATCCCATTCCCGCCAACCAAGATAAGGGAACAGCCTATTTCGTTTTAAGTAAGGCTTTACGAAATGATGCAAAAAAAAAATATATATGTATATGCCTCATGACATCTTCCAAGCCGACAAGTATGTTACTGATGATGATGATGATGAAAGCAAGAAATAAAGAAAGAAAGAAAGAAGAAGAAGAAGAAGAAGAAGAAGAAGAAGAAGGTAGTGGTGGAGGTCGTAATAATAATAGTGTCATTTTCCTCGTAAAATTATTTTCCTCGCTAAATTACTGTTCGACACCCTTGGCATGAGAACATTGGCTGTCTGGTTAAGGAATTCGGTTAGTAACCATAAGATTCCAGGGTCAACTCCACAGCGTGGCACCTTCAGAAAGTTGACCAGAGCTTTGTGAGTGAAATTTCATAAACAGAAACAGTGAGGAATCCCATTGTACATGCATACATACATACATATATATATACAATGATATTAAATAAATGGAAACTATATTTATAAAACCATATTCTATTATATATATTTCAAGGGTACCAAAATTTTGGTACCCTTGAAATATATATAATAGAATAAATATGGTTTTATAAATATAGTTTCCATTTATTTAATATCATTGTATATAATACCCCAGAAAACTTGTCGAGTGCTCTGAATCAGTTATAAACATTTATATTTGTTGAACTACCAACAAATTGTATATCCCTTCTGCTTACATATATATATATATATATATATATATACTATCCGGGAGCTTCCAGCAGACATGGTCGTATTCTTTTAAGGGTATGTCAATATTTGTTTATAAAACTGATCTGTATTATATTTTATCTGATAAAAGCGCACCATAATTTGCTTTGATATCCTTGAAATATGTATAATGAAATAAATATGGTTTTATAAATATAGTTTCCATTTGTTAATATCGTATTTTTACTCTAAATATTTGTTGAGTGCTTTATATCAATTATAAAAATATTTGCTTGTTGTATCCAACAAATTAAATATAACTTCTACATATATATATATATATATATATATATTTAATGATAATAATTATAATAGTAATAAACGAAAGCTATATACTTTATTTATTTCATTATATAGAGGGCTGGACGCCATGCTCTCAGCAAAGAGTTACTGCCCTTTATGGTCTGAGTTCAAATCCCGCCGAGGTTAATTTTCCCTTTCATCCTTACGGGGTCGATAAAATAAAGTACCAGTAATACACTGGGGTAATTTCTGGCCTTGTGCAAAAAGTAGAAACAATTATATATATACATTTTTCCCAATTTGATATTTATAATTTCATCTGAAAACATTTTATGACATCCAAATTACAATTCTTTACAACACTTTACAATTGCTCATCTCTTTAAGATTGAAAACCACTATTCACCATCTATGTCCCACCCTCCTACTATAACCCACCCACCTATTGTATGTATATAAAACGAATACGGTAGATATGTCAACAATTTGGATGGGACCACCCATGTAAACTCTCATATCTGAAGAAGTGTCGATGAAGAGTCGGGATCCGATCACATGATCAAACCCGCGCTGATCGATATGGAAACAATTTGTTATCTCCTTATAGTATATAACCAGCAATTTCTCTGTTTGTCTGTCTGTCCGACAGTGGAAACACGTGCGCGCGTGCGAATGTATTTTTGCGCACGCGTAGAGAGAGAGTGAGAGTGAAAGAAAGAGACAGACTACGAGAGGGGGATAGCGGGAGGGAGAGAGGGGGAATTAAGGAGTGCTACAGAAACATATATACATTTCTGTGTGTGTGTAATATATATATACACACACAGAAATATATATATATACACACAGAAATATATATACATTTCTGTGTGTGTAATATATATATATATACACACAGAAATATATATACATTTCTGAGAGGGGGATAGCGGGAGGGAGAGAGGGAGAGAGAGATAGAGTGAATAGACGCTAAAACACGTGCGCGCGTGCGAATGTTTTTTGCGCACGCGTAGAGAGAGAGTGAGAGTGAAAGAAAGAGACAGACTACAAGAGGGGGATAGCGGGAGGGAGAGAGGGGGAATTTAGGAGTGCTACAGAAACATATATATATTTCTGTGTGTGTGTAATATATATATACACACACAGAAATATATATATATACACACAGAAATATATATACATTTCTGTGTGTGTAATATATATATATATATATATATATATATATATATATACACACACAGAAATATATATACATTTCTGTGTGTGTAATATATATATATACTAGCAGAAAACCACGCGATGGGCGCTTTTCTGCTAGTCTATATATATAAAACTGAGGATGTCTGTCTGTGAGTGTGTGAGTTCGAATCCCTAAAACTCGAGAACCACCAAACCGACTGTTTTCAAACTTTACACATGTAATACTTATGTTTTAAGGAGTGTTCTGAGTAAAATAATTTCAAATTTTTAATGCCTAGGGACCGCATTAGTGGATTTAGCGATCTCGCTCTATAATTCTTAGTCTTTCTCTTTTTAGATAAATACATACATATAACGTCACACCCTTATAATATCTGTCTGTAGGTCTGGCTGTCTGCATT
>OZ024743.1:229718427-229753427 GCA_964016885.1 Eledone cirrhosa
GAATATACACTTTGTTAGCACTCTGACACAAGTTTTGCTCGACACACCTTCAAATCATTGAGTGAGTAAATGTGAGCAAACGTATTTATGGCTAATACTAACTATGACCTCGCCAATATATATATATATATATATATATATATATATATATATATATATATATATATATATATATATATATTTAAGAGTTGAACAAGATTCAATGAGTACATCAAACGAATAAGTTTTACAGTAGATTGGAAGCACTCTACAGCTAAATATTTTCCAGAGTTATTAATATTAATTCCAAATATTAACAAAATAGATATTCTTGTGATCAATTATATTTTATTATACATATTTCAGAGGTACTGAATTAAGTTCTACAGTACGTCCTCATCAGATAAAATAAAATGATACATGACATACCCTGACATGGTAGATGTTTAAGATTTAATCAAGGTAGTGATTAACTTATGAGAAGACTCAATATTTATACCCTAATATTGAGAACATGAGAAAACGTAATACAATCAATAGAGAGAGTGTGAGTAATATATTTTAAGAAATACATGGCATCAATGTAACAGTTATAGAATTTTTAATATTTCAAAAACTACTAGAGAAATATGCGGGAGAGGAAAGCATAGAGGAAGACGTAGCTGATGTTATAACTTATTTAGCTTGAGAAGACAAAATGAAAGATAAAATAAAGAGAGGGAGAGAGACAACGGGGAGTAATTTATGCTCAAGTTTCTACATACACATATTCATATAGAGTTGGCGGTTAATTATCAAAATATTTAATTTATGTTATTTCAGGGTAAAGAATCAAATTTTAGGTTTTAAAAGTTGATGGGTATTTGTATTAATATTATAATATAATTATGTTAAATTTCTAAAATTCAAATTTTATGAAGACAAATTTAAAGGATTTACGAGACCCGCGAAAGAAAGAAAATATACATTTAATGTTCGATATCCCCACAAAGGTAATATTTAGCAAAATTACTTATAATATTGACAACAGTTTCTATAATATAATTTATGAGATATTTACAGTTATAACTATTAAAGAATTTATTGTTAAATAGTTATAGTGCCTAAAGTATTAACAGGTCTTATAATTAAACTTAAAGAGGTCAGAGTTTTTCAGCTATATATATGTGTGTATTGATCATAATATATGAAGACTATAATTTATTATTTGTTCATATTAAGTAAATGATTATATAAGTTCGACTTTCCAGGGAAAACCAAACACTTATAATAATGTCATTTTAGTGTTTAAATTATTTATATAAATGTAACTACGATTATGTTATTACTCTAGATAAAGATATTTGTACAAACTATATATAGAGATATACTAGGTATTAATGAAACGGTATACATTTAATAAAGAATAATAAAATCATTGTTATTAGTTTTATACAAATGTAACTACGATTATGTTATTACACTAGATAAAGATATTTGTACAAACTATATATAGATATACTAGGTATTAATGAAACGGTATACATTTAATAAAGAATAACAATTATAAACTTTGTTAGCAGTTTTATATAAATGTAACTACGATTATGTTATTACACTAGATAAAGATATGTGTACAAACTATATATAGGTATTAATGAAACGGTTACATTTTTATTAAAAAATAGCGATTATAATCATTGTTAGTAGTTTTACCTCCAATTCAGTGGAGAAATAAACCAATATTTGACAGGTATTATGGTTTGTTAAATATACATAAAAAATCAAAGCGCAAATCCAACTCTCTGAGTCACCAAAAACCATCTCAAAATGAGTAAAATATATATATATATAAAATGTAAACGCATGAATGATCCACAGTTCAAATTAAAATCAATAAATTTACTGGTTAGATATCTAAACTATATATTTAAAACAGAGACAGAAAAATAAAGATCTGAATGATAGTTAAAAATATAAAAAAAAACCCATAGGGTATGCATATCTATCAAGTAAACAAGTTATCAAACAAGTGTCATTCATTCAAACATTAATTCCATTATAAATGATTAGAAGATAAAGCATTATTAAAGTTTTATAAACCGTTATTACTTATATGTTCAACAGTTGATGATAGACGTCGAAAATCAGGCTTGATTGCTTACTAAATAAACAGTAAAATAAACAGTAAAATTCTAAATCAAAATCAACATAATGATATTAATAATAGTGTTAATATAAATAATAATAAATCAAAATGTAATTGTAGAAATAAACAAGATTGCCCTCTGCAAAATAATTGTTTGGATAGAAATTTGGTGCATAAATGCACCGTAAATACAAATAACAACACATACAACTACATCGGAGCATCTTCTTCTACATTTACAGCAAGATTTGCGAATCATAAATGCTCATTCTCGAATTCTAATAGGAAGACTTCGACTTCTTTATCACAGCTTATATGGTCATTAAAAGACAAAAATTTAAAATACTCGATCTTTTGGATGAAGCTTTGTAGTAGTGGAGTTTATGTCAACTCTTGTATATCAAATAACTGCAGCCTCTGTACAAAGGAGACCCTATTAATAATTAATAATTATGAAAACTTAATTAACAAAAAAAAAGTGAATTATTCTCAAACTGCCTTCATAAAGCTTTGTCTACATTCCAAGCCTCGCAAAATGTCAGGAAAAAACAGTAAGCAATCAAGCCTGATTTTCGACGTCTATCATCAATATTGTGAGATAGTGTAGAACTTTAGTGATATTATTGTTTATTCAAATCTTAGACTTCATGGATTGATACTCGGAGTGTCTCTCTGTGATCCTTAGGCGACTGATAGTATGATATTTGGAGCTTTATAATCGATACATCTGCTTATAGGAGTTCTTTGGGGGTCAATTTGAAATCAATCGAACTGTTAGTAATGACAAAATAACCCACGAAGATCATTCCGACACGCAAACACTGAAAGATATATGATAGATACCTGGAAAATAGAAATGTCGATGTAGTGTCTGAGATTGAAATATGGTAGGGTGAAGTTTTGGATGACTATGATCATTCATCTGCGAAATCTTCGGTCATTTTGAGCTAACAATAACAACCGCAACGAAAAACATGATGATGATGATGATGATGATTATGATGATGTTGATGATGGCAAAAAAAGAAAGAAAAAAAGAAGAATAAGAATAAGAATAATAATAAGATGATGATGATGATGGTGACGATGATGGTGATGATGATGAAGATGAAGAAGATTATCATCTACGACGACGACGACGACGACAACAACAACAACAACAACAACAACAACAACAACAACAACAACAACAACAACAACAGCTACAACAACAATTAATTTATATCAACGACAAAGATGAAAGGATAAGTTTGAAATGTCTAGATTTAATATATAGACCTTTTACCTTTCATTTTCACCACTAGTCTACACCAGATATTAGAGAAATTCCAAATTTCGATAATGGTGCAATGATGTCTTAGAGTAGACGGAAACTAGACAGTGAAAATATGTCTGTGTTCACTATCACAGTTATGTTGTGACGTTTATTGAGGTGATGTACAGTGTCACGACAGATCAATTTTCAATACGACAATAGACAGTTCAGACTGGCAATTATATCAGTATCTTATCAAAGTCAAACCCACACAGCAGAGACTGTCATATAAACACACACACGTTTACATGCACACACGCACAAACAGACACACACACACAAATACATATATATACACACACACACACATGCACACATATACATACACACACACACACTCTCTCTCTCTCTTTCAAACACACAAACACACACACACACACATACACACACGCGCTTGTGCACATACAGACACACACTAGAACGTCTATAATAAATGCAGAGAGAAATAGAAGACAAGCAAATTCACACACACACACACACACACACACACACACGCGCATATAAATAGAAACATAGTCAAGGTAAAGCATACACACCAGCACTCACACACACACACACATATATATAAATATAGAGATGCACAGATAATTAAATATATACAGGTTCATATACTCACACATAAATTAACAGATAGACACGCTAAAGCACCACACACATACTTACACATGCTCACACCCATACATGTGTATGGACGTTATATATTCACAGAGAAGTAATTACGCAGACATACGGCCATTCCCGTATATATATAAATACACAGATACATTGTTGTTGGCGGTTCCGACGAGGTTTGTTCCAGTTGTCCGAATAACGAAACAGCCAGCTCGAGAATTTAATGTGCAAGTATCTGAGCATTCAGCAAATATGTGTGCTCTTTACGTAATTCTTAGAGCGATTCAGGTTGACTTATTGTGTGACATGCCTGGCTCTTTGAAATACAAGTGCAACTCATTTCCAGCTGAGTTGACTTGAGCCGCATAAAATAGAGGGTCTTTCTCATGAAAGGAACGCGTCAACTGCTTCGGTAATCGAACTGACGACTTAAAGATTGTGAATCCAAATCTTTAAACACTACATCGCGCTACTTCCCTATACAGATACATAGAATAAGCACACACACATACACACACTAACATACAAATACACAATTACATAGACAAAAAAAAAAACATTAAAAAAACACACACACCACACAGCGAAACAAAAATATATAAATACACAATTTCATATACAACTAAATGCATACATACATACATGCATGCAGCCATATATACACATGCACTAAAATATGCATACACACATACTTACACATTAGTACTTACAACATAACACAATTAGTCAGATGATTGTCAAAGATTCCTTCACTAATATACTTGAACCTATGGCGCACAGACCTGCTGTCTCCTCTTTCTACTTATTAAATCGCTATTAAAACATTTTTATCTCCCCTTAACCAAATGGCTGTATGTCACTTCGATCCTGATTCACAAGTTACACACATTTCTTTACATTGCATCACTAATACTGTCTTACTCACCATCACTCCGTACATTAACCAATTTACCTATCCTTACTTCCAAGAATGTCTATCCACCGGAGTCCCTTCCTTACTCACGTTTGTTTATTCCTGCAGAGCTTGACATAGAGATCTAAGTTCGAGCTCAACCTCAACTACATAAATTCTAGCAGTCTCTTGCGACCTTCCAAGGTTGCGGGACCTGCGCCTTCCTGGTGACTAAATTTTACAGCTTACGCATATTCAGGTTTAGCTGGCCTTTTACGATGTTGCCCTTCATAGGGGGTTTCTCGTGATTTTAGTAATAGGCAGTCGTAATCCAATCATGAAAATAAACATGAAATGAAGTGCCTTACTCAAGAACACTACGTGCTACCCGATCAAGAAGTCGAACACACAACACCCTAATCATAAGACTACGCACCTTCACCCTACAACCTAAGACTTGAGAAGTATCTCCTCTTGATGCAACAATGCACAGAAGAAATATCATGTAGAAAACGAAGATTTCGTTACTGGAGTCATTGGGAACTTAAGTCGTTGACGCATGCTTTGCTAACGAAGGCTTTCTTTAGCCAAACTGTAAGATCACAATATTTGTCGCGATAAAGTAACAACAATCACAACATAAACAACTACCACCACCATTTTCCCCACCACCACCACCATCATTACTACTAATAATTATACTACTAGTATCATTGCTGCCACCTTCACCCCAGCGTCCACCACCACTACTACCACCACGACCATGACCACGACCACGACAACCACCACCACCACCACCACTACTACTACTACTACTACTACTACTACTACTACTAGCACCACCACTACATCACGATCAAAAACGAAGGCGCTTCTTATTTTATGGAATCCTAGTCGGTCTCCGCAATCTTTCCGAAGTGTGCACCAGAGGCTATACTATGAAGATAATAGCCGCACTAACCCCCCTCCTTCCTAATGACACTTTGTGGTCTTCATGAGGGTGTAAACAGTTGGACAGTTGACCACGTGTGAAAACAAAATGGCCGAGAAGCTATTTCATGGCTGTCACTCTGGTTACGTGGTGTTGGAGGTGTGGGTGCAGGAAAACGTAGTCTATTTTTCGATTTAATCAAACGTAGCTGATAACTTTTACTGGTCAAATCGAGTTTACTCACTTAATTGAGCAGGATAATAATGATGTTGAAGTATTGGTGGTGGTGGTGGTGGTGGCGGTGATGGTGGTTATGGTGGTGGTGAAGGTGGTGGTGGTGGTGGTGATGGTGGTAGTGGTGGTAATGTTAGTGGTGGTGGTGGTGGTGACATTGGTAGTGGTGGTTGTTGGGATTTGGTGGTTGTGGGGGTTGTGGTGGTATTGGTGGCGGTAGTGGTGGTGGGGGTGGCGGAGTTGGTGGTAATGCTGATGGTAGTGGTGGTAGTTGTTGGGATTTGGTGGTGGTGATGGTGGTGGTGGTGGTGGTGGTGGTGGTGACATTGGTCGTGGTGGTAGTGTTGGTTGAGGAGGTAGTGGCGGCGGTGACGGTGTCATTGTAATTTTTGGGGATATGTGGAGGAGTTGGAGTTGTTGGTAATATGTCGGTGTTGTTCTTGTTGGGAAGGGTGTTGTTGTTGCTATTCTTGAGGTAATGTTATTGGATTTGATGTCGTTTTTCCTTTGATTATTGTCATATATTTGTGTGCGTTTGTGTGCGCATGTGTGTATGCCTGCATATGTGTGTATGCGTGGGTGAGACCTATCTGCAGGACATTTACCCAATTGTTTCCATGGTATCATATGGTCGAGATTGAGAAAAGAAACACGCTGATGCTGATGATGATGATGATCGTTAGAGTGATGATGGAGTGGAAGACGATGCTGTTAACGATTAGAGAGCTTCTGCTGTTGATGATAATGATGATGATGATGATGATGGCAGTAGTCATGAAGTTGATGACGATTATGACGTTGAGATTGATAGTGGTGATGATTCCAACCATGGTGATTATACGGTTGTGTTTATGATGATGATGGTGTGATGCTTGAAATGATGATGATGGTGGTAATGAGAGTGATGATGGTAATGATGGTGATAGTGACAGTGATGAGGGTGTTAATGATGGTGATGATGTGATGGTGGTGATGATGGCGATGATGCTAATGATGGTAATGATGTTGGTGATGGTAATGATGTGATGGTAGTAATGATGTGATGGTGGAAATGTTGTTATTGGTGGTGGTAATGATCTGATGATGATATTAATGATCTCATGATGGTAAAGTTGTTATGGTAATGACAATGATGATGTGATGATGATAGCGATAACAATAATAAACCGGAAGAAGGTGAAGGGCCAAATTGAACATTGGGATAAACTTAAAACCTGAAGAACGCCATCACTAACGATAGCAGCAGCTATTAAAGTAACAGAAAACAATAGGAGTAGCAAAACAGACGAAAAACAACGGTAAAAATTACAGTGAGAGCCGACACAATAACAACAACAACAATGGCAACAACAAAGACTGCAAAATAAAAAAAGACCGATGACGCGACACCACCACCACCAACAACACCACCAACACCAACAACCACCACCAACAACACCACCAACACCAACAATCACCACCAACAACAACAACCACCAACAACAACCACCACCAACAATACCACCAACAACAACAACCACCAGCAACAACCACCAACAACAACACCAACAACAACAACCACCTCCAACAACAACAACCACCACCAACAACACCACCACCAACAACAATCACCACCAACAACAATCACCACCAACAACAACAACCACCACCAACAACAACAAACACCAACAACAACAACACCAACAACAACAACCACCAACAACAACAACAACCACCAACAACAATCACCACCAACAACAACAACCACCACCAACAACAACAAACACCAACAACAACAACACCAACAACAACAACCACCAACAACAACAACAACCACCAACAACAATCACCACCAACAACACCACCACCACCAACAACAACCACCACCAACAACAAACACCAACAACAACAACACCAACAACAACAACCACCACCACCAGCAACAATCACCAACAAAAAACCACTACCAACAACACCACCAACAACAACAACCACCAAAAACAATCACCACCAACAACACCACCACCAACAACAACAACCACCAACAACAAACACCAACAACAACAACAGCACCAACAACAACAACACCAACAACAATCACCACCAACAACAATCACCACCAACAACAATCACTACCAACAACACCACCACCAACAACACCACCACCAACAACAATCACCACCAACAACACCACCACCAACAACAACCACTACCAATAACACCACCACCAACAACAATCACCACCAACAACAACAACCACCAACAACAACCACTACCAACAACCACCACCAACAACACCACTACCAACAACAACCACCAACAACAACCACCACCAACAATACCACCAACAACAACAACCACCAGCAACAACCACCAACAACAACACCAACAACAACAACCACCTCCAACAACAACAACCACCACCAACAACACCACCACCAACAAAAATCACCACCAACAACAATCACCACCAACAACAACAACCACCACCAACAACAACAAACACCAACAACAACAACACCAACAACAACCACCACCAACAACAACAACCACCAACAACAATCACCACCAACAACAATCACCACCAACAACAACAACCACCAACAACAACAAACACCAACAACAACAACACCAACAACAACCACCAACAACAACAACAACCACCAACAACAATCACCACCAACAACAACAACCACCAACAACAACAAACACCAACAACAACAACACCAACAACAACAACCACCACCAACAACAACAACCACCAACAACAATCACCACCAACAACACCACCACCAACAACAACCACCACCAACAACAAACACCAACAACAACAACACCAACAACAACAACTACCACCAACAGCAACAATCACCAACAAAAAACCACTACCAACAACACCACCAACAACAACAACCACCAACAACAATCACCACCAACAAAACCACCACCACCAACAACAACCACCAACAACAAACACCAACAACAACAACACCACCAACAACAACAACACCAACAACAACCACCACCAACAACACCACCACCAACAACAATCACTACCAACAACACCACCACCAACAACACCACCACCAACAACAATTACCACCAACAACACCACTACCAACAACACCGCCACCAACAACAGTCACCACCAACAACAACCACCACCAACAGCCACCATCGACAACAACCACCACCAACAACACCACCACCAACAACAACCACCACCAACAACAACACCAACAACAATCACCACCAACAACAACCACCACCAACAACACCACCACCAACAACAATCACCACCAACAACAAAAACCACCAACAACAACCACCACCAACAACACCACCACCACCAACAACACCACCACAAACAACAACCACTACCAACAACAACCACCACCACCAACAACACCACCACCAACAACAACCACTACCAACAACAACCACTACCAACAACCACCACCAACAACACCACCACCACCAACACCACCACCAACAACAATCACCACCAACAACAACAAACACCAACAACACCACCACCAACAACAACCACCAACAACACAACCACCAACAACAACCACCACCAACAACAATCACCACCAACAACAACCACCACCAACAACAATCACCACCAACAACAATCACCACCAACAACAATCACCACCAACAACAACAACCACCAACAACACCACCACCAACAACAATCACCACCAACAACAACCACCACCAACAACACCACCAACAACAACCACTAACAACAACCACTACCAACAACCACCACCAACAACAACAACAACACCGACAACCACCACCACCAACAACAACCACCACCAACAACACCACTACCAACAACAACCACCAACAACAGCCACCGACAACAACAACACCAATAACAACAACAACCACCAACAACAACAACCACCAACAACAACCACCACCAACAACACTCACCACCAACAACAATCACCACCAACAACAACTACCACCAACAACACCACCACCAACAACAACCAAACTGTAAAGACTATGCACATTTCAGTAGCCAGGCTGCGTAAGAACCCGGTGAACTCATCAGGTGTAAACTGCATAATAGATGTATACCAACGGTATGATGGTAAGCTTTAAAGAAACAAGCAAATAAAAACAAAGAGGAAATAGTGTTTGCTATGCTTTTGATCCAGAGATGGACGTAGTAAGATGCTCCCATATAGCTCGCCCGACTCTGCGTCTCTGAACTGTGGATAGTGTTTACAGTAATAAAAAAAGTTAAGGAAATTTAACATAATTGGCTCCTGCTATTTCACTTTATAATACATTTACTCCGTTCCCGCACCACCAACATGATTCAACATTGAGGATCCATGACTTGCATAACGTCGAGTGCTTTTGCAATATTACGTCAAGTTTAACATTGCAGAATGACCAATTCTACCTAGTGCTAAACCACCAAATTTAAACGCGCACACACACACACACACACACACACACACACACACACACACACACACACACACACACACACATATATATATATATATATATATATATATATATATATATATATATATATATGTGTGTGTATGCATATATTTATGCATACATCATGCATTCAGATATATCGCACACACAGACACACACACACGCGCACACACACACACACACACACACACACACACACACACACACACACACACACACACACACATATATATATGTGTGTGTGTGTGTGTGTATATATATATATATATATATATACACACACACTTATATATATATATATATATATGTATATATGCATCAGTGGCGAAGGGTAACCTGGAAAGCAGGGCATGCAGTCCAATCACCATGGCGAAAAGTGGGGTTATGCAGCATTACCCCCCCCCCCTAATTCCCTCTAAATGACCCTCCCGGTCAAAGCCGCATGTAGTGTTATCTAGTGTGTGTGTGTGTGTGTTATCTTTTTATGTGTCTACGATTTAGTAAGCAGTCAAAATTCTGCTTGCCCCTAAGCTGTCGTGTGTTAGTGTGTGTGTGTGTGTGTGTGTGTGTGTGTGTGTGTGTGTGTGTGTGTGTGTGCGCGTTATCTTTTTATGTGTCTATACGTTATAGTAAGCAGCCAGAATTGTGCTTGCTTCAACCGACGCAATTGATCAACTCAAGATTCTATAACTCATGCACTGCATGCGTTGCATGCATGGACCCTTCGCCCTTGATATATATATATATATATATATATATATATATATATATATATATATATATATATACATATATACACACACACATATATATATACATATATATACGTGTATATATTATATATATATGTATACATATAATGCTAACAAAAACAATAAAAATAAAATTCACATTTAACAATGACGTTAACAAGCAAAAACAAGATCTATTTTTTTGTCTCTGCCTTTCATCTTTTATTAATTGATGTTTTACGCTCATAATGTCGTATGTGGTGACAGGAAGTCTACAGAGAAACTATTAATCCATTCTGATGTTCTTTAGTTCTTTATTTCTCTACCTACTTCTCATTCTTCTTGTTTCCAAAGAGTTCTCTTCATCAAATACAACCCCGTCTCTCTCTCACACACACACAGACAGACACACAGACTCAGACACACACTGTTATGTCTTTATCAAGTTGGTATAAAAATAATTGCGATTTTTAACCATCAAAGTTAAAGCAATATATATCAGCTTAAGATAAATTTTATTAAATTTAATAATAAACCTACCACGAGAATCTGTACAGGTTTATGTCTAAAGGAACCAAGTTTATTAACACTGGCAGCTCAGAATTGTGGACTCCTAGAACCGAAGGTATTTTAAGTTGTTGCTTGTTGAAGATCTTTTGCAAGTAGTTATTTGGATAGAGCCTCTGGTGAGCCAGGTGTATGAGGTAGAGAGTGAAATAGTTTGACTTCATATTTTGGCCTATCCAATACGCAGTTCTATAATCTTGTTAAGAACATGGCCATCACACTCTGAAATTGTTTCTCCAATATATAAAGTCCACTCAATATATTTATATCAACTCCTAAATATTCTGTCATTTAATTATTGTCTTACCAAATCACACGAAACTACCCCTCGTTGTATGATTTACAGCTGTTTACTTTGTTTGTTGTATTACTAAATATTCAAAGACAAATATTCTTACTCATTAGGACTAAGCTTTATAGTGAAAATAAGAAACAGGTGAACTGTTTAGCAAAAGCATTTGAAATTCTACAAGGACCCTCTAATCAACATACGTACAAAAATGTATTATATCTATACCCTAGCCAAAATAAACAGCCACGATAGCGAAACCGATATGTACCAATACTTCTCCCGTTTTAAAGCCTAAATGCTCACAACCAAAACACTCAACCTACACACTACAAAATAGTCCCATGAAATCCCTGATTTTTACCCATTAGCTGGCAAATGAACATCTTACATAGGTTATACTTCCTTCAATAACGGTTAACTCTACCTCCTCCCCCACTCATTATTATCCATATCCTCCGAAAACAACATACTGAATTCTCATCCTGTGTCTTTCTATTGTGTTTTCATATTTACTCTAATCACAGTTTATCATATAAACATGTATATATCACAATACTTGTCATATTTTCCACCTATTTTCTTGGCAATGTTTCCATTTACCTATCACGTATCTTTTCTATATTTCCCATATATCATACATGTATCAATATCGTAATATCCTTCAAAGATTAACTTCTTCTTCTTCTTCTTCTTCTTCTTCTTCTTCTTCTTCTTCTTCTTCTTCTTCTTCGAAGGGTCGTGGGAGCAGAGTCCTCAAACACTCCTTCCAGCGAGTCCTATCAGAAAGAACCTACTCCAAGAATCAGGCTGGATACCCAAGCGAGATACCCAGCCAAGATCTTACTCGGGGTCTACCCCTGGGTCTCCTGTCGGTTGGTTTTGCCCGTAAAATCTGTCCAGCTATTCTTTCCTTAGACATTCTAACCACACACCCATAGTATCGGAGCTGTGATCTCTCAATTCGGAGAAGTAGCGGCTCTAACTGGAGTAATTCCCTGATCTCCGAGCTATGCATATTTTAGAGTAATGTTACTCCAAAGACCCTTTTGACGAACATCATTTCGGCCTCTTGTTTTCGTGGTCGTATACTTTGGGTCATTACCCAAGATTCGTGACCATAGGTAAGGGTTGGCACCAATATCGAATTGAAAATAGCGAGTCAGGCTTTTACACCCAGCTCTCTTCTTCTGAATACTGAAAGCTGAAGCTGGCGCATTACTGAACCAGTCCGGCAGTTCTTGCACTTAACTCAGCTTCATGCCTTTCATCACTCGTGAACACGGCTCCGAGATAGTTGAACTTCTCTACCTGCTTCCGAGATAAACTTAATTTCATTAAATTATTTCATTGTGTGATTTTTTTTGTATTATTATATGTCCACACTCTTCGAATTTTATAAGAACCAGCTCATCTTTATAAATACCCATCTACACCTCCTGTATCATAAATAAATATTTCTCTCCATTCAATGACAGGTCTTCGCCTTTGTTGATATTTTTGTCTATTTATTAACAAGTTTCACTATTTCAAATCATTTATTTTGTTTTTATTATGTGCCATGAGTTTTTTTTTTCATTTCCAGCATTTATTTTATTTCAATATGCATTCTTTACCAATATGTTCCACTAAGTTTGAATAAGTTTGAATAATTTATATATTTTCATCCTTTTATCAAATAATAAATTCACTATATTCTGGTGCATTTTAAACATTTTATTATACAGGATAGTTATCGCTTTTTAACTCTTATTTTTAACTGCACACAAAACAACATTAGCAGGGACATTCTTTAAAGGTATAAAACAGTACTAATATTGTATCACATTAAACATTCAAGTTTACTCTAATATTGCAATATTCCACAACTGCCCAGTAGTAAAAACACTGAAAATAATTGAATTAGATAAATCAGTTTCATTTCAAATATTTTACTAAATTTTTACTGGATGATTTCATCGTACTTTCCACACGTCTTGCATGGTGGGATTGTTAAACACTTTATGATGTAATGGTGGTAGTATCTGGGTGACAAATTCAGGATTTTTGCAGCGAAAAATATGTACCCGGGACGATATGATCGGCATTAGGCTGTAGTCTAATATCTGAAACAAGTAAGAGAATTATAAAATAAGAAAAATGTTAGGGATATAATCTGTAAACATATAATAAAAATAAATAAAACTAAACCAAGTAAAATATTACAAAAAAACAAAAAAATGGCAGCCGTCACCCTTCATAGCAACACAATTTAATATGTAGAACGAGAGGTTTGACTTTCTGACCCTTAAACATCCATTCTCCCCTTAAGCCGAACGGGTTTTCTTTACCGCAAAACACTAATTTTTAGCCCGCCACTCTATTTATTATGGTGGTGTGGTGAATGGTGGTGCTGGCGTTGGTGGAAGAGGTATATAATGTCATAGTCATGTCACACCCTCATTATTTTCAGATTTTCTGGTCAGAGAAGATAGAGGAGGCAGAAAGAATGTGAATATGTGTGAGATACAGATAGAGAGGGGGAGCACAAAGATAGTGAGAAAGATAATACAGAGAAATTTACTCACGGACCCCAACACAAAACACACACACATACACACACACACATCTACGCGCGCGCGCGCGCACGCACACACATTAAATTTGCATATAGAAAAAGTAATACAAGGGACAGTGATCTAAAGCATCCCTCTAACTCTCTCCCCGCCTTTCCCTCTCCTTATAATATATATATATATATATATATATATATATATAGAGAGAGAGAGAGAGAAATTTGTTTGTATAGTAGAAATTGTCCTCCTGTCGGACTGTAATTATTCTATGTAAACAATTTAAAGTGACCAGCGAAGTTTTCCAGTGGCACCACTTTTATTGTTCACCTACAAATAACACCGTGTAACAAAAAAAAAATGTTATCTCTGTTCCTGGCTTGTAATCACTTTTTTTTGTGTTGCTTAGGTCCCAAATAAATAAAAAAAGCGCTATTAAACAGTTAAAAGTTGGAGTTTGTAAAAATTCTAAGCTATTCACTAGAATTATTTGTATGCTGGATTTTACGTTGTAAGTTTAATTTGCTTATGTTAAATGATTTTTTTTTATATATGTTTCAGGTTAAATTAAAATTATAAAATAAAGAAAATTATAAAAAGTGCAATAAAGTATAACATTGTTAAAAAGTGGATTAAAGAGATTTATTGATACTGGATTTTCGCACCCTGAATAAAGTGTAAGTTGTGTTTTAAGCACGAATTTTCATTAGTATGATGAGTGTTCTTTTATATTATTTAAATATGTATTTTCCTTTACAATATTTATTTTGTATTGCATATCAAATTTATTTTCCAAGACAAGTATTATGATGAAGAGGAGGAGATGGATACTGAGGACTTGGATTATCTGCCTGAGGTACCAGAAAAAGTTCCTCACTTGCCAAACCAAAAAGAAATCAATGATTTGGTCAGGGATATGTGTCTGACCAAGTCCAATGCAGAGCTATTCGTCTCCAGGATGAAGCAGTGGAACTTGGTCAAGGAGGAAGTGCAGGTGACAAGTCAGAGAAGTCGACACGAACCTTTCTCAGGCTTTTACACTCTTAGGGATGGTCTCTGCTTCTCCCATGGCGTGCCTGGACTGTTTGACGTTATTGGGGTGCCGTTTGTGCCCAAGGAGTGGCGGCTATTTATAGACAGCTCCACCACAAGTTTGAAGGCTGTCCTCCTCCACAATGGAAACAAGTTCCCGCCATTGCCCCTAGCTCATTCAGTCTGCCTGAAGGAAGATTACTACAGTGTGAAAGTCCTCTTGGAAGCTCTGCAATACAACCAGTACAATTGGGAAATCATTGGAGACTTCAATATGGTGGCTTTCCTGCTTGGACTCCAAGGAGGCTTTATAACATTCCAATGCTTCCTCTGCCCTTGGGACAGCAAAGCCACCTCTGACCACTACAAAAGAAAGAACTGGGAGCAGCGAACAGAATTTGTAGTTGGGACCCGGAACGTCATGTGGGAGCCACTGGTTGATCCCAGGATTGTGCTCATGCCGCCACTGGACATTAAGTTGGGGTTGATAAAGCGGTTTGTGAAGGCTCTCAACCAAGAATCATCCGCTTTTAAGTACCTTCTTGAGTTCTTCCCCAAGTTATCTGAAGCCAAAATCAAAGGTGGAATTTTTGTTGGACCTCAGATATAGAAGGTATTTGAGTCTACCGAGTTCTCCAATAAGCTCAATAGGATTGAGAGAACAGCATGGAACTGTTTCAAGGCAGTTGTTAAGGGCTTCCTGGGAAACTACAGAGCTGAAAACTACCAGCAATTGGTGCAGGATCTGACAAAGGCTTTTGGCGCCATGGGATGAAGGATGTCGCTTAAACTCCATATGATGGACGCTCACCTGGAAAAATTCAAGGACAATATGGGCGTCTACTCAGAAGAACAAGGCGAACGATTCCACCAAGAGGTGAAAGAGATAGAGCGGAGGTACCAGGGCCACTACAATGAAAAAATGATGGGGAAATATATATGGGGGCTAGTGCGGGAATGCGACCTGGACTACAACCTCAAATCCAGGAAATCCAGTCATTTCTGACGTGTATAAGTTGCTTTATAAGTATTATGTTTTTACTTGTTTGCTTTTGATAAGCTTGTGTAATAAAATAAATATATACTCTGTTGATTTAATTATATGAACTGATAAATTAAAAAAAAATATGTTTTTTCTTGAAAAATATGAAAATTTCGAAATATCAAACTCCTGACCACAAACCCAAACTTCTGATTAAATAATAGTGTTTTTTAAAAATAATAATGGGATATAACAAACCATGAAATGACACTTAGAACCGAGGAACAAAAAATATGTTACACCGTGTTATTTGCTTAAACTTTAATCTGTTATTTTAATAAATATATATATATATATATATATATATATATATATATATATATATATATATATATATATATATATATATATATATATATATATATATATATATATATATATATATATATATATATATATAATTCAGCGAGAATCGCATTTCGGCGGGTAGAAAAAGCGAAACGTAACGCAAATTCCCAGTCATGCTTTGATTTCACATATATGTTAGTGAATATGTGATCCTCTGTCCACATTCCCGAGGAGGTTGTCAAGACGGAAAAAAGAAAAATAGAAGAAAACTGTAGAGAAAAAAAAAAATAATAAATAAATAAATAAACTAATAAGAAATACGATATGGACTAAGTGCTAGCAAAGATGATGTCATTGTCAAAATTGTAGATATAAAGGAAAGAATACACCTTTGAGTATTAAAGGTGAACAAAAGAGTGAGATATCTTAGCTCTTAGCTGTGCTGAGCGGCCAATTAATTTGACCGATTCATCTTTTGTTCATCTGGATCACAAGCTTATAAGTCCAAACCAGAAATATTTTAGCGAGAAAACGCGTGAAGCTTTAACGTGGTCATTAGACTTGCCAGAAATAGCTACTACATTCCCTCAAATCACATTCTACAATAGTTTTAACAAAACAAAAATAAAACATACAAGCATACATATACATAGACACTTGGTTCGGTGTACACACACACACACTTTACATAGTTCGGAGTTGTGTCGGCAGAATCTTTAGTGCGTTCGACAAATCTTTTGCGTTAGGAGCTCAAATCTCGCCAAGGTTTGCTTTGCCCTTCATTCTTTCAGGTTTGCTAGAATAACAGAACTGTAAAATATTGACGGTGATTTCATCGATTGATTCATTTCTCTCAAATTCATGTTTTTGTGTCTTATTATGAAACCGCATACAGTACATATATTAAAGACACATGTGTTAACATTCTTCTTTATCTATGTGGGTTAGAATATCGCGGCGATGGTAGTTAAGGTGTTAGCGCTAGAGTTGGACGATATGTTAGCATCATCAGTGGTAGTGATAGTAGCGATTGTGGTGGCGGAGATGGTGTTTAATTAGATAGTTTTATCTGCATTAGGAGTGAGAGGGGCGATGATTGTGCTGATTGAGATGTTAGTGGTGGCTATAGTGGTGGGATTATGAGGGTGGTAGTAGAGGTATTCATAGTGATGGTGATAGTTGCGTCCTGGTGGTAGAAGTTGTGCGAGAATTGTTTTTGTTGCTATTTAGCACCAAGCCAACCGTGGTCTGGTGGTAGTTTTTCACAGTGTTCATAGCTGAATTGGTTTTCAAGCCGGTATTTAGAGCGAATGGTAGTTGCTCCGCGGCAGCTGCTATCATTGTTATTGTTGATTAACCCCAAATATGGCCTGACGACGATAATTACGAACGTTTTATTAGTAATCAGTATTAATCTTTAATGTCCTATACCACATGAAACAGCATTAATCGCTAGGAACTCTGAATGTCCTGTACCACACGAAAAAGCATTAATCGCTAGGAACTCTTAATATCCTGTACCACACGAAAAAGCATTAATCGCTAGTAACTCTTAATGTCCTATACCACACGAAAAAGCATTAATCGCTAGTAACTCTTAATATCCTGTACTACACGAAAAAGCATTAATCGCTAGTAACTCTTAATGTCCTGTACCACACGAAAAAGCATTAATCGCTAGTAACTCTTAATATCCTGTACCACACGAAAAAGCATTAATCGCTAGTAACTCTTAATGTCCTATACCACACGAAAAAGCATTAATCGCTAGTAACTCTTAATATCCTGTACCACACGAAAACGCATTAATCGCTAGTAACTCTTAATGTCCTATACCACACGAAAAAGCATTAATCGCTAGGAACTCTTAATATCCTGTACCACACGAAAAAGCATTAATCGCTAGTAACTCTTAATGTCCTGTACCACACGAAAAAGCATTAATCGCTAGTAACTCTTAATGTCCTGTACCACACGAAAAAGCATTAATCGCTAGTAACTCTTAATGTCCTGTACCACACGAAAAAGCATTAATCGCTAGTAACTCTTAATGTCCTGTACCACACGAAAAAGCATTAATCGCTAGTAACTCTTAATGTCCTGTACCACACGAAAAAGCATTAATCGCTAGTAACTCTTAATATCCTGTACCACACGAAAACGCATTAATCGCTAGTAACTCTTAATATCCTGTACCACACGAAAAAGCATTAATCGCTAGTAACTCTTAATGTCCTGTACCACACGAAAAAGCATTAATCGCTAGTAACTCTTAATGTCCTGTACCACACGAAAAAGCATTAATCGCTAGTAACTCTTAATATCCTGTACCACACGAAAAAGCATTAATCGCTAGAAACTCTTAATGTCCTGTACCACACGAAAAAGCATTAATCGCTAGTAACTCTTAATATCCTGTACCACACGAAAAGGCATTAATCGCTAGTAACTCTTAATGTCCTGTACCACACGAAAAAGCATTAATCGCTAGTAACTCTTAATATCCTGTACCACACGAAAAGGCATTAATCGCTAGTAACTCTTAATATCCTGTACCACACGAAAAAGCATTAATCGCTAGTAACTCTTAATGTCCTGTACCACACGAAAAAGCATTAATCGCTAGTAACTCTTAATGTCCTGTACCACACGAAAAAGCATTAATCGCTAGTAACTCTTAATATCCTGTACCACACGAAAAAGCATTAATCGCTAGTAACTCTTAATATCCTGTACCACACGAAAAAGCATTAATCGCTAGTAACTCTTAATATCCTGTACCACACGAAAAGGCATTAATCGCTAGTAACTCTTAATGTCCTGTACCACACGAAAAAGCATTAATCGCTAGTAACTCTTAATATCCTGTACCACACGAAAAAGCATTAATCGCTAGTAACTCTTAATATCCTGTACCACACGAAAAAGCATTAATCGCTAGTAACTCTTAATATCCTGTACCACACGAAAAAGCATTAATCGCTAGTAACTCTTAATATCCTGTACCACACGAAAAGGCATTAATCGCTAGTAACTCTTAATGTCCTGTACCACACGAAAAAGCATTAATCGCTAGTAACTCTTAATGTCCTGTACCACACGAAAAGGCATTAATCGCTAGTAACTCTTAATATCCTGTACCACACGAAAAAGCATTAATCGCTAGTAACTCTTAATATCCTGTACCACACGAAAAAGCATTAATCGCTAGTAACAATTAATGTCCTGTACCATATGAAACAGCATTAATCGCTAGTAACTCTTAATGTATTGTACCACATGAAACAACATCATTCGCTAGTAACAATTAATGTCCTGTACCACATGTAACAGCATTAATTGCTTGTTACTCTTAATATCCTGTACCACATGAAACGGCATTAATCGCTAGTAACTCTTAATATCCCGTACCACATGAAGCATCATTAATCACTAGTAACTCTTAATGTCCTGTACCACACGAAACATCATTAATCACTAGTAACTTTTAATGTCCTGTACCCCATGAAGCAGAATTATTCGCTAGTAACTCTTAATATCCTTTACCACATGAAGGAGCATTAATCGCTAGTAACCCTTAATGTCCTGTATCACATGAAACAGCATTAATCGCTAGTAACCCTTAATGTCCTGTACCACATGAAACAGTATTATCGCTAGTAACTCTTAATGTCCTGTACCACACGAAACATCATTAACCGCTAGTAACATTTAATGTCCTGTACCACAGGAAACAGCATTAATCGCTAGTAACTGTTAATGTCCTGTACCCCATGAAACAGCATTAACCACTAGTAACTCTTAATGTCCTGTACCACATGAAACAGCATTATTAGCTAGTAACAATTAATGTCCTGTACCTCTTGAAACAGCATTGATTGCTAGTAACTCTTAATGTCCAGTACCACCTGAAACAGCATTAATCGCTTAACATTTTACGTCCTGCACCAGATGAAACAGCATTAATCTCTAGGAAATGTTATTGTCCTGTAGCATATGAAACAGCATTAATTGCAAGTAACTCCTAATGTCCTGTGCCACACGAAACAGGATTAATCACCTAACCTTTACTATCCTGTACCACAAGAAATAGCATTAGTCGTTTAAATTTAATGTCCTGTACCACATGAACTAGCATTATTCGCTAGTAAATCTTGTACCACATGAAAAATCATTAATCGCTTAACTTTTAATGTCCTGTAACACACGAAACAGCATTAATCGCTAGTAACAATTACTGTCCTGTACCATATGAAACAGCATTAACCGCTAGTAACAATTAATGTCCTGTACCCCATGAAACAGCATTAATCGCTAGTAACTCATAATGTCCTGTACCACTTGAAACATCATTTAGCGCTAGTAACTTCTAATGTCCTGTACCACATGAAACAGCATTAATTGCTTGTAACACTTAATGCCATGTACCACATGAAGCAACATTAATCTCTAGTAAGATGGCGTAAGATTTAGTGGGAATATCACTCGGAACACCCGAGGGCTCGGAACACCTGAAACCATAGGTGTCCATGAAACATTTTCGTAGTATTAGGGTGCAATATTGAAGTATCAGACGAGGTACCAAATACCTGAAAGCCTAAAGCCCCGGTCTTGGGTGTGGCAGGACTGTTAGTTGCTGTGGAGGTAATGGGGCTAGGAAGAAGACAGTGGTGGCAATGCGGGGAGATAGCTAATGTGATTAGGGGGTTGGAATAATTGAAAAGTGATAAGTTTGGGGATATTAACTGTTGGGGCTAGTGTTGGCAATAGGGAAGGAGATAGTGGTAGGTTGTGATGGTAATATTAGTCAGGATGTAGGGTGATGATGGTGGTAGTTCAGTTGATGATGGTATTGTTAGGGATGATGGTGGTGGTAATAATGATTGTGGTAGTGGTAATGGTGCTGGTAGTTGTGGTAGTAGTTGTGGTGCAGGTAGTGGTTGTGACGATGGTGGGTATAATGAATAGCGTAGCAGTAAAGTAAGATGGATCCTATAGAGGTGGTGGGGAGGGGGTGGTGATATTTGTTGTGTGCTAGTCACGATAATTTGCTGATGGTTGTGGTTATGGTGGTCGTTGTGATGGTACTAATGTGAGATGATAGCTATGGTGGTGGTGATGGTTGTTGTTGTGGTGCTAGATGTGATGGTGTTTGTGGTGGTAGTAGTGGTGTTAGTAATGTGAGATGATAGCTATGGTGGTGGTGATGGTTGTTGTTGTGGTGCTAGATGTGATGGTGTTTGTGGTGGTAGTAGTGGTAGTAGTGGTATTAGTAATGTGAGATGGTAGCTATGGTGGTGGTGATGGTTGTTGTTGTGGTGGTAGATGTGATGGTGTTTGTGGTGGTAGTAGTGGTAGTAGTGGTGTTAGTAATGTGAGATGGTAGCTATGGTGGTGGTGATGGTTGTTGTTGTGGTGCTAGATGTGATGGTGTTTGTGGTGGTAGTAGTGGTGGTAGTAATGTGAGATGGTAGCTATGGTGGTGGTGATGGTTGTTGTTGTGGTGGTAGATGTGATGGTGTTTGTGGTGGTAGTAGTGGTGGTAGTAATGTGAGATGATAGCTATGGTGGTGGTGATGGTTGTTGTTGTGGTGCTAGATGTGATGGTGTTTGTGGTGGTAGTAGTGGTGTTATTAATGTGAGATGGTAGCTATGGTGGTGGTGATGGTTGTTGTTGTGGTGGTAGATGTGATGGTGTTTGTGGTGGTAGTAGTGGTGTTAGTAATGTGAGATGAAAGCTATGGTGGTGGTGATGGTTGTTGTTGTGGTGGTAGATGTGATGGTATTTGTGGTGGTAGTAGTGGTGTTAGTAATGTGAGATGAAAGCTATGGTGGTGGTGATGGTTGTTGTTGTGGTGGTAGATGTGATGGTGTTTGTGGTGGTAGTAGTGGTGTTAGTAATGTGAGATGAAAGCTATGGTGGTGGTGATGGTTGTTGTTGTGGTGGTAGATGTGATGGTGTTTGTGGTGGTAGTAGTGGTGTTAGTAATGTGAGATGAAAGCTATGGTGGTGGTGATGGTTGTTGTTGTGGTGGTAGATGTGATGGTGTTTGTGGTGGTAGTAGTGGTGTTAGTAATGTGAGATGAAAGCTATGGTGGTGGTGATGGTTGTTGTTGTGGTGGTAGATGTGATGGTGTTTGTGGTGGTAGTAGTGGTGTTAGTAATGTGAGATGAAAGCTATGGTGGTGGTGATGGTTGTTGTTGTGGTGGTAGATGTGATGGTGTTTGTGGTGGTAGTAGTGGTGGTAGTAATGTGAGATGATAGCTATGGTGGTGGTGATGGTTGTTGTTGTGGTGGTAGATGTGATGGTGTTTGTGGTGGTAGTAGTGGTGTTAGTAATGTGAGATGAAAGCTATGGTGGTGGTGATGGTTGTTGTTGTGGTGGTAGATGTGATGGTGTTTGTGGTGGTAGTAGTGGTGTTAGTAATGTGAGATGAAAGCTATGGTGGTGGTGATGGTTGTTGTTGTGGTGGTAGATGTGATGGTGTTTGTGGTGGTAGTAGTGGTGTTAGTAATGTGAGATGAAAGCTATGGTGGTGGTGATGGTTGTTGTTGTGGTGGTAGATGTGATGGTGTTTGTGGTGGTAGTAGTGGTGGTAGTAATGTGAGATGATAGCTATGGTGGTGGTGATGGTTGTTGTTGTGGTGGTAGATGTGATGGTGTTTGTGGTGGTAGTAGTGGTGGTAGTAATGTGAGATGATAGCTATGGTGGTGGTGATGGTTGTTGTTGTGGTGGTAGATGTGATGGTGTTTGTGGTGGTAGTAATGGTGGTAGTAATGTGAGATGATAGCTATGGTGGTGGTGATGGTTGTTGTTGTGGTGGTAGATGTGATGGTGTTTGTGGTGGTAGTAGTGGTGGTAGTAATGTGAGATGATAGCTATGGTGGTGGTAGATGTGATGGTGTTTGTGGTGGTAGTAATGTGAGATGGTAGCTATATGTGGTGGTGATGGTAGTTGTGCTAGTGACGATAATTTGGCTATGGTTATGGTTGTGGTTGTGGTGGTAGATGTGATGGTAGCAATGTGAGATGGCGTGAAAGGAAAATAAAAAGCGACTGGAGATAGGGTTGAGACAGGAGGCTAGTTAATTAGCTAGAGAAATACATATAGAAGACTTAACTTCATTAGTGAAGCTGGAGATAATGAAGGGATCCTCCTCAGCCCGACCCCCAAATCTAACCCTAAATAAACACCCATTACACTCCCCTTACCCTCATCAACTATTAGCCACGACCCACGACCCAGCGTCAGTTTTACTGGCAAGTCAAACAGTAGACAGATGTTCGTTGAAAGAACGGCAGCAAAATGAAATGAGAGACGGGATGTAAGTGGTGGTATTGTGGTGGTGGTGATGGTGGTGAAGGTGGGGGATGTGGTGGTAATGTTGGAAGTGGTGATGGTGGTGGGAATGGTGGTGGTGGTTGTGGTGGAAGTGGTGGTGGTGATGGAGGCGATGGAGGTGAAGGTGGTGGAGGTGGTTGTAATATTGAAGGTGGTGATAGTGGTGATGGAGGTGCTGGTAGTATTGGTGGTATAACAGAAGTTTGTGATGGAAGTGGTGTTTGTTGCGGTCTTGGGGATATTGTTAGTGCTATTGGAGGTTTCAGTAGTGGAAGGGGTAGAGGAGGTAGTGGTAGTTGAGGTGGTAGAGCTGGTAGTGGTGTTAATGATGGTAGTGATCATGTGGGTGGAAGTATTATTGTTGGTTGTTGTAGTAGGCTTGGCAGTGATAATATTGGTGAGGAGGAATTGGTGGTAGACGAGGTGTGGTGATGGGGCTGATGATAGTACAGATGGTGATGACTGGGATGATGTTGATGATGGTGATGGTGATGTTGTAAGTGGCAATGATTGCGTGATAGTGAGAGTAGTGTTAACGAAGATTGTCGTGAGTATATTGATGATGGTGATGATGACTGTGCGAAGCGTCGAGATGATGACGATGGTGATTATGCTTAGTGTTTCTTAGCCAACGGTTGGTCCTGGTCAGATTGATTTATGATTTAGGATATTCCAACAGTGACCGTCTTCTATCTTTTTTTCAAACATAATATATCTAGAATGCTATTGTGTAACTTTCCTTTATTAAGACTGTCAGCTGGTATTTCTAGCAGGCGCCTAACCCTATTAAGTGTCTATGAGATGCTGGGCATTAAAAGCATTACAATGTGGGATGATGTATGTACACAACTTTGTGGTTGCTGATTGCTTATATTCTGTAAAGTAGTGGTTCTAAAAATAAAGATTGATCAAATAAGTACCAGTCTTTAATCGCACACAAAAAAACTTGTATATGGATCGACATGATCTAATAGAATCCCTTCAATGTTGCTCTTAGTCGACTAAAAACCATACAAATAATAAAATTGTATAGCGAGCAAGGTATATCCTGCTTAACTCCAAAGTCATTCCATGTCATAACTTTGGACGCCTTTATTCTTTCTGTTGCGACCTTTCACCCAGCAAGTGAAAGAAGGAAGACTTATTTCCAAGTTAAAGTTTGTAGGCCTGCTTCTTTGCTCGATTGGCACCTTTGACCACTTGATTGAATCATGAAGTCTCCCTCCACTTAAGAGCTGAAACAGAAGCTGCTGATTTAAACAGTCTCCATTCCGTTTCAAGGTCCTCAGCTTGTTCAGAGTGTTCCTTTGGATGCAATAGTATACGCATTCCTACCCCTGACTTTCTTATCCTCCAGCGCATCCCACTGTGTCCTGTAGATCGAGCTATGGTCTACCTTTGTTTTATGAAGTTTCAACTTGAGGATAACTAGATGGTGATCAACCCTCTCTCTTAACACGAAATTCCTGCACAGAATCGAAGAGATCAGGGATAATAACAAATCAATTATTGATCTTTGTCCTCGATTCCCCTCATACTATGTATATTTATGGATGTCTTTGGGCTGGAAGAGGTTGTTCATACTAGACAGAAGTCTAATAAGGACTTTACATTTGTATTTAGGTGGGAATCACTATTCCTTCCAATGACCTATGTCAAGTGGTCAATGCCAACATGTGCATTGAAGTCTCCCATTAGGAGATACAACTACATCTAATGCTGCAGTGAATTCACCGAAGAAGGATTTCATTTCAGGCACTTTGCTTGTTGCATAAACTTGTAATACCCACAGTCTAATCTTCAAGAGGCAAATACTTCCTCCTAACGGATCCAGTCAATAACATTCTGACAGTAAGTATCCCCACTCCCGCCTGTGCAGTTATTTCTGGCGCCACAAATGAATAATGGCGTTTCCATCCTCCATCCAAATCTGCAGTACCAGAGCCACGGAACTTTGTTGAGGAAACCAAGTTTATATCAAGTCGGTAGCATCTAGCCTCCTCCACTAGCTCCTGCACCTTGCTTGTAAGGGTTGTGATGATTCAGGTTCCAATTCGAACACGCTTGAGACATGCAAACTTTGTCAATTCATCCCACCTCTCCCAGGAGAAGTCGCATGCCCATTGCCAGTTCTACAGCATGAGATGGAGACTTTAATATATATTTTCTATCAAGTCACTCTAGCTAAGGCTTGAACGCGTCTCTTGTTAACCTGCTTGAAGGACGATACGGTATGACTGCCTTTGAGGTGTCTCGCCATATTGCTTGTTACCAATTTGGTAATTTTCTCAGACCCACGAAGACTGATTCATTTAGAGGCAGCCTTTACTAGACTCACCTTAGCTACATCACTGAGTTCTGAGAGTTTTCTTGGGAGATAAAGATGTCATTCTTTGCTCCATCTCATCTAGTAGTTTACTGTTGTTGGTTTGGGGTTGCTTATTCGACCGGCAGGTGCCCGTTTATATCGCTAAACCTATACATATTTGTTCATTGTTAAATGGGCACTGGATGATGATGGCAATTATACACCTAGTTAGATAGAGTAAGCCATTGGAAATTTAACTATTATTCTTCATGGAAACATTTTAGAGCCAGTGATGAGATATGAACCGTTGAACATTTATTTGGGAGTTCAACAAGCTTTTGTCCCAGACCAACGTCAACTAAGCAGAATAACATCTGTTTACAGATTAACCGCCCACCATTATGTATTTTAAGGGGTTTACTCATATACTAAATAATAGTACAGGTATATATATAAATATATATACACACACACACATATATATATATATATATATATATATATATATATATATATATATATTTATAATATATGTATATGTATGTATGTATATGTTGCTGAAGTGGCTTAAATTTACTTTAAAAAATACAAATATATATCCGTTATCATCATTATCTTTTTTCCTGAATATTAAAAATATCTGAAAAATGAAAGGTGAATGCATGGGAGCTTAATTTAAAAAAAAAAAATTATGAATGAAATAGAATTAAAGATTAAAGGTTTCTAATTCGTAAAACAGAAAAAAATATTTCTTATAGCACAAAGAGAATGCAGTGTTATGGATTAAAAATAAAATCATCTATTGAAAATATTTCTTTTATACTGGGCACTTGAAGCATACATGCATACATAGCTACATATATACATATATAAAAACGTGCCTTCATGCAAACATGCATGTGTGCAGATACACACACACACACACACAAACACACATACATGTATATGTATATCTATCTATCTATCTATATACATATATATATATATATATATATATGTATATATATATATACACATATACATACACGTATACACACACACACACACACACATATATATATATGTATGTGTGTGTATATATATATATATATATATATATACATATATATATATATATATCACCACCCCACTCTCAAGAGCGTGAAACTAATAAACCTTTGTTCGTACTGCCTCTCTGTTTTGTTCCCGTTCAATTTTTCACTATATATCTATATATATATATATACAAGAGCAAGAGCAATGTAACAGCATGGGGTATTTACTGTCCGACCTCTGTCTCCCTCTCCCTAATCTCTTTCTCTTTAAATGTATATGTATATACACACACATATATACGGACCAGTAAATATTCTATTCCATCATACAACTTTCATTTGTTTTTCCAGGTTTCTGGTGTTTTATTCCTTTAATCACCTGATATTTTGTAGTTAAACATTAACAGTGTCTTTTACTTCTTCTTTTCCTTATTTGCCTTAAACGGAAGCTACTTCTCTCTTTCTGTATATCCACGGTGTGTTTTGTTTATTTTTTATTTACTTTTAAAACGCTCTCCATCCTTTTTCAAATCTCTTTATTTTATTCTAATCGATGTAATGTTTATTGAAATATTTATTTAAATCTTTACGTATTTTGATGTTTATATTTTGTAGCTTAACATAAACGAAAATTAATTACAACAACAAAAAATCTCCTACAAAACTTACAACGAAAAACATCACTACCACCACAGCAACGGCATTAACAACCACCATAACTACAACATACACAACTACAACATCCACAACTACAACAGAAAATCTGTGCTACAGCTGCACAACACGAGTCACACCTACAATGATAACGTCCAATACCAACACAACCGCAACCACAACAACAACTAACACCACAGCAGCAGCAACGACAGCAAAACCCACCATTAGCATCACACTAACCACAGTCATAACAACAACAGCAAAAACCACCATTAGCATCACACTAACCACAGTCATAACAACAACAGCAAAAACCACCATTACAATCACACCAACCACAGTCATAACAACAACATCAACTACAACAGCTACAACTACCACTACTTCAGCAACAACAACAACAACAAAACCCACTATTACCATCACACCAACCACAGTCATAACAACAACAACATCAACTACAACAGCTACAACTACCACTACTTCAGCAACAACAACAACAACAAAACCCACTATTACCATCACACCGACCACAGTCATAACAACAACAACATCAACTACAACAGCTACAACTAACACCACAACAGCAGCAGCAACAACAACAAAACCCACCATTACCATCACACCAACCACACTACTAACAACAACAACATCAACTACAATAGCTACAACTGACACCACAAATGCAGCAGCAACAACAACAAAACCCACCATTACCATCACACCAACCATAGTCATAACAACAACAACATCAACTACAACAGCTACAACTACCACCACAACAGCAGCAGCATCAACAACAAAACCCACCATTACCATCACACCAACCACACTACTGACAACAGCAACAACGTTAGCGATAACTCCCACCACAGCGGCAAAAAAACAAAACCATCACACCAACCGCAGTAGTAATAACAACAACAGCAACGATCACAACTGCCTATAATAAATACAGTTTTAAAACATTATAGAAATAATCCCAGTATGAAACCATGAAACGAATTTTTAAAGAAATTACATAAATTTTCCTCTAAGGATTTAAGGCTCTTTTCTACACAGAGTTGGTGGGCGGTTTAACTATGCTACTCCTACTTTCTTATCAATTGAATATTTCATTTTCTCATCATTGATCTTTCTACTGTAAAGATGAAAAAAATATACATATAAAAAAAGATTAAAAGAAATAAGAATATAGAGAAGGAGGAGGAAGAGGGGAAAAGGAAGAGGGGGGAGGGAGGACGTGGAAAATAATAATTATGATGCGGTGTGGTAAGGATTATGATAATGATAGTGATGGCGTTTATAATGCTGGTCATGATGATCATCGTTATGATGATGGTGATTATGGCGATGATTATAACGATGTGGTGATGTTTATGATGATGATGATAATAATGATGATGGTGATGATGATGGTGTTGGAGGTGGCGGTGATGTTGATGATGCTGTTTGTGATGATACTGGCAATGATAATGTTGATAAAAGTCGAAGATGATGACGATATTGATGATAGTTGATGATGATGATAGGTAATGATGAAGATAATGTGTGTGATGACGAGGAGAATGACCATGATAATGTAGATCATCATCATCATCATCATCATCATCATCATCATGTCGGTAATGTTGATAGTTATGGTAATTATAAAACGAGTATTGATTTCTGATGTCACAATGACACGAAATTCCGTGTCTTATATGGCCGATTAGATCACCCACTCTATAGGATTGATACTGATATATGTTTTTCCATCTCGATAGGATGAAACTGGAATCGCAACGGGCTTTGAACTGAAGCATAAATGTTCGGAAATAAATATCATAAATCAGTTGCTCTACCGACTCAGGCACCCAACCACCACGATTGTTTATTAATAAATTGTAATTTAGGCGCAAGGCCAGCAATTTGAGAGGAAAAAAAAACTCGATTATATCGACTGTAGTAATAGACTGATAGCTGTTTATCGACTCGGGAGCACAAAAAGCAACTTGACTTCGGCGAGATTTGAACTCAGAATAGAAAAAGCTAAATAACTGGCATCAATTTTCCGATGTTCTGACCACTCTGTACACTGCTGCACCTCATTAGTACTTATAATAGCAACAATATCTAACATCAAAACCAGATGGATTTGATGAAGGACAGCGTTCTGTATATTATCTCCTGCAATTGACTGATAGTTCTAGTTATCGACCTCGGAATTTGAACTCATAACAATAACCTGTCCGATGCTCCAATGTGCTTTCATGAGTTGGCTTTCTAGAACAAATACTCTCATCTGCATCTTTCGATTTGTGCCCAAATTCAATTGGAATGGTGCCCATTAATTATTGTTTTTAGATTTTAAACACATTTAGGGGGAATTTGCTTGTCTGTTGATCATATAAGAAATCACAGTTTTCCAGCCCGTTATGTTAGATTTGCGAAATGACCCTACCGTTTATATATGTATGTATGCGTGTGTGTGTGTGCGTGTGCGTGTCTGTATGTATATATGTGTGTGGCATGTACGTATTTGTGTACTACTTTACAAATACACATGCACACATATATACACACGCACATATGTATGATTGTATGAATAAACCTTGTTGTTTTGAACGAGACGAAGTGAGAATGTACTTGAATTCAGAGCAAAATGAGAAAACTCACCGCTAGAACAGCTGTTAAAACAGCCAAATGCTGTCAACGACAGCGATGGAGAATAATGCTTCAGAGGACAGAGACCAGCGGCCGGTGGTCAACATAAAGAAAATCCACGAGGTGGACAATTTTCTTTGTCCTCCTGGTTTCTCAATCTGTTCTATAGTTCACCTGCCTGTCACCCACCTCGTGGGTTGTCTCTCTGCTGAAAGCTAGTCACTGGTCTCTGTCATTGAACGCATTTAGTTGATTTAACAAATGTTCTAGCAATGAGTTTTCTCTTGTTTCTATGAATTCGCATGTGTGTGTATATATATATATATATATATAGGAGGAAGTTATAGTTCACTTAAAGCATTGTGTAATCTATATATATAAAACTGTGGTTGTCTGTCTGTCTATCGATTTTTGGCACACATCTCCTCTTAGAATCTCTCACGGAATTGCACCGAAATTGCTATACTTGTACATTGAGCCCTAGCGAAGACATCGGAAAAAAAAACATTTCAAATTGACCCACCCTATGTGACGAAATCGAATATAATGTATTGATTTTTGAGCGTAAGTGATCAGTTATTTCCCTTTGTTCTGTTTACATTGAGCGTCTTACGTAAAAAATTACGCTGGCTTTCTCAGCGCTTATTGACCTGCAAAATTCATCAGTTCGAACACTAAGCTTCCGTTTTGCTTCATTTCCATTTAAAAGCATTTTAAAACAATATTTTTACTTGAAAACAAGTCTATTTAAAGACTACGTAAAACAAGCAAATATTTCGTCGTTAGGCGTGCAGACAGACAGTCGTGCAGAGAGGTGATATAGGCGTGCAGACAGACAGTCGTGCAGAGAGGTGATATAGGCGTGCAGACAGACAGTCGTGCAGAGAGGTGATATAGGCGTGCAAACAGACATAACTGATAATTTGGTTACGCTAATGTTTTTCTCTGCGTTGCAGTGTTTACATTTTCGATCTTTGTTAATAAATAACCAGTGCAGTTTCTATCCCCAGCATCCTCTTTTGTTATAACATTCGGGTTATCGTTATGTTTTCTTAACTTCATAAGGCATATTGTTGGTTGAGGGAATATTAATCAAAAACACCACATGCAAGTCTGCACAGTAGACACTACAGTTTTTAAGCCAAGAAAGAAACTTGACATTGTAACTTTAACACAGCTACTGAGCGACCCCGAGCAACGCCGGGCTTTACTGCTAGTGAGGTATAAACGTTTGAAAATGTATAATAAAACCAAAACAATGCATTTAATAAAGATGTATAATAAAGCCAAAACAATGCATTTAATAAAGAATGCAAATGCAAAAGATATTGTTAACATTTAATATTCTACCATACTATTTCATTCTAATCTATATATATAAAACTGTGGTTGTCTGTCTGTCTATCGATTTTTGGCACACATCTCCTCTTAGAATCTCTGACGGAATTGCACCGAAATTGCTATACTTGTACATTGAGCCCTAGCGAAGACATCGGAAAAAAAATATTTCAAATTGACCCACCCTATGTGACGAAATCGAATATAATGTATCGATTTTTGAGCGTAAGTTATCAGTTATTTCCCTTTGTTCTGTTTACATTGAGCGTCTTACGTAAAAAATTACGCTGGCTTTCTCAGCGTTTAAAATGACATTAACACAATACACGAACAGTTGTCGAGCCAGCAAAATATTGACCTGCAAAATTCATCAGTTCGAACACTAAGCTTCCGTTTTGCTTCATTTCCATTTAAAAGCCTTTTAAAACAATATTTTTACTTGAAAACAAGTCTATTTAAAGACTACGTAAAACAAGCAAATATTTCGTAAAAAAAAGCGAAAATTATATAAGTTTATTTAAAATATATGTATCTGTAAATTTCGTTAGGCGTGCAGACAGACAGTCGTGCAGACAGACTTTAAGCCAAAAAAGAAACTTAACATTGTAACTTTAACACAGCTACTGAGTGACCCCGAGCAACGCCGGGCTTTACTGCTAGTACCATTATAAATTTTAAAGGATTGTAAATAAAACGAGTAAATCAGACAAAGTTGGAATTCCTTTTATTAATATAATCTTCTATACACAATCATACAGACCCGTGTATATTTATGTATATATATATATATATACAATATATTAATAAATGGAAATATTTGTTTTGCTAGACATTACACTACATACAATACAGCAGGGGAAACATGATAATAGTACCACTGATGATGTTGCAGATGTGCAACGAATGAACTATATATATATACAGACTATATATATATATATATATTTATATCTGTATTTTTGACCGTTGGTCAGTTAATGATAAACATTGATGGCCAAATGAATTAACTATGGGGATATAAAAGATGCAGAAGCGAAAACCAACCAAACAGTGAGTGTGTTCTGTTATTATTTCTGGCAATATTATTACAACAATATGACCCTCCCAAGTATAACAATGTATTTATATATATATATATATATATATATATATATATAGGAGGAAGTTATAGTTCACTTAAAGCATTGTGTAATGAGCTATAAACGTTTGAAAATGTATAATAGAGCCAAAACAATGCAGGTATGGACATAGAATAAAGAATGCAAATGCAAAAGATATTGTTGGCAATTAGTCTTTTACCTTAGATTTATTTAAATGTCCTTAATTTTCGAGATAATTTCGCTTCTTCGGAGGGAAGTAAAGCGGTTAAACCAGTGTTCTAAACACTTGGCAAGCTATTTAGAACACTGGTTTAACTGCTTTACTTCCCTACTAAGAAGAGATATTATCTCGAAAATTAAGGACATTTAAATAAATCTAAGGTAAAAGACTAATTGTCAACAATATCTTTTGCATTTGCATTCTTTATTCTATGTCCATACCTGCATTGTTTTGGCTTTATTATACATTTAAAACGTATATATATATATATATATATATATATATATATATATATATATATATATATATTAAAAATTGCAAACTTGACTGTCACCACAGAATAGGAACCTGAAGATTGCGAAAGCATGAAAGTACTTGTTCAATTAACACTTAACATTTAATATTCTACCATACTATTTCATTCTAATACCATTATAAATTTTAAAGGATTGTAAATAAAACGAGTAAATAAGACAAAGTTGGAATTCCTTTTATTAATATAATCTTCTATACACAATCATACAGACCCGTGTATATTTATGTATATATATATATATATATACAATATATTAATAAATGGAAATATTTGTTTTGCTAGACATTACAATACATACAATACAGCAGGGGAAACATGATAATAGTACCTCTGATAATGTTGCAGGTGTGCAACGAAAGAACTATATATATATATTTATACAGACTATATATATATATTTATATCTGTAATTTTGACCGTTGGTCAGTTAATGATAAACATTGATGGCCAAATGAATTAACTATGGGGATATAAAAGATGCAGAAGTGAAAATCAACCAAACAGTGAGTGTGTTCTGTTATTATTTCTGGCAATATTATTACAACAATATGACCCTCCCAAGTATAACAAGGTATTATATATATATATATATATATATATATATATATATATATATATATATATATATATATATATATACTTCATCTTCCTATTCTACTCTCTATTTTTCTATTTCTTCTTTATTTCCCCTATCTTTTGATGAACTAGTGTCCTACTATATCAAGCGTTAAACTAATATATTCTTCATTGTACTGTGTTGTGTACTTTGTCGTTTCCATTTACGTATTTTCACACACGCATATGCACGCACGGGCGCACCCTCCATATGTATATACGTGCATGATTTCATCCTACAAATATGTACATACATGCATACGTGTAAATGTACTATGAATATGTCAGTAAATAATTATTGTATGGAAATCAATAGGGAACAGAAATTTCAGCTGTCAATCAAATAACACTGTATTACATATTTAATATTATC
>OZ024743.1:229758427-229793427 GCA_964016885.1 Eledone cirrhosa
ACACGGTGTCACGCTGAATTTCCTTGAGCCCTACATCAAATGTACACGTTTCAATAGAATGCTCAGTCACTTGAACGTCAATTTTATGTGTAGGCTGTTCCTTTCATGAAACAACCCTTCGCCGTCACACACGGTCCAACAACAATAACTGGGAGAATTGAGAACAGAGTGGTGTATGGAAGCTTTATTGCAGGAGTATTTGTGTGAGGTTTGAATGAAGCGAACTTCTTAAAAAACTTTTGTTATGCTGCGCTGTATGCCTTGTGAGTAAGATTGAAGTTAGACATTAGGGGGCTGGGGGCACTTCAGATGAGCGGGTTCCTCATACTCAAAAAAATTAGAATACACAGCTAACCACCAATTTTACATATCAAATTTATCTTGGCACAAATAATTGAAATTGAAAAGTTATACTTACAGGTATTAATTAAACAAATTCTAACCATCCTAAAACAAATAATCCCAGCTGAGGGCACAAATAAATTGCTACGGCCGTCGCTGGTGGGATCCCAACTACAGGAGGCCCGGGGCAATTACCCCCTTTGAACCACCACCTTTAAATCCGGTCTGCTTGTGAGTGGAAATTTGTCTAAAACTTTGTAACACCATCGAATGAATTGAACCCTTAAGAGCCAGCCTTGTCGACCTCTGTATCAAGCTGAATCATCCTAGCAATAAGGTTTAGAATACACGTGTCTGTGACATACACAGCTACTACATACTTGCACGTTAGTTTCCCGACCAGGCTGTTCCGTTGATCAAACAACTGTTGGAATACTCGACGGAGGTCCAACAACAACGCCAAAAGCAACAACATCCACAGCAGTAACAACAACAACAACTACAACAACAAAAATAAAAGCTACACCTAAAAAATGATACAATAACAACAACAGTATTGAGTGCAGCAGTGGTTTGTCTGATATTTGAGTGAAAACAGGAAGAAAAAGAACTATGAGAAAGGCACATCTGGTAATGAAATACACTAGTAGTGAAGTGTGTGTGTATGTGTGTTTGAGTGTGTGTGTGTGTGTGTGTGAGTGGCTGCGTGTGAAAGAATGAGAAAGAAATTGAGAGAGAGAGAGGGGGGGAGAAGGGTGGTGGAAAGAGATATGGAAGGAGAAAGAGAGTGAAAAGTGTTTGGAAGAGTGGGTATATGTGGGAAGAAAAGTAGATGACAGATTAAGAGAGTGTAAGAGAGTGTGGGAATATATTGGGAAGTGGAGAAATAAAGAGAGAAGGAAATAATGAGAGAGAAAGAGAGAGATAATGAGAGAGTGAAAGAGATTGGAGAAGGAGAAATTGTGGGTGGGAGAGAGTATTAGAGAATAAATGAGGGGGAAGAGGTAGAAACTGAATTGGAATGGATGGCTAAGAGAGAGAGAGAGAGAGAGAGAGAGAGAGAGAGAGAGAGAGAGAGAGAGAGAGAGAGAGAGAGAGAGAGAGAGAAAGAGAGAGAGAGAGAGAGAAAGGGAGAGAGGGAGAGGCAGATAGATAGATAGATTTGATGATGCATTGGTAGTTTGATGGATAGATAGAAAGAAAGTTATATATATATATATATGTGTGTGTGTAAAGAAAGAGAGAGAGGGGAGGGAGAGAGAGAGGGGGGGAGAGAGAGAGATATATGAATAACTAGATGGATAGATAGATGGAGAGATATAGAGAAATTGTTAGAATCGAAGGGTTATGTAAATAAATGAAAAGGTGGCGAAAATGGCAGGTAGATGAAGAGAAATTGATATGTAAATGAGAGCGAGAGTAAGAGCAAGAGAGAGAGAGAGAGAGAGATGGAGCAAGAATATGTGTCTAAATGGAAACGATATGAAGGAAGTTGATATGAAAATGTGAAAGGGATAATGAGAGAGGGAGCGAGAGAGTGTGTGTCAATGGAAATGATATGAAGGAAGTTGATATGCAAATGAGAGGAGTAGTGAGTGGGTGGGTTAGTGAGAACCTTGTAGAGAAGGAAACATAAGTTGGGTTAAGATGCCGAGAAAATGTAAAAATCATGAAGTCGATAAATTGATTAATTCCATAACTAACATTTCAGATCGTCGAACAGCTACCACCACCTAGCTGTTAGTAAGATCCGCCTTTACAAGCCAAGTGTACAGAGATATAAATCCATCGTCTGAATTATCTCTGCCCGCTAGTTAGCGTCCTTTAGTGCTTAATACCCTTAGGAAAAATGCGTGAATTTGGTTTGGCTATATATACATATATATATTGAACTCTCTTAAACTATCTTACATATATATATATATATATATATATATATATATATATATATAAGTTAGTTCAATATTTGTATTTATAGGCTTCTTCTCTGAATTATATTCTAAGCGATATTATTCACTTGAGATGTAATGTATATTACTGACTAATTTTCAAATATATGTTATAAATTGTTACTGTTAAATTGTAGAGTTGCTAGACGTTTTTAAATTGACTGCTATTTCTGCTAAAAAAATTGTTCTCGTTACCTCGTCTGTATTGTACAAACTTTTATCTTGTTGTTAATTCTGGGCATGCGTACATCATTGTGCACCATTCTGGATTTATTTCGGGCAAATAAGAGATCTGACAAAAGGTAAATATATCTCGTCTCTCATAATCTTTGGAACAGAAGAATCTCTCTGATGGTCAAACAAGTTTCTGTCGTTATGACCACAAGAAGAGCTCTTATGAGATTTCTCTTTTGATTCCAGATAACTTTGTGCCATTTTGGTTATCTCGAAACACACATCTTCATCCGGATAAAGTTGTGGTACAATAAATAAGGAAGTCTTTCTATGGTCGTATTATTTTTCCCCAAAATGCCAGAGCTTAGAACTCTCTTCCCTATCATTGTTTTGCTCCTTATGACCTGAACAATTTCAAGTTTAAAGTAAATTCATTCCTTTTTGTCTTAATTTCTCCTTCTTCGTAGTCCCTTACATTAAGTTACTTCACGCCTTGTTTGGGACTTTAAAGAAAAATATATTCATACATATGTCTACACATATAAAAATGTGTTTGTGAGAGTGTGTATGTGTAGACATATCTATGTATGCATGTATATATAAATATGCATACACACACATATATATATATATATATGTATATAGCAAAGAAGATTGGTTGACTAAAATAAACTTGGGAAATTTGAAATTTGAAAATATATTCTCTACATGCTTCGGTGGAACTCCAGTCGAATGCACTACACATGCTTACTTTATTTTCATTCCAGCCATGCAACACTCGGCATCAAACATATTACATAACACCATGTCGTCTACAAATTCCAACCGACCGATTTTACACCCGCCATTCATGATGCCACTCCCAACCCGGCTGCGCATGTCGGTCCTGTTCTTATAAATAATGAACAGGTGAGGTGTCAGTACGCACACTAGGCGGAGTTAGACTCCCACATTGAATGGTTTCGATTTAGCATCATTTTTATCCGAACACAAATAGTCGAGTATTCGTACAGAGATATCAGGGCAGCAAGAAGCTGACCATCGACAGGGGAGGAGTGTCTGAAGACTCTGGGCCACGACTCTCGTAGGAATAATTGTAACCCTAATACTCGTATTTGTAGGAAATTGTTGAATAAATCGTGTATTATACCACCGGGAATGGAAAATATGTTTAGTGATACCTGTGTGGAATCGAACCATGCATCTCTCGTATGCAGGATCCCTGGCCACCTTTTCTTTTCTCGGTTTTTCTTTGAAGATTTACTTCTGTGAGCAGCTAAAAGGGTAAACAAAATTTAGTGTACACTAGTGAACTAATCTTGTTTACACTTCTAGCTCAATAATTAAATCTTCTAAAAAGACGGTAATTGAGATTTGCGATCTTTGGGCCTAATGGTTAAAAGCATTCACCCATCATATGGAAGATGTGTGGTTCGATTACTCGCAAGTAAATCTGTCGGTTTTATTGTTTTCGCATCCAGATGTAATCGTATATCACCCGATTTATTCAACTATTATCTATATTTATCAACTAATATTATTATACTTGTGTATGAATTGGCAGTACCGGTAGAGGGCTGGACGCCTTGCTTTGACGCATAGAGTTACGGCCCTTGCCATTCAGAGTTCAAATCCCACCGAGGTTAACTTTGCCTTTCATCCTTACGGGGTCGATAAAATAAAGTACCAGTAATGCACTGAGTATTTGCTGGCCTTGTGCCAATAGTAGAAACAATTATTATACTTGTGTATAAGGGCGGTGGATTGGCAGTATCGGTAGAGGGTCGGACGCTATGCTTTGAAGCATAGAGTTACCTCCCTTTATGATCTGAGTTCAAAGCCCGCCGAGGTTAACTTTGCCTTTCATCCTTACATGGTCGATAAAATAAAGTACCAGTAATACACTGGTATAATTGCTGGCCTTGTGCCAAAAATAGAAACAATTGTTATACATGTGTATGAAGAGGGGCAATTATCAGTAGAACTTCGGACAACATGCTTCGTGGTATAGAGTTACGGCCCTTTACGTTCTGATTTCAAATCCCGCCGAGGTTAGCTTTTCTTTCCATCCTTACGAGGTTCATGATATAAAGTACCAGTAACGCGCTGGGGTCGATTTAACAGACTTTCCTCTCCTCCAAAAGTGTTGGTCTTATGCCTAAATCAGAAACCATTATTATAGTTGTCATAGTGGTTTATATTGTGACGAATATATATATATATATATATATAAACTGGAATTGAACCATCAGCACAGTTGAGGTATGTCAGACATCAATTTATTTTATCTGATGAGGACGTACTGATGAAACAGCTCAGTACCTCTGAAATATAAATAATAAAATATATTTGATCACATGAATGTCTATATTTATTAGTATTTTGAAATAATATATATATATATGTAGAAGTTATATTTAATTTGTTGGGATACAACAAGCAAATATTTTTATAAGTGATATAAAGCACTCAACACATTTTTGGAGTAAAAATACAATATATTAATAAATGGAAACTATATTTATAAAACCATATTTATTTCATTATACATATTTCAAGGACATCAAAGCAAATTATGGTGCGCTTTCATCAGATAAAATATAATATAGATAGTTTTATAAACAAATATTTACATACCCTTAAAGAATGCGACCATGTCGGTTGGCAGCTCCCGGATAGTGGGGTTACTAATTTTATTATTGGTCTATTATGCAAATTAGTGTCGGAGAGGTTTAAATCCCGTACATTTAAATTAAGCCAGTGGAATAGGGAAAAAATAAAATAAAAATAAAAATAAAAAGAAAGAGCAAACCCAAAGAAGGAAAACAAAAGAAAGAGAATTGTGTGTGTTGTATTAACGTAATTTATGATGAAGCGAAAAGATAAATATATATTGGATGAATTACGCGGAGTAAATAAACCGTGGATAAATAAATAAATAAATAAATAGTAATAACCGGAGAATGTTATCTAATATTTAATTTATCAATTAAATTATTGAGATCTATAAATTAAAAATTGAGATCTATATATTATTAAAAGAATATATATATATACATATATATATATATATACATATATATACAATCAAAAAATATTATTAAAATATATGTTATTATTACATAACCATATATAAATTTATTATTGATCATCAACCAACAATTAATTATTAATTTTTCAATTAATTAACAATAAAAATTATAAGAAATAATAAAAAAAATTAAAAATTTTTATGTTTAAAATATATGTTTAAAATATAGGAATGTTTCTAAACCCATGGAAATTCAGAGGTTTTTCCGAAGAAAAAACTCTTCTTAGTAATAGCAATACAGCGTGAGGAAAATTAATTGATTTATTTGTAATTTAGATAGCTCTAAGGATTAAATGTTATAAATGTTAAGATGATAAAAAAGTTAAGATTATAAGAAAACCTTATATTATTTTATAGTAAGTTATAATTTCATAAATTTTATATATTTTATAAATCCACCTGTTATACAGTTGTGACTGTTAAAATATAAGTTTGTTTACTATAACGTCTTAATCCTTAAAGTTTTTCATAAGAATATATCTAAAGCATAAACCGTAAAAAAACCTCTTATACGAGTTCATTCATAGAATGTATTCAAATTATACATTTCGATATATATACACACATACATACACAGACATACATACATGTATACATATACACATATACACACATATATATATATATACATACATATACACACATATATATACATATATACATATATATATTTAAATACAAAATACATAATATAAAATAAAATATGAGTTATAATTTTAAAAAGGATTATAATTTTAAAAGGAATTACATTTAAAAAAAATATAATTATACAATTTTAAAAGGAATTATATTTATAAGCAATATAATTTTTAAGCAATATAATTTTAAAATATATATAAGAATACATTGAAAAAACACAGTATAAAATATGAATTATAATTTTTTATATCCATCAGAGGAATTAACAAAAAATCCTTTTTTTTTATAACCTTTCAGCATGTTTATCTTCATTTTTTATACCCATTTTTTTAAAAACGTTCAGTATGCTTATCTAGAAGAATTTTCAATGAAAAATTTTTAAGGAAAATTTTTTTCCTCATTTTGGCATCCTATGAAGGAATCTAATGATTTATCGATAGATTTAATAAGATGAGTTATATATTACATTTTAAATTTATATTTAAACGTTGAATTTAATCTATGTGTGCAGCAACTGAAAAGATTGTTCCTTAAATTCACAGAATTTTTGCTTTTTAATATAAAGAATATTTCCTCTATACAAAGAGCACAATTTTCAGAAGAAGCATTAAATGGAGGAACTTTGGAGATAATATTCCAAAGTAAAGAATAGTTAATGTTCTTTAATTTTAGGTCCCATAGTAAACTAAATAGAGAAGTTGAAGATTTTTAATTTATATTCGTAAAATAGCATTTATGGTTATTAAAACGAGTTTTAAAGCCTGTGGAAGTAGAACTTACATAATTAAATGAATTTAAATTATTTTTTACATTACAATTATATACTATATTTTTAGCTAAACAATTGTTATTTAACGGACAGTTAGATTTATTTCTACAGTTACATTTATCAAAATTCAAGTTACTAGGAGCCGTATTATTAAATTGGATATTGCTGGGGTTGTTAATGGTATTCTGGTTAGGTTTTAAGTTTCTATTATTAATTCTATTAATATTCAGCGCTAAATTACTGGTGGTTGAATAAGTTAATTTTATAGTATGTCTATTAAATATTGAGTAATATCTATGTGTTCTAGGGAAGCATTTGTCAAGAGCTTTTTTTCCCTATTCCAACGGCTTAATTTAAATGTACGGGATTTAAACCTCTCCGACACTAATTTGCATAATAGACCAATAATAAAATTAGTAACTCCACTATCCGGGAGCTTCCAACCGACATGGTCGCAATCTTTAAAATTATGTCAATATTTGTTTATAAAACTGATCTATATTATATTTTATCTGATGAAAGCGCACCGTAATTTGCTCTGGTGTCCTTGAAATATGTATAATGAAATAAATATGGTTTTATAAATATAGTTTCCATTTGTTAATATATTGTATATATATATATATATATATATATATATATATATATATATATATATATATATATATATATATATATAAATATATATATATATATATATATATATATATATATATATATATGCAGAAGTTATATTTAATTTGTTGGGATTCAACAAGCTTAAAAGTGTTATAACTAATATAAAGCACTCAACAGTTCACTGGAGTAAATATTCAATATATTAATAAATGGAAACTATATTTATAAAACGATAATTAGTTTATTATATATATTTCAAGGGCAATCAAGGTAATTTTAGGTGCGCTTTCAGCGAACCTTCAACCGTCAAGGTTGTTTTTCTTCGGGTATGTCAACATTTATAAAACATATTTTGTATTTTATCTGATGAAAGCGCACCAAAATTACCTTGGGTGCGCTTGAAATATATATAATAAAATAATTATGGTTTTATAAATATAGTTTCAATTTAATAATATTTTGTATATATATATATATATATATATATATATATATATATATATATATATATATATAAAGCGAGAGAGAGATTAGCAATAACATAAAAGCAATGACAAAAACCCTGTTATGTTACCTTAGAAATATTCAATTAGCTCTTGTATGCTGGGCAATATTCCCTTCTTCTTCTTCTTCTTCTTCTTCTTCTTCTTCTTCTTCTTCTTCTTCTTCTTCTTCTTCTTCTTCTTCTTCTTCTCCTCCTCCTCCTCCTCCTTCTTCTTCTTCTTCTTCTTTTTCTTCTACTCCTCCCCCTCCTCCTCTTCCTCCTCCTCCTCTTCCTCCTCCTCCTCCTCCTCCTTCATCTTCTTCTTCTTCTTCTTCTTCTTCTTCTTCTTCTTCTCTGTCACCCATCATTATGATAAACATGACTATGATCATGAGTATAATCATTATCAGTCTTATGTTTCTACTTCTCCTCATATTGATCTGCATCCAAGTCATCACAACCACCATCACCATCTCCTATACTACCACGCCTCTCTTGGTGACATTGTCATTAGTTTTCATGTCCACGCTTTTCCTGTCGGTATAATGCTTACTATTTTGTGTTCTGTTCTGTTTTCTATATTCCTTCGTCACATTGCCAATGGGCTTTAGTGTCACCAAGGAAAGACAACCCATAACCTCACTACACAAACTCACTAAGATCCCAAACACACACTGACTAACATAGGTTTTACACACAGATACATACACCCAAACACACATTCACACACAAATATTCAACTCTATACAGCTATTTACACACACACACACAAATACACAGATATATACACATGTACACACGACTAATGAGTTTATGAGAAACATTCACACATTATACACGCCCATACACTTATTCAATCCTTACACACACAAATAAAATATACATACACGCACACAACATACACGTATACAGCCTACTAAACCATTCACACACACAAAAATACACGCATACATATACGTATGTACATCACACTCATACATACATATTCGTACACGTAAAAATGTACTCGCACACATACGTACGCATTAGGTGAATTTAGTATTGGAAATCTGTGTGATCGAACGAATGAGGTCGATGGAGTTAAAATGATAGAAAACAGCGTCAGCAGCAACACCATCATCACCACCATCATTATTTACATGGTCATCAATATCGTGATAACCAGCACCACCATCATCATCAGTAGCAGCAGCAGCAGTAGCAGCAGCAGCAGCCGTAGTCGTCGTCTTAGTAGTAGTAGTAGTAGTAGTAGTAGTAGTAGTAGTAGTAGTAGCAGCAGCAGCAGCAGCAGTAGTAGTAGTAGTAGTAGTAGAATTATTATTACTGTTGTTACTACTACTACTAGTACTACTACTACTATTACTACTACTAGTACTACTACTACTACTACTACTACTACTACTACTACTACTACTACTACTTTATTATTATTATTATCATTATTATTATTATTATTATGGGGTCGATAAAATAAAGTACCAGTAATACACTGGATAAATGCTGGCCTTGTGCCAAAAGTTGAATCAATTATTATTATTATTATTATTATTATTATTATTATTATTATTATTATTATTGTTATCAGGTTTTACTACTATTAGTCGCAGTAATTTAGTTGTAACTCTTAGTATGCCTCTGGTGTGTTCCACGTCGCTTGATTCCAATTAATCTCACAACTGCTGTGGGACTGTCTGTTACAAAAGGACGGAACCGAACCACTGTCATATTTTGTCCCAAGAGTCCTCTCCCCTTCCTTTCCATCAAATACGTTACACGGCTAAAAACGTAAAAGTTTCAGCAGCCTCTCCAACGACCGACCGACTGAAGAAGCTCCAGTTGACAGAATCTGGCGTCTAGACCTGAAATAAAATTGGTGCTAACATTTTTAGGACATGGATACAATTAACCTTTGATACATTATGTCCACAGACATATCTGTCCGAATTCGTTAATACACGTGCACGCATACATACACACCCTATATATTTCTCTCTTTCTCTCTTTCTCTCTCTCTCTCTCTCTCTCTCTCTCTCTCTCTCTCTCTCTATATATATATATATATATATATATATATATATATATATATATATATATATAGTATGTGTGTATGTATTGTATATATATATATATATATATATATACACACACAAAAAACACCCTTTACAAACTTACGAGACGTTTGAACCGAAGGGCGATATGCGGAATGTTTGATAATAATGAGCACTTTGATAAAATTGATGATGATAATGACAGAAATAACGATGATGATGGTGATCATCACCATCATCATAAAGAAGGTAACAATTCGGATTAGGATGATAGCAGCTATAGAGAAAGAAACAGCAACAGCAACAACAACACATAAAATGGCTACCGTGCTAGCGGAAGCAGGTGTCATTTTGTCTATTGGGAGATATGTCTGGTGTTAATTTGCGTGATGGTGACGAGGTGCTGGTGTTGCTAGTATTGGTGTTTGTGTCATTTCCGTAAATCTGACACGACCGACCCAGATGACCGCTGATTCTGAGAAGTATACCATAGACAAGATGACTGACTGAATGACATCCTACGATAAATGTAACAAATTCTGGATTTACTGCTGCTACTGCTGGTGGTATTATGGTGGTAATGATGATGGCAGTTGTAGTATTGACGATGGTGATGGTTGTGTTGATAGAAATAATTGGGGTGGTTGTATGGTTATAACGATTTCGTGCTAGAAGTGGTAGTATCGATGGTTACAGTAGTGGTTGTGTTGGATATAGTGGTGGTAATCGGGATTTTTTTAATGATGTTTGTGATGTTTTTCGTAGTGAGGAACCCCTGGCTATAATGATTGCGATAATTGTTTCTGCGGTAATGGTTTTGTAGTAGCAGAGCTGGTATTGTTGTCAGCAGTTGAGGTGATATGCGTTTTTGGAAGACGCTTGATGTGTTCGGGTATGAGATAATGATAGTTGTCACTGTGGGAGTGATGCTGGTGTTTGAAAGTACTGGTTCTTAATAATGCTGGTACTGGCTGCCTGGGATGATGATAAATGTAATGGAATAAATGGTGTTAGTGTTGGTGGCAGTATTAATAGTATTTGCGTTAATATGTTGGTGGTTGTGGTGTTTATTCTGATGAAGTTGGTGATCGTGATATTTTTCAGGATGGTATTAGTAGTGATGGTTAGGTGGTAACAATACTGGTAGTGGTTGTAGTTGTGAGGATTAATGAGGAAGATAGTGGTAGTAGTCGTGGTGGTTGTGTTGCTTGTGTTAATGGTAGAGGTGATATTAATGGTGATGGTGAAGGTAGTGGCAGTAGTAATGTTGTGGTGGTGACAGGATCACGAAACCTCACAGCAGAACTAATTACTCTGGCACAACCCCTCAGTCACCCCGCTATAACTCCATTACCCACCTACTATCTTGTTATTCCCAAGACAACACTTGCACACCAACTTTTACTTCGCAGCATCGCCCCAAGTTCTGACGAGAGATCGTCTATGTCGTCAATCAAACTGCTAGAAACAAGAGCCAAATCTCCCTCAAACATTCCATGCCTTACCAAAAACAGACATAAGGAATAACACTGTTTATAAGTGAAGGTTTGAAGTATCTTTGGTCGTATTGTCAATAATATCATTTTGGCTTTCATAACGTTAATCGTATGGGGAGGGGGGGGGGGATTTTTAATGGTGTTTTGATGAAAATTCTCGACAAGGAGGTTACATTTTAAAATAGAAGGTTCCAAATTCATAGCAAACCCGCCAGTAGCGTTTAACTATACTCTCCTGTGTCTCTTACCTGTAGGTACATGATCTCGTGCCAACATGATACGTACAATATCAACTCGATATATAAGAACTACCGAGAGCTCGTCTGGTTGGTCAAGTGCATTTGTCGACTCATCCATTTACAACCAAATTCTTATATATATTTTTACATACATTTTTTACATATATTTTTACATACACACAATCATGCTTACATACATGAAAGGCTTGTTCAGTTTCGCCAACTGAATTCCAGTCAATAGCCATAGTTCAACCTGACGCTATAGTAAAGGCCATTGGCTTATAGCGCCGAGCTGTTCAATTAAATCCGGAATTAAATGTTTGCGGAGCAAGATACTTAACCCAGCAGTCATGTTTTATCACAATCGTTATTGGTTTCAGATTTAGGTATAAAGCCAACAATTTCGCAGAGGGTAAAGTCGATAAATCAACTCCAGTGCATTACTGGTACTTTATTTTATCGACCTCGTAAGGATGAAAGCCAAAGCTAGCCTCGGCAGGATTCGAACTCAGATCGTAAAGGGACGTAACACTATGCCATAAAGCATGTTGTCGGACGCCCTACCATTACGCCAATCCACTACATCAATATTGCTGAATATATATAATAGTTTCATTTTTTGGCCACAAGGGCCGTGCTGTATACCTATAATAAATACACCTATTTACCATATTGTTAAATACTGTACCATCTCAAATCAAAACATTTTACCAGCGTGGGCTGATTATATTGTGAAGGCCCATAAGTTAATGATAATGTTGTTTGGTTCATAAGCATATGACAGTGAGTTCAACTCCTCTCAGCATATTTATTCATGGAGAAAATACTTTATTTCACTTTGCTCCCGGCCAATCAGCTAGCAAAACTTAGTTGTACTTGTAATTCACACGGCTAGCCTTGTTCTACCTACAGTGTGTCAGAATGATTCTTTTTGACAAATGTGTTAAAGGTGCACATGTCAGTTACTACACAGTCACTATCAATCATGTTTATATTAGCAACTATTAATATGAAATTTTTCATGAATTACTAGAAATAATAATTTATTTCGTGCTAATGTAATACTTTCTACTAACATTCACATAATACTTCACACACACGTGCACTCATGCAAACTAAAACACAGCTACCGTAACACTCCATAACCCATTCATATTCCAACAGCACATACAAATACATACACACACACACACATATACACACACGCACCCACACGCACACACACACATATATATATATATAATGAACATGTCTGGGCTATCTCCTCTCTTCAAATCTTTTATAGCATGAGATATCTCGCTAGTTAAGATAGTTGGAATGACATCTGATATCGAATCATGAATGGTTGTTGGTTCTGAGTTGCTGAAGTACAGTTTCTCATAGAATTAAGCCCAGTGTTCAAGGATATCATCTTTGGAAGTAAGGATATTATCGTTTGAATCTTTAATGCCCCAGCTAAGATTTCTTGGTTTAGTGTTCAGTTCCTTCAGAGCAGCATGATATAACCTGTTGGGTTTAGGTTATTCAGCTCCTCAATGTTGTTGTACATTTGCTTAAGTTTGTCTTATTTAACGAGCGTTTTTTTATTCACCCTTTGCTATTCTATATTGGGCGGATTTGTGACCGTATTCTATTCTGATTCTGTTTTATAGATATTGCTTTGTTTGTTTGTTGTGACATCCACTGTAGGATGGAAAGGCTTTCCTTAGGAAAAGGCACAGACATGTTCAAGAAAGCATTGATAGTTGTACGCTACAAAAAAAAATGAAGCAGACTTGATTGTGGGAACTATCGTCCTATCAGCCTATTGAGTCATCTTTACAAGCTTTTCGTGAATATCATTGCAGCATGAGTGAAGTCAGACCTTTACGACTCATTTCCTGAAACACAAGCTGCACACCAACCTGGAAGAGTCACCATTCAGTAGATCCTAACTATTGAACAAACCATTGAGAAATCAATAGAACTCAGCAACCCTGTGCACATCACCTTCATTGACTTCACAAAAGCTTTTGGCAACGTGAATCTACCCAGCTTATGGCAACGCTTAAACAAAACCTCAATTAACAAGAAATACATCAACCTACTGAAAGAAACTTAAACTAACGCAACAGCATATATCAACACAGATTTGGAAACAACATGTTGTATAGACATGTTGAAGAGAGTTAAGCAGGGGAATGTACTATCAGCCCTTCTTTTTTGTATAGTTATAGCTGCACTTATATACCAAACTGAAGAAGAATGCTCCTCCGGCTATCAAATAGGACGTCAAATCCTATCAAATCTTAGCTATACAGTCGATATGGCCATCAGGAGTTACTCTGGAACTGATCTGCAAAACATTCTGAATGTACTGTCCAAACATGCACTAGAGGCTGGCTTACACATCAACATCTCTAAAGTGAAGTTTATGACAACTGATAAAAACAATACCAATCTTCAACCCACAATCTCCAATCAGCAAATTGCTCAAGTTACGAAGTTTGTATATCTCGGTCACAACTATCATCAAACAAGAATGGAATTGTAGCTGTGCAGTAACCGCACCGCTTTAGGTTGGGCAGCCTTCAACAAGAACAAGGAAGTACTAACATCAAACTGAGTTTCCTATCATTTGAAGGCTAATATATTCGATACTTACATCCTAGCAGTTGTGTTACGGTCTTGATTGTGGTAATTGGACGACAAGGTCACTTCAGAAACTCTCTACATTCCAGAACCACATCATGAGACTTATGACTGGCAAGCGGCTCAGCGACCGTATCAGTGAGCTGCTCAACATCACCAGGCTTACATCAATCACATCTGTTATCGTGTCAAGAGTGCTTAGACTGTATGGTCATATCAAAAGAGAAACTCGTGATGTGAGTAAGTTATGCCTAGAAGGAGCTTTGGCTGGTGAGTAAAGCAGTTTGGGAGCCAAAACGATGGCGTGATAATGTCAACTTATGGACTGGATTTGACCTTTGCTCTCTAAACTCTACTGTTAGTGATCGAACTTTGATCATGTTGATGCGCAGTCTGAAACTGGTGGGGTTAGCATCTAGAGAGAGATACAATGAAAATATAGGTATATAAAAGTATATCGACTTGTTGCTCTATAACCCACAATGTAAAGGCACTAACATTTCCGAAAGAGAGGGAGCTTACAAGATATTGTTATTGGTACAACAATGTAGATACCTTGTACTAAACACATTTAGAATATACAATCAGTTAGAACAATGAAATGTTATTTACTCTATATTAGCAATACAGAGTTCTAATACATGCCTATATGTCGCTGTTTCTGCCTCCAAAGAATCATAATAATCATCACAATTTAATGGATAATTACCGCTGTAAGATACGAACTTTTATCAGTGGGCCAATCTTAATCAACCAAACAATTAATTAATTAATTAATTAAATAATTAATTGATTAAGTAAATATACAAAACAGCAACTCTCCATGATTATGTCTGAGACAGGACCCTAACTCATGTTGCAAGCTGGGTGACATGGCACGAACTACTACAGTCTTGAACGGTGGAAGACAGTGCCGAATGCTAGATATAGCTACACAACGGCTGTGAAGATCTCAACCTATTTATTTCAACATGGGAGTGAATATAATGGAAATATCAGTATATAAAAATCTATATCGACTTGTCGACCAATAATTCCTCTATGTAAAAGTGTTCATAGTTATAGAAACACATGAGATATTGTTATTGGTACGACAAGTTAAATATTTTGTAGAAAAGACATTTATAATTTATAATCGGTACACACATTTATATACAGACACATATATGCCCACAAATATACACATGGTGTAAACAGGATCGCACAATATATACTACATTAAAGAGGCTTTTTCCTGTTTAATTATCAATTTAATTCCTTCTTTGCTACACCTCAGAAAATCTGAAGACAAAGTAAACAATATATATATATATATATATATGGATATGTAGTCCTGATGATTTCTAACGAGAATGAAACGCGTAGATTACTTCCCTTGCTTTTATCGAGAATCTAATTGTAATACGTGACGTATTCTATTCTATAGCGATTAGGTCTTCAAAATGTTTATTATAAACATACAGAATATTTTCGAATATTCTATGTCTATATTCACATATATATCGCTATTTCAGAGCATTTATTCCAATTTCTAATTTCTGCCGGACCGGCAACCGCTCTTTCAAACCAGTTCCTGTACACAGCTAAGTATTCTATAAGTCTCTAGCTGTGTCATTCTCGATAAAAGCACTGGATATGTAGTCCTGATGATTTCTAACGAGAATGAAACGCGTAGATTACTTCCCTTGCTTTTATCGAGAATCTAATTGTAATACGTGACGTATTCTATTCTATAGCGATTAGGTCTTCAAAATGTTTATTATAAACATACAGAATATTTTCGAATATTCTATGTCTATATTCACATATATATCGCTATTTCAGAGCATTTATTCCAATTTCTAATTTCTGCCGGACCGGCAACCGCTCTTTCAAACCAGTTCCTGTACACAGCTAAGTATTCTATAAGTCTCTAGCTGTGTCATTCTCGATAAAAGCACTGGATATGTAGTCCTGATGATTTCTAACGAGAATGAAACGCGTAGATTACTTCCCTTGCTTTTATCGAGAATCTAATTGTAATACGTGACGTATTCTATTCTATAGCGATTAGGTCTTCAAAATGTTTATTATAAACATACAGAATATTTTCGAATATTCTATGTCTATATTCACATATATATCGCTATTTCAGAGCATTTATTCCAATTTCTAATTTCTGCCGGACCGGCAACCGCTCTTTCAAACCAGTTCCTGTACACAGCTAAGTATTCTATAAGTCTCTAGCTGTGTCATTCTCGATAAAAGCACTGGATATGTAGTCCTGATGATTTCTAACGAGAATGAAACGCGTAGATTACTTCCCTTGCTTTTATCGAGAATCTAATTGTAATACGTGACGTATTCTATTCTATAGCGATTAGGTCTTCAAAATGTTTATTATAAACATACAGAATATTTTCGAATATTCTATGTCTATATTCACATATATATCGCTATTTCAGAGCATTTATTCCAATTTCTAATTTCTGCCGGACCGGCAACCGCTCTTTCAAACCAGTTCCTGTACACAGCTAAGTATTCTATAAGTCTCTAGCTGTGTCATTCTCGATAAAAGCACTGGATATGTAGTCCTGATGATTTCTAACGAGAATGAAACGCGTAGATTACTTCCCTTGCTTTTATCGAGAATCTAATTGTAATACGTGACGTATTCTATTCTATAGCGATTAGGTCTTCAAAATGTTTATTATAAACATACAGAATATTTTCGAATATTCTATGTCTATATTCACATATATATCGCTATTTCAGAGCATTTATTCCAATTTCTAATTTCTGCCGGACCGGCAACCGCTCTTTCAAACCAGTTCCTGTACACAGCTAAGTATTCTATAAGTCTCTAGCTGTGTCATTCTCGATAAAAGCACTGGATATGTAGTCCTGATGATTTCTAACGAGAATGAAACGCGTAGATTACTTCCCTTGCTTTTATCGAGAATCTAATTGTAATACGTGACGTATTCTATTCTATAGCGATTAGGTCTTCAAAATGTTTATTATAAACATACAGAATATTTTCGAATATTCTATGTCTATATTCACATATATATCGCTATTTCAGAGCATTTATTCCAATTTCTAATTTCTGCCGGACCGGCAACCGCTCTTTCAAACCAGTTCCTGTACACAGCTAAGTATTCTATAAGTCTCTAGCTGTGTCATTCTCGATAAAAGCACTGGATATGTAGTCCTGATGATTTCTAACGAGAATGAAACGCGTAGATTACTTCCCTTGCTTTTATCGAGAATCTAATTGTAATACGTGACGTATTCTATTCTATAGCGATTAGGTCTTCAAAATGTTTATTATAAACATACAGAATATTTTCGAATATTCTATGTCTATATTCACATATATATCGCTATTTCAGAGCATTTATTCCAATTTCTAATTTCTGCCGGACCGGCAACCGCTCTTTCAAACCAGTTCCTGTACACAGCTAAGTATTCTATAAGTCTCTAGCTGTGTCATTCTCGATAAAAGCACTGGATATGTAGTCCTGATGATTTCTAACGAGAATGAAACGCGTAGATTACTTCCCTTGCTTTTATCGAGAATCTAATTGTAATACGTGACGTATTCTATTCTATAGCGATTAGGTCTTCAAAATGTTTATTATAAACATACAGAATATTTTCGAATATTCTATGTCTATATTCACATATATATCGCTATTTCAGAGCATTTATTCCAATTTCTAATTTCTGCCGGACCGGCAACCGCTCTTTCAAACCAGTTCCTGTACACAGCTAAGTATTCTATAAGTCTCTAGCTGTGTCATTCTCGATAAAAGCACTGGATATGTAGTCCTGATGATTTCTAACGAGAATGAAACGCGTAGATTACTTCCCTTGCTTTTATCGAGAATCTAATTGTAATACGTGACGTATTCTATTCTATAGCGATTAGGTCTTCAAAATGTTTATTATAAACATACAGAATATTTTCGAATATTCTATGTCTATATTCACATATATATCGCTATTTCAGAGCATTTATTCCAATTTCTAATTTCTGCCGGACCGGCAACCGCTCTTTCAAACCAGTTCCTGTACACAGCTAAGTATTCTATAAGTCTCTAGCTGTGTCATTCTCGATAAAAGCACTGGATATGTAGTCCTGATGATTTCTAACGAGAATGAAACGCGTAGATTACTTCCCTTGCTTTTATCGAGAATCTAATTGTAATACGTGACGTATTCTATTCTATAGCGATTAGGTCTTCAAAATGTTTATTATAAACATACAGAATATTTTCGAATATTCTATGTCTATATTCACATATATATCGCTATTTCAGAGCATTTATTCCAATTTCTAATTTCTGCCGGACCGGCAACCGCTCTTTCAAACCAGTTCCTGTACACAGCTAAGTATTCTATAAGTCTCTAGCTGTGTCATTCTCGATAAAAGCACTGGATATGTAGTCCTGATGATTTCTAACGAGAATGAAACGCGTAGATTACTTCCCTTGCTTTTATCGAGAATCTAATTGTAATACGTGACGTATTCTATTCTATAGCGATTAGGTCTTCAAAATGTTTATTATAAACATACAGAATATTTTCGAATATTCTATGTCTATATTCACATATATATCGCTATTTCAGAGCATTTATTCCAATTTCTAATTTCTGCCGGACCGGCAACCGCTCTTTCAAACCAGTTCCTGTACACAGCTAAGTATTCTATAAGTCTCTAGCTGTGTCATTCTCGATAAAAGCACTGGATATGTAGTCCTGATGATTTCTAACGAGAATGAAACGCGTAGATTACTTCCCTTGCTTTTATCGAGAATCTAATTGTAATACGTGACGTATTCTATTCTATAGCGATTAGGTCTTCAAAATGTTTATTATAAACATACAGAATATTTTCGAATATTCTATGTCTATATTCACATATATATCGCTATTTCAGAGCATTTATTCCAATTTCTAATTTCTGCCGGACCGGCAACCGCTCTTTCAAACCAGTTCCTGTACACAGCTAAGTATTCTATAAGTCTCTAGCTGTGTCATTCTCGATAAAAGCACTGGATATGTAGTCCTGATGATTTCTAACGAGAATGAAACGCGTAGATTACTTCCCTTGCTTTTATCGAGAATCTAATTGTAATACGTGACGTATTCTATTCTATAGCGATTAGGTCTTCAAAATGTTTATTATAAACATACAGAATATTTTCGAATATTCTATGTCTATATTCACATATATATCGCTATTTCAGAGCATTTATTCCAATTTCTAATTTCTGCCGGACCGGCAACCGCTCTTTCAAACCAGTTCCTGTACACAGCTAAGTATTCTATAAGTCTCTAGCTGTGTCATTCTCGATAAAAGCACTGGATATGTAGTCCTGATGATTTCTAACGAGAATGAAACGCGTAGATTACTTCCCTTGCTTTTATCGAGAATCTAATTGTAATACGTGACGTATTCTATTCTATAGCGATTAGGTCTTCAAAATGTTTATTATAAACATACAGAATATTTTCGAATATTCTATGTCTATATTCACATATATATCGCTATTTCAGAGCATTTATTCCAATTTCTAATTTCTGCCGGACCGGCAACCGCTCTTTCAAACCAGTTCCTGTACACAGCTAAGTATTCTATAAGTCTCTAGCTGTGTCATTCTCGATAAAAGCACTGGATATGTAGTCCTGATGATTTCTAACGAGAATGAAACGCGTAGATTACTTCCCTTGCTTTTATCGAGAATCTAATTGTAATACGTGACGTATTCTATTCTATAGCGATTAGGTCTTCAAAATGTTTATTATAAACATACAGAATATTTTCGAATATTCTATGTCTATATTCACATATATATCGCTATTTCAGAGCATTTATTCCAATTTATATATATATATATATATATATATATATATATACATGCATATATATATATATATATATATATATATATATATATATATATATATATATATATATATACATGCATATATATATATATATATATATATATATATATATATACATGTATTTTAAATAAGACTAAGTATGAATGAAACTAAAAATTATAAAACAATTGAAGTAGAAACATTACAAAAAAAAAAATGTTGCTGACAGCGGATTAGGTAAAGTAGCGAAGTATTTCTCAGGGTATTGATCTTAATTGATATTTGCATGTTTAAGGTCCCGTGTCAAGAGAAATAAAAAAGGGAATCTATTGATTATTCATACCAACTCAAGAAGCGGCATAACTCCAACTACTCATTTGATAGAGAAACTATATATTTCACTGTGTTGTTATATATATATATATATATATATATACACATACATGCGTACATACATATCACCCCCCCCCTCACACACACACACACATACATATATATATATACGTGTGCGCGTGTGCATTCTTTTGGCTACATTGAACATTATACAAACAAAGACATAGTTGTAATTTTATTCCTGATATATATATATATATATATAAATATAATTCAGCGAGAATCGTATTTCGGCCGGTAGAAAAAGCGAAACGAAACTCAAAATCGTAGAAATGCTGGCAAGCGCTCCAATAGTTAAGAAAACTAGAGCTAAACAATATGTTAAAACGCCATACAAACTGAAAAAGATATATATATGCCTCAACTCCAAATATGATATTGTCAGGAGTTGTTTGCATATCAAAATAGTTGCTCTCTTTATGGAGATGCCAATGCACAGAAATTCAGCTTCACAGCTAGACGTAAAAACCCTACCTTAAAAATGTCCTATATGCTAACAGTCATTCAAAACTTTATTACGGTTTTCAGGCTTTATATATACCCCTTCCTACTCAAAAACTGTTTGACACACACATCTTTTCTCATCGCGAACCTCTTTTCTACACAGCCTACTGTCCCATTCTCTATCGTATCTCATACACTCAACGAAATTATAGGACCTAAACGTTTACTCACTTTCACAGCAACACCATGCATCGCAAAAAATGTCACATGTCAAGCGATGCCTGCGCTTCAAGCTTTGTTAAGTGAGGAAAGGCTTTGCACGGGGCCAATCCTACTCTCTGAATATCGAATGTATTTGCCTAAAAGGAAGAACTAGTCTATATCATAGGATGAGAACAAAGTCGCGGGTCTTATATCAGAGTAACCTTCTCATAGAGAGAGTCTTGGTAAAGACTAGGAGTCTCTCGCTCCACAAATATATATATATGACCGGGAGTCACAATGTATTGTTAAACTAGAAGGTTTGGCAGAAAACAATCGCCCGGAGTCTTGCGCAGAGGGACCAAACCTCGCTCCATGTGCTTACGAAGCGAACGTTTTAACCATATAGCCATATTTAAATTAAACACTTTACAAATGATGTTTAATTGTCTAGATACTGCTAATCTAATTACCAGCTCATTTCAGCCATTTAGACGTCTATTTTATTATTCATGTTTAAGTTTCGTTAAGATTTTAACATTATTCTAGCTTCCCACAGAGGAATGCTAGCTAGATTACATATAAACAACTCATTCTCTCTAACAGAAATTCTATAGCAGCAACTGATGTGTAATGCAGGGGCATAGTCTGGCTCCAATATCTGTTCACAGTTTAATTCCCTGTTTTGTTAGTTTTAGTTTTATATTTCTTTTTACTTCAATGATTTTTGTAATCAATATAATGGCCTTTTATCTACGTCTATTATAGATACACACATATTTATTTAATAGCACAAGATACCAGTGTTCCCTATAGTTTTGGTCTAATTTACTTGTCTTAGCTGATGTGATGATTGCCTTCTCTTTGACTGAGAGATGAGAGATGCTACTTTGTAGGACTCGGAAGAACAACATATCAGAAGGGTGACATTGAAAGCAGAAGAAAAAAGAATCCATAAAAAAAAAAAAATTAAGAACAACAATAAAAAGCATCAATGTTTTTTCTTATCTTAATACTAGAAATATCAGTTACATTTATCAAGTACGAGTGGAGTTTGCGTTTAAAAACATGATACAATGTTACTTAAATAAGATATCAATTTATCAATCTTCTGTCATGATAGTTTCAGCTATGGATGCGAACCATGAAAATGTTAAACTTTCGTTGTTGACGGTTGGTACTGTAGTACGCAGGCGTCAAATTGTAAGAGTTACTAGAACGTCGGATAGAGTGCATTGTGGTATATGTTTTGACTCCCTGCACACAGAGTTCAAATCACGTGGAGTTCAACTTTACCTTTCATCATTTCTCGGTCAATAAATAAAGTATCTGTCTAATACTGGAAGTCGGTTCTTCCTCTATATCTCTTTACATCCTCTCTCACTTTCGCTCACTTCCAGAAAACAGAAAAAGTGTTCTGACCTGAAGAGAGATGAGCCCTAGCAGTTTTACAATTGACATGACGGCATACCTACGACTTCTTCCTAAGGTAAGTGTCTAACTGTAACATGGGGTTTGCAGAAAATATTTGAAACGTTAAGTGTCTCAAATTATTCTCCATTTGCACTTGTCTTTGTAAGTGATTTGATGTGAGATATTGTAGTGGAAATAACACGATTGTAAACATTAGAAAAACTTGCACATGCACACACGAACAAACACACATGCACACACACATACATGCGCGCGCGCACGCACAATCCAACTCGCTTGCACACATGCACACATACACATACACACAAATATTTATTCGTGACAAACTGAAATCCAAATTAAATAGCTGAAGCCGATAAATAAGCAAATGAATATTCTCTTCATACCCGTCCATTCCGTCCTTAGAAAAGTCCAGAAATGTTCCCTATTCCTCAAAAATCCAGATATATAGAATATGTTTAAACCAACAATCAAACCAAGAAAAGAATCTATATTCACAAGCATCGACTACCACTAACGCACTCCGTGCACCCGAAGCCATCCTTATAAATTTCTTTTGTATGTTAACGTTAAGACTACCACCAACACACGCGATGGAAAAGAAACCCACAAACTTTCCTAAGCATTCAAAGCTCTTTTGTATACTAACTTTAGTAACCTTTACTATGATGTTTCTAGCTGAAAGTTATTCGGCTGTAAAAACGAATGAGTTGACTCTTCCTCTATAGACACCAAATTTTTACAGGAATTAAATAGCATCAGCAATGAAAAATAATCGAAACTTTGCTTCTTTGGTCTGATATGTTCCTTTATTTACAATTCTGTATCAAATTTCACCTAAAGTCATAAAGCTTAAACATTTTAACCATTACTCGAATTTTTTTAAACGAAGTATATACCATTACTACTTACATAGCCCTAATATAAAATATATGTGATTGTGAGATCTAACTTTGAAACTGTGACTCTATTGATTTAAATTGGCTATTTCTGCTATAGTTTTGATTAACGACAAACGGTTAAAGTAGAAACTGAACACAATAAAATGTTTCTTATTTGATTTGATTTAATGGGAATGGTTAGCATAACAGTGTCTATAATATATTAATTGATAATCTGATTCGTTCAACCGATTTTATTTATGAGAAAAATAATAATTAGGCTCAATTACTGTATGACGAGTTAAATAAATCGAAATCGAGGAATAGAATGGCAACTTAATTAATTGCATTACTTCATTGCATAGATTGCTATTCTGCCAGTTTACTTTCAGAATTTAAATCCTTCTGAAGGGGACGTCATTCATCCATCTTGTTTCCAGGAAAAAAAAAATCATCAGTTCAATACAGGAATTGAACTAATCGATATAGTTTAGAAATAAATATATATTGTTTAATTGACTGAGTTGTTAGAGCGTCTTAAAAATGCATAGCAATATTTGTTCCAGTTCTTTATCTTCAGAATTCCAATCCACTGAGGTCAACTCTGCCTTTCATTCATCCAAAGTTGATAAAATAAAGTACCAGTAAATTACTGAGGTCGGTAATTTCGACCTTCCCTTCCCCTCTATAACTGTTGATGTGATAAAATTGGAAACAATTATATTTTCTCATAAATTATATCCATGATTTCAGTAAGTGAATTATTTTAACACATAAGTGGCCTTATTTCTAATGATGTATATTCTCTTTCAATGAAATATGTGTATGTGTATATATATATATATATATATATATATATACATATATATATATATATATATATATATATAAAATAAAGTTAAATAAAAGTCAAATGATTAAAATTTAGCTTCGTTTATTACTGCTATATATATTTCAGTGACAGCCATCTTTGGCTGTGACCTCTTCAGGCAGTTTGAATTAGTATGGTATATTTCAGTGACAGCCAAAGATGGCTGTCACTGAAATATATATAGCAGTAATAAACGAAGCTAAATTTTAATCATTTGACTTTTATTTAACTTTATTTTACACTACTCCGGAGTAACCAAACCAACCTGCGCACTTCGTCGAGTGCTCCAGCCTGCATACTGAGGTGTTGGTATACAACCAACATAAACTCAAAATCTCTCTCTCTCTCTCTCTATATATATATATATATATATATAGAGAGAGAGAGAGAGAGAAGTGGACATATATACCGGTAACCAGAGAAATAACTAAATAGATAGACAGACCGGCTGTCACATAGACGAAAACCAAACACACACACACACACACACACACACTATATATATATATACATAAATATATATATATATATATATATATATATATATATATATATATATATATATATATATATATATATATATATATAATATCAAGACAATAATAACTACACACCGATCATCTGAGTCATTCAGAGATGTTCCATAAATATTTATAACTGCTTACAGAGCAGAAGTTTATTTCCTCCTTCCATCTACTGTCAAACTAAATATCCCACTTTCATTTTAGTTTATCCGTTGGATCTGCCTTCTGTTTCATTCCAGCTTTAATTTCGGGGTGGATGACAGATACCCCTATCAGACACAACTATCTCAGCTACCCTTACAAGCATCACTATCATCACAAACACCACAAAATTCAAACTAAATACTGTCTACATTTTCGTTACAGTCATCATCATATAGCTGTGTGGAAATGGTTTTCACATTACGGTGTAGACTGTAAATATCAGAGTAGTACTGGTCAAAGACGGATCTTGATATTGAGATATGTCAAAGACAACTATCAAGTAATACCATTTGATGAATATGTCAGAGAGAACCTTCTTACATCTTTTTACACACACACACACACACACACACACGCGCGCGCGCGCGCGCACACCCACACACCCACGGGGACACACATATATATGCATGTATGTATGTTTATATGTATGTATGTTTTTTGGGGGGAGCAATAAACTCCTAATCTTCATTAAGATATATCGCATTCTGATATAAAACTAGCGACTTCGTTTGCCTTCGTTTGCATCCAATGATGTAGACCAGTTCTTTTTGGGCAAATGCATTCGATGTTCAGACAGTGGGATTGGCCTCGTGCAAAGCTTTTCCTCATTTAAAAAAGATTCAAGCACAAGTATCGTTTGATATGTGACATTTATTGCTATGCATGGCATTGCTGGCCATAGGCAAGTTCCTTGCAGGTCTAAAAAGCCACGTCCGTAATGCTCATGCTTAAGTATCAAGCGATGGCATTACTCAAAATCGAGTTACAGCCATCACCATGTATGTATGTATGTCAATGGCCATCCAAAATCACCGGGAGAGATGACCCCTTAGCCTTTGTCAAGACAGAACTCTAGAAGAAGGACAACTCTGATATAACACCTGCAACCTTGATGGTATCCAATGATGTTGACTTGCTCTTCTTTTTGGTAAATATCATATTGGTTAAGAGAGTGGGACTGGCTTTGTGCAGTGCCTTTGCTCACTATAAAAGCTTCACAGCACAGGCATTGCTTTATATCTGGAGATCTCTCTGCACTTGTCATCACATGGTACCATGGGCCCAGCACTACGTGTCAATAAATGTCACAATGTAGTGTTTGTACCAGAGTTTTCAAGTCGCTGGCTGGACTAAAAAGTCACACTCGTTCAGCGCATCGGCAGGGGTTCTCCTACATGGATATAAAGTAGTGGCCGTACTCGAAAACGAGTTGGCAGCCACCATGTATGTATGTATGTATGTATGTATGTATGTATGTATGTATGTATGTATGTATGTATGTATGTATGTATAATGGTACGCATTAGGAAAAACAATGCTCAAATTATTGCAAGAGAGGTTATTTAATATAATTAAAATTTCATAAACGAAACCTGTCCTGGCGCCTGATGAGTAACCAGTATTGAAAAGACATTTCCATGTTAGAGTGGTGGCCATTACTAGACATTGAAACATAGGGCCTCGCATAAATGCTAAGTGTATGAAATCTTAATGATAGTACACACACACACACTCACACACACATATACACACATACACACACACACACACACACACACACACACATATATATATATATATATATATATATATATATATATATATATATATATACACACACAGAGAGAAAGAGGGCGAGAGAGAGAGAAGGATATCATCCAGATTGTGGTGCCAAGAGGTTTCAGCTTGTTTAACACAAGGTGTCTGAGTGCGAGCTTATATGTTTGTAAGAGTTGCGAAGAGAGGGAGAGAAAATGAGAAAAAAAGAATAGAATATGAGTGAAAGTAGGAAAAGTTAGAAAGAAGAGATGGAGGTTTTCTGATAAATTAAGTTGAATAAATGAAAGTTGTTTCCAAACATTTTTATGTATCAGCTACTTTGAATTTTGAAGAATTAGTGTTAAGAGACGATATGTTAGCTTGAAATAATGGTTTCTGATTTCGGCACGAGGCCAACAATATTAGAGGAAACGGAAAGCCAATTAAATCAACCCCAGCGGCTTCTGGTACTTTATTTAATCAACCCAGTAAGAATGAAAGGCAAAGCTAACTTTAACGGGATTTGAACTTAAAACTAATAAATGAAAACACAAATTCTTTCTCCCAACCAACCCTCTATATCCTTCTCTCTCTCTCTCTCTCCCTCTCTCTCTTTCTATATATATAGATATAAATAATTACACACACACACTCACACACACCCATATATATATATATATGCGCCCATGTTTAATGACTAAAAACATTAAAAATAATAAACGAACACACACACACACACACACACACACACACACACACACACATATATATATATACATATATATGTATATACATTGTTATATATTGTTATACTTGGGGAGGTTCATATTGTTATAATATTGCCAGAAATAATAACAGAACACACTCACTCTTTGGTTTGGGTAGGTTTTCGCATCTGTATCTTTTATATCTCCATAGTTAATTTATCCGGCAATCAATGTTTGTCATTGATTGACCAACGGTTAAGAATACATATATAAATATATACGATGTGAGAAAAACCACAAACCTTCCATCTCAATTCTACTTTTGAAAACCAGAAGAACTGCGAAACCGGTAAAGGTACCAAATAAATATATATATTTTTTTTAAAAAGACTCCAGTTACATTTTCGATTTCATCTTTTTCTCCCTATATATATATATATATATATATATATATATATATATATATATATATATATATATATAAAATCTATCAAATATTGATAACTCTAGGAAAGCCATGAACGGCACCACATTTTTAAAAACTTTTAATTTCAAAGTAGGTTTATATTTAATTATACTCCTTATACTTTGGTAGCTGTCTCGGCGGCCTAGTTGGAAGAATCATAGGCGGTGGTGATCCTGGTTGGGAGTAGGGATCCCGGTAAATCTTTTCACTTTTTTTCTATGGAGTGTCAAATAAAAACTGAAATAATTACATGTACATCTTGACCAGGGTTGAACACAAGGCCAATATCTCCAACGTCTCTAGCACCTACCGCTAGGGCACACGGACAACTACGAAAATACTATGAACATTCATACCTATAAACCCACTTACAAACTTTCAATACAAAATGATGTGGTGTTGTTCATGTCTTTCTTAATGTGATTGCTCCTACTTAAGATAGACTTCTAAATCATGTTGGTTTCCATAAACTATATCTTCGCTTTGTTTCTCATCTATCTAGACTATATTTCAACCTGTAATCCATGTTTCACTTCTGTTGCACCTCATTTCCCCACCTCTCTATTTTCTCTCTGTTTTCATGTTTGTGGGTTTGCACTATTACAAGACTTTGTTCTAACGCAAGAAAGGGAAAGTGATAGTGAAATGTTTGTTGGATAATGGGTTGGATGAAAGAACTGTAGTAAGAAATGATTTGGTTGTACGTAAACTTACGTGCAGGTGAATCAAAGGGCTGAGGTCAGACACCTTTCTCTCCGGCCAACAACTGGTTCTTTTTTTCAAATACCACTTTGGAAGAAGAATCAAGATGGAGCGAGAGGTGTTGCACCCCAGCAAGTTTTATGAAAGGTGTGTGAAAGTGGCGAGAATGGCTGTAGGTTGAGGAAAAGGAGGAGGAGAGGAAGGGAGTACAAACTCTTCGTACTCCTGGAGTTGAGGGTTGCACATTTTTTCGGGGGTATGTGTTATCCATATGAACTGTCTCCCCCTATTGGGGAAAATCGACTAACTTTTTAAATTGCATTTGTGATAACATTTTACACGTTTTTATTGTATATAAACTTCCCCCTTTGTATTTGTCCCCTTCTTTTGTGCCCCTGTGGCTATTGCAGGGCATCCCTTTGGAACCGGGATTGCGGAAAGCGGTGTCGGCCTACGCCGATGACGTGACAGTAATGGTGTCGACGGCCTCCGAAATCGAGGCGGTCGGCACCTTACTGGAGGAGTACGAAAAGTTCACAGGGGCTAAGCTGAACCGGGACAAGTCGATCGGTTTGCAACTCGGCACGTGGAGGGGCAGACCGATGCCCTCCGATGGCGTCGTCGGACGCTGGACGGAGGGCCCGGTGAAGTTGCTCGGGGTCTGGTTCGGACCGGACCTCCAGGTGGAGAAAAACTGGGCGGAGGTTACGAACAGGGTGTTTGCACTGACCCAGAAGTGGGCCAGTTGCAAACTATCCCTGAAAGGTCGGGCGGAGGTGGCGAACACTTATATAGCGTCCGTCATCTACTACCGCCTGACCGTAGTGCCCTGCCCAAGGGAAACCCTCACCAAGATGGAGCGCGCGCTCTTCCAATTCCTTTGGAAGAGGCGGGCTCCTATGGTGAGGAGATCCATCTGCTGTCAACACCCTTCGAAAGGAGGGCTGGGGATGCCGTGGCTAATGATGCGTAAACACGCATTAAGGCTACGGCACCTCTACGTATTCCTCACCGGACAACCGGTGTGGGCCTCGTTTGTGAGACGAACCTTTCCCAGACTCGTCTCACTCACCGAGCTGCAATCCTGGGTCAAGCAAAGACCGAGAAAACTGGGCGCCTGGCACACTGAGTGTGCCCAGGCGCTCACCGCCCTCTGGCAGGCGGATCCGGTTATCAGTGGAGACTCCACCGCAACATTCTATAGAGGGCTGGTACGCAGCAGGTGCGACGACGCCCTCGGAGAAGCCCTAGACATGGAGGAGGACGAACTGGCCAGCCTGTTCGGTAGGACATTCAGCCCGGGACCTATGGACAACTTCCAGAAGTCCCTGGCCTGGCAGTGCTACCGAGGGGCTTTACCCGTTCGAGAAAGGCTCTACAGACACGGGCGCCCGGGTAGGGACCCCGCCAAAAAGATCTGTCCCAGATGCGTGTGCGACGAGGAAACGGTTGCACACGCATTGGTACACTGCTCGGGCGTAGCCGATCTGTGCGGCTATGTCGAACAACTGCTGTCAAGGGTGGGACCGATCCGGTTGACCACCGAGTCTATTGTAATGATCAAGCCGCCTCCCCCCTTCAAAGATGAAGCAGAGGCGGTGTTTCTGTGCGTAATAGCCATGGCGAAAGAGGTTGTATGGTGGACGCGTCTGAAAGGGCTGAGGTCAGGCACCTTTCTCTCTGGCCAACAACTGGTCCGTTTCTTCCGATATCATTTCGGAAGAAGGATCAGGATGGAGAGAGAGGTGCTGCACCCCAGCCGTTTCTATGAAAGATGGGTGAAAGTGGCGAGAATGGCCCGTGTGAATGGGCCTTCACTCTACATCAGATTATAGGTGAGGAAGATGAAAGACCAAGGAGCACCCCTTCTCTGTGCTCCTGAGAAGAAGGGTTGCACACTTTTTTCGGGGGTGTGTGCGACCCCCCAAGGCGCCTCCTCTCTATTGAGGATTTTGTTAAAAATTTTATTTTTTGTTATATCTTATTTTATTTTTATATTTTGTTATTGCCTCCTCCTTATTGAGGACGCCTTTTTGTGTAAACTCCCCCCTTTGTACTTGTCCCACTTTTGATGCCCTAGTGGCAAATAAAAGAAACATATCTATCTATCTATCTATCTATCTATCTATCTATCTATCTATCTATCTATCTATCTATCTATCTATCTATCTATCTTTCTGTCTGACGCGTGGAACATCGCCGGTAAGCTTTTTTGTTATTTTCTATACAAAAAACCGAACTAATTGTTTGAAAAAACATAACATTTTGTAGATTAACCCCCAAGCTGAATTGTCAGCTGGGTGGTAATCCCATTTTTCGCCCTTGTAGGGGCGAACATTTTATTTTAAAAATTGTTTTAAAATATCAGATTTTACAAACTAAATAACTTGAGCAACACAAGAACGCTGGAGAACGTCAATAGAGAAAAGAGAGAGAAAGAGGCAGATATTAACGTTATATCTGCTTCTGCTACTATGGACGTCGCCATAGAAACGACTGTCAACAAAGAGGAAAACATATTACCACTTGAAGATTTTAAAATTTCAACCGTCGAAGCGGAGAAAAATAACAATAACTCATAGGAAAACACAGGAATGAAACCCATTAACATACATACACATGAAAAAGACATCAACAACTCTACAGATACATCTACACATAATGTTTCACCTCGACAAGGAACTGAGATTTCCAACACCGAGGCTAACAACGATAACCACAACAACAACAGCAACACCACACAAAAAAAAGAAAATGTATTTCGCTGAAACTGAACAAAAAACAAGATTTTATAAATCTTGATATCTCCAACGCAAGAGATATGCTCCAGCAAGGGAGAATATTTGTAACTTTCGAAGAAAGTGGTGGGTTTAGAATTAACTCACACCTTGAAATTAAGGAGGCACACTTCGCAGATCAGTCACCTTTAGGACTGTGTCAAATTCCACAAGAAAGACGACATTTGTTCGCCAAGCAGATATAGAAGATACTTTCAAGGACATTTTAGCAAATGTCGATTTTCTCCAGCGAGGAAAACAGTACGGAAGTGTTTCCATACTGTTTAAAGGCGAGGCACTCGCCCCAAAACATTCTGTGACTCCAATGGTGTCAAAAGCATACACATTTTTCCCTACATACATGGGAAAAAGGACACAAAAAGTAAAAATAAAAAACATACCCCAAACATTAACATCTGGTGGATCTTGGCTGGCTTCATAGAGCCAGAAACTGATATGATTCTTTCGATACGAAAATCTATTCGACAAAGGTGGGCGGGTACAAAATACCCGAAAGAGTCGTCATCGATAATAACAACAAAATAAACATTTCGGTAGCAGGACGAAAATTTCGCTGTGGTAGCACAGCACACCTAAACGCCTCTTGTCCACAAACACACAACAACAACATCATTAAATAAACACTATTACCAACGCCAACACCATAACAACCACCACAAGTACAACGACAGACGAAAAGAGCAACCACACCAAAACAAACAGACACTCAACCAACAACAACAGAAAAAACAGAGACAACACTCCTGAAGAACACTGCCCCACTCCATCCCACTCCACCACACACGCCGAAACACCACCACCACACAACATACCCCTACCCCACACACCTGACGATGATTACTCATCGACGGATGAAGCTGCATCTCCTTCTTTAAGTGGAGAAGAGGGAGAACCGCGGAAATCTAAAAAACAAAAAAAAGAGACACCACAAAACCCCCAAACTCCAATCACCAACACCAACACACAACCACAGACACAAACGACAACACAAACAACACCACAGTCAAACATCCCCTATCAGCAAAACCAGCACCAACACCACCCCAAACACAAGCACCCACCATAAAAAGAAAACTCCCGGACGAACAACAAACTAAAACAACACAACAAAAACACAAACAACAATACTCATACATCAACACAAACAACAAGAGTTTGATGGAGGTCTTCTCCCAAAACCCTAAGATGGAGACGGAGGGCAAAACTTTCGTCAAGGCAGAATCGTCTCCACACCTTAAACTTATAAGGGTTTCTATGGAAACCTATAATGACCTAAAAAATAAATGTTCACAGGACCCCTGCCACAAACCCATCAACCGCGTCCTGATAAAATGTTTCCAGACCCCACCCAACACCCCATCCAGCACCCAAATCAAGATTGAACAACCCGATCTCCAAGAAACGAAAAGGTAAGTGCACATTTCGTCCTTTTTCTCCAACTTTTCTTCACCAACATGGCTAGTTTACGAGTTGGAATCGTGAATCTGCGTGGCCTAGGTATGCCCTGGAAACAGGGCCAACTTTTAAATGACCTTAGGTCACACAGTATAGATGTGATAGCCATCACCGAGTCCAGGATCCACAACAGGCAGCAACTAACCCCCATCTTCGACGACTTTGAGGTCTACGCATCTCTCTGTCAGCCAGGAGGTGGAGATGGAGTGGCTGTCATGTTTCGGAAGAACCTGGACCTCGAAGTACAGCAAGTACACTTGGACCCGGAGGGTAGACTGGTAGTCCTAGACGTGAACAGTATTGGAGGTGGAGCCTTCAGACTGGTGGCCGTTTATGCTCCAACCGAGCAATCGCAATCACGGCCAGACTTCTTTAAGCGTCTAGAGTCTTTTCTGGGAACGTCTCGCTCCTTACTTTTAGTGAGGGATTGGAATGGTATCCTAGATGCACGATGGGACTGTGTGGGAGCATGTCCCAGTAGAGCGGGGTGCAACAGCCTCAAAACTTTAATCGGCCAATTCCAACTGGCCGATAGGTATCGACTGGATTTCCCGACTGCACCACAGTGGACGTGGGCAAACCGCAGTGTGACATCTAGATCGTATTTAGATGGGTTCTTCATTAGAGAAAGGGACAAGGAGATGTTAAGCTGTCCACGAATGCACATGGTTGCCTATTCAGATCACAAGTTAGTCGTCTGCTTAGTCAACCGTGATAGAATACATAGACAGGGACCCAGATGCTGGAAACTGAACGTGTCGTTGCCGGCACGTAAAGCTTACAGTGAACGGATAAGTAGACTAGTCAAGCAACAGTTAACAGGAGCCATCGTCAACAATATATGGTGGTACTCTCTCAAGAAAGCAATTAGAATAGAATCGATAGGGTATAGCAGAATAGAAAGAGAACTAGTAGTCAAGGTAGAGGAGGCACTTAGAAGTGGCAACGCGGCTAGAGTGTTAGCATCGAGAACGGCACAGGACCAGTTCTTCGATGCGAAACACGAAGGCTGCGTGGTCAGAAGCAAAACACGTGCTCTAGGAAACGAAGGAGCGAAAGCTGTCAGCTGGGCCCGAGTGGCGGAGGCAAAAAGTGGCAATAAGTCCACGATTCGGTCTTTGAAAGACCAAAACGGACGCGTGCTACTTGACCCCAAGCAAATGTGCGCGGCCTTTCATCGGCGAACGGAGAAATGGACTTTAGTTCATACCTTGAAGGCCTTCCGCGTCTCTCGAACACGGACGCCGAGTTCTGCGAAAGACCGATCACGGACACTGAGATACGGGACGCTCTGGGCCGCTGCGGGAAACGCAAGTCACCCGGTCTAGATGGTCTTCCCTACGAGTTTTACATAGGCATGCCGGACTTGTTCTCTGGCGTCCTCGAAGCCGTCTACTGCAATTGGCAGCAGAACGGGAGAATTCCCAGTTCTGCAGGCAAGGGCGTAGTAACGCTGATCAGGAAAGACGAGAACAAGGGGGGGCGAAATTAACAACTTCAGGCCCATAACTGTGCTCATCACAGAGTTAAAGATTTTGGCCAAGGTACTAGCGACGAGGTTGGCGCCTGTCGTCGAGAACCTGGTAGGGAAAGCGCAAACGTGTGCAATCCCGACCAGGTCCATACAGGACAACCTCCACCTCATGCGATACATAATAGAGAGGGTGTGTGGTAAACCCGGCTTCGGTGGGGCTCTGATCAACTTGGATCAGTCTAAGGCATTCCATAGAGTCGACCATCCATACTTGGAAGCGGTTCTCAAGGCGGCCGGTTTCGGTCCCGTGTTCAGAGGATGGATCGAGGCGATGCACACCAGCATCTGCTCGAGGGTCAAGGTGAACGGATACCTATCGGAGCCGTTCGCAATCACGTGTTCCATTCGACAGGGGTGTCCTCTCTCCTCCATTCTGTATGTATTGACTCTAGAGCCACTACTGCGGAAATTGGAGCTGTTGTAGGGCATCCCCCTAGAACCGGGACTGCGCAAAGCGGCGTCGGCTTATGTCGACGACTTGACGGTAATGGTG
>OZ024743.1:229798427-229805927 GCA_964016885.1 Eledone cirrhosa
CTTAAAGATTAAGGTAATAGAAAAGCCAGGAGCCACAATAAAATCTTTTATTTCCGTTATACGATCTAGCCCTAGCTAGGATCTCCCAGTGTAACTTATATTGGGTGTGGTTGTCTTTTAGACTCCAGATATAAGCTGAAAGTGACGTCATATTCCTTCTTAGAGGGTAACGAAAAGAATGGGTATGCGTGTAAAGACGCTGCTTGAATCTATTGGCGGTTAACCCTATGTAGGCTCTACGGGACGTGGGTGTTACAACCTTACATTTGTAGACAATGTTACTAGAGAGGCATATCTCGGATAGGGGGCAATCAACCCGTTTTTTCCCGTTCTTTGCCAGCGAACGTTTCCACGAACCAAAGTATCGTCTTTCTGTCTTCTTCCGGTTGCAACGTTTTTTGAAATATCCACTTCTGCGTTTACAGATTGACTTTGTTAGTTTCAGAAGATCCCGTTAAGGGTGAAAGCAGCGATTCTTTGCTTAAACTTTAATCTATTATTTTAATAAATATTTGCTCTACGGTTCTTATATATTTGATATATACTTATCCTTATCGAGCCCTCTTTGGATTTTAGTCTTGAAATTTATTATTATTACTATATATATATATATGTATATATATATATATATATATATATATATATATATATATATATATATATATATATATATATATATATATATATATATATATATATATATATATATATATATATATGTATGTATGTATCCATATAAACATACATACATATATATGTAAATATTAATAATACATATATATATGTGTGCGTGCGTTTGTATGTGTGTGTGCGTGTGTATGTGTGTATGTCCAATAATCTATATGAAAATTTCAAGAGAGCCATTAAAATGTATTCCATTAGAATGCTTCTTCGTGGTAAAGTAGACTACATATAATAAGTGACTTACTGACAACTCCCTACCTGCCTAGGCTGGAGCGCGGAGGTGTACTTGGTGGAACCAGTGTGACCAAATTCTGTGAACATGAAAAACATAGTGCAACGTTACGCCATCAGATTTTGTGTTAAATGTAAGAAAATCAAACAGGTCAATGGAATGTTATGGAGTGAAATGACGAACAACACATGTTTCTAAAAGAGGCATAAACGAATTTCTGAAGGAAAGGTACAATGTTGAGTACGCAGGTCTGGAGCACCGAAGAGGGCACGAAAGATTAGTGATGCAAGAATGTCGAGCTACAGTGAGGGTGGTATCTGAAGCTGTTGTTATTAGTATCGGCACAATGGAGACAATTCTAATCAAATATCTGGAGCTCCACAATGTCTGTGCCAAGTTCGTGCCAAAAATCTCCTCCGACGTTCTGGGGTAGTTTCGTATGGAATATTGAACTGACACCTTTGGGGAAGGATATTAGGGATTTAGCAATGTCAAATCTAATGATAAAACCAACACCAGATTGATGGTTGTCTTCATTTTTTCTGAAACAGAAGACTGTGCACCCTTCTCTTACGTCTTACATTTGGGATGCCCTATTGAATCGGATTTCACTAATGGCACGGGTATCGATATTATATCTGTTGAGTGCATTGCCTATTTGAACTGCTGTCCTGGAGAGTTCTAACAAGCCAGAATCCAAAAGTTAAATGATTAGGGTTGTTTTGACATATTTCGAAAAGCAGACGGCCACGATTGACTGCCAGTTTAAAAAATTGAGCACGCACTTTTAAAGGCTCTTTTTACCTCCCCTGTCTGTGTATGGGAAGCAGTGTTATGTCTAAAACGACCTGTTTTGTCAACATGAGCCAAAATTACACATCACCTGATGGTTGCCACTGTGTCGTGTTCCAGCTAAGGACTTCCTGTAATAAACTTTATTTGTCTCCGTTGGGTTTTGTCTCTCATCAGTGGGCATTCTGTTAATGATGGGATATCAAATAGACAGAAGTGGCAGATCTACTTACACAAATGCATTTTTGATAATGGCGAAGGCTTGTGTTGGACCAGCCTCACTATTTGGAAACATAAGTTTAGTTGCCAAGTTTGCCACGAACCCAGTGTACAACTCACCTCAGATATTGTATGGCCGGTGAACCTCAAGAGTTCCTCCATAGGTTTTGTTTTTCATCGAGCAGGGTATCCGAAAAGACATTTCTTACCAAGGAATTTCGGTGGCGTTGCCGGTTTAGTCGCAGACAACCCGACAATATGTACTGGGCTACATGTTACCAGCAGTGCTCAAGAGTGACCTGCACACGTACACACCACACATATATATATATATATATGTGTGTATGTATATCTCGGGTTCAATCGGGGGTAACCACAGTAAGTAAGGTACTCAATACATAACAGAATATAAATATTTAATATAGAAATGACTAAAACTGTTTCATTCGAGAGAAATCATCAGTAAGCCCTTATATATATATATATATATATATATATTGTTATATTTGGGGAGGGTCATATTTGCGTAATATTGCCAGAATTAATAACAGAACACACTCACTGTTTGGTTGGTTTTCGCTTCTCGCTGTCTTTTATATATATATATCTGCGATCTAACTTACTCGGTCCTCAATGTTGCCATTGACTGACCGGCGGTCAAAAATAATACAGATACAATATAGACAAACACATATATATATAGTTTACATAAATCTTTCGTTGCACATCTGCAACATCGTCAGTGGTGTTATATTCATTGTTCCTCCTGTTGTGTTGTATGTCTACGCCATTTTTTTTGTTCAGTCTGTCTATATATTTATTTATTTATTTGCTTGTTTGTTTATCTTATTTTATTTTGTCTTCTTTGCGCATGCGTTTGCGTGTGTGTATAGTGTTATGTGTGATGTGTGACTAGTGTGTATAGTGTTGTGTCTGCTGGGTGACTAGTGTGTGTTTATGTGCTTGTGTATGTATTTATTTATCTTATTTTATTTAATTTAATTTACTTATTTATTTATACTTCTCTTAGGTCAGTGTTGTTTGTTTGGGTGTTGTTGTTGTTCCACTCATTCTTTCTGTTTAGCTTTGGTCTTCTAATTTCTATTTCACTGGCCTCTCTGACTTGCCTATCTGCTGGGTCATTCCTATGTTTAGATATTAGTCTAATTTCTATGTTGTCTATGTTACCGTCATGATGTTGTCTAGCATGTTCGTATAGTACTGACCCGTTTTTTCGTCCTTTTAGTTCCCCCCAGTGTTGGTCTATCCTTTCACCTATGCTACGAGCTGTCTCACCTATGTATGTTGTTGTCGTGTTTCTGCAAGTACCCTCTGTACATCTTATGCTATAGACTACGTTTCTAGTTTTACAGTTTATCCGGGGGTTCACCTTACATATGATACATTTCCTATTGGTACAGTGGGTTTTCTTAAAAGGGTAGGTTTTGCTGATCAGGGATTTTATGGTGGTTCCTGGCTTTTCTACCACCTTTATTTTTAAGTGGGTCTTTCTCAGGGCCTTTCTACACTGGTTAGCTAATTTCCCCCCAGGGGTGGCGTCCACGAACATGACACTCTGATATCTCTGGTTGTCGTACCATGATGTGGCCTTCCCTATCTTATGTCTAGCCCTATCTAAGCTATTCCATGATTTGCTCCTGTATAGTGGGCAAATTCCTTTCATGTCCAGTTCTATGAGGGTCTTATACTTTTCCATGGCTCCTTCGTATACTCTGACTCTGTCTCTTTGGTTGTAGCCAGAGAACTGCATGCGGTTGATGAAGTGTTGGATGTGTCCTTCCATTTCTGATAACAATAATAGCAACACACACAACTATGACGATAGAAATAACGACAACCCCTTAGAGAAACTATTTTTCAACCCAGCTGACAAAACATATAAGATGGGTAATATCTATCCTACGAGGTTACCCTTTAATAAAAGAGTTTGCATACCACAACAAATAGATGACGAGACGGAGGCACAGTTCACCATAGCTAGAAATAAGATTAGACAAGTAGTAGACAGGTACACTATGAGACAGAGCAGACCAGAGGCCCAACAACTTGGGATAAAACCTGTAGAAGGCTTGGTTAGCCTCAAGCAGCGCACAAGGGATGGTGAGGTAGTGTGTCTACCCACAGATAAGTCTGGTAGGATGTCAATAGATAGCATGCCGAACTACATCGAGGCAATGCAACCCCACATCACCAACACGAGCGAAGTTGCACAACTAACACACGATGGGAGAGAAAAAATCCTCAACGCTCACATGATGATGTGGACTGACATCCTAAAGCCAAGCAGACGCACTGCCAACAACTTCCAGGCGTCTAACAATGGCATACCACCCTTGTATGGGCTCCGCAAAGACCACAAGACAGTCGACGACCCGACAACAGGACCACCAACAAGACCTGTATGCGGAGCTAATATAGCTAGCAACTACAGGATCTCCTACTTCCTCTCAATGGTTATACGCCCCATAATCAAGATGTCCCCAGATGTATGTGAAAGTACAGAGGACCTCCTCAGCAGAATCAGTGAGTGCAACAAAAACAGGAGCCTATCCAACTGCATAATAGGCAGCATGGATGTGGTGTCACTGTACCCATCCATTAACATTGATTTTGCTGTGAAAAGATGTGTGGAGATGATCATTGAGAGTGAGGTGGAGTTCTGCGACGTCGACACAGACGAACTGGGCCTCCTACTTAGACTTACCTACGACACTGACTACCTAGACAGCCATGACCTTAGATGTTTCTGCCCTAGTAGACCTATAAGAGGTAGACCCCCCACCATAACCTCAATGGCTAAAAAGACTCCCATAGGAAGGTGGATTGGGTGGACCAAAGCTATACGGACCCCCCAAAACACTGATCAGGTAAGAAAAATGGTCGCACATGCAATAGGGGCTAGTATCAAAACTACCCTAAAGGGCCACATATTTAAGTTCAATGAGAAAATCTACACCCAAAATGAGGGAGCAGCCATCGGCGTCAGCATAGCTGGCGATGTTGCCAACCTTTTCATGGTATGGTGGGAAAGGAGACTTAAAGATCTCCTTAATGAAAGCTCCATAGACCTCATCATGTACTCTCGTTATGTAGACGATATCAATATAGTTATAAGAACACCCCCACTAGAGAGCACTAACAAGTCTGATTTAGAACGTAGCACGATGGAAAGCATCCAGCAGATAGCTAATTCCATACACCAGAGTATAACTGTAACTATAGACTTCCCTTCCAAACACCCTAACAATAGACTACCTGTATTAGACACAGAACTCTGGATTAATACTATAGACGAGAGAGCCCAAATTCTCCACTCACGCTATGCTAAACCCATGGCCTCCAAATACCTGATACTCAAAAACTCAGCAATGTCCAGTAGTGCTAAGTTTAATATTCTGATCGCAGATTTGGTACGAGTGATGAAGAATGTGTCCAGCATGTGCGACCCAACAGAAATGGAAGGACACATCCAACACTTCATCAACCGCATGCAGTTCTCTGGCTACAACCAAAGAGACAGAGTCAGAGTATACGAAGGAGCCATGGAAAAGTATAAGACCCTCATAGAACTGGACATGAAAGGAATTTGCCCACTATACAGGAGCAAATCATGGAATAGCTTAGATAGGGCTAGACATAAGATAGGGAAGGCCACATCATGGTACGACAACCAGAGATATCAGAGTGTCATGTTCGTGGACGCCACCCCTGGGGGGAAATTAGCTAACCAGTGTAGAAAGGCCCTGAGAAAGACCCACTTAAAAATAAAGGTGGTAGAAAAGCCAGGAACCACCATAAAATCCCTGATCAGCAAAACCTACCCTTTTAAGAAAACCCACTGTACCAATAGGAAATGTATCATATGTAAGGTGAACCCCCGGATAAACTGTAAAACTAGAAACGTAGTCTATAGCATAAGATGTACAGAGGGTACTTGCAGAAACACGACAACAACATACATAGGTGAGACAGCTCGTAGCATAGGTGAAAGGATAGACCAACACTGGGGGGAACTAAAAGGACGAAAAAACGGGTCAGTACTATACGAACATGCTAGACAACATCATGACGGTAACATAGACAACATAGAAATTAGACTAATATCTAAACATAGGAATGACCCAGCAGATAGGCAAATCAGAGAGGCCAGTGAAATAGAAATTAGAAGACCAAAGCTAAACAGAAAGAATGAGTGGAACAACAACAACACCCAAACAAACAACACTGACCTAAGAGAAGTATAAATAAATAAGTAAATTAAATTAAATAAAATAAGATAAATAAATACATACACAAGCACATAAACACACACTAGTCACCCAGCAGACACAACACTATACACACTAGTCACACATCACACATAACACTATACACACACGCAAACGCATGCGCAAAGAAGACAAAATAAAATAAGATAAACAAACAAGCAAATAAATAAATAAATATATAGACAGACTGAACAAAAAAAATGGCGTAGACATACAACACAACAGGAGGAACAATGAATATAACACCACTGACGATGTTGCAGATGTGCAACGAAAGATTTATGTAAACTATATATATATGTGTTTGTCTATATTGTATCTGTATTATTTTTGACCGCCGGTCAGTCAATGGCAACATTGAGGACCGAGTAAGTTAGATCGCAGATATATATATATAAAAGACAGCGAGAAGCGAAAACCAACCAAACAGTGAGTGTGTTCTGTTATTAATTCTGGCAATATTACGCAAATATGACCCTCCCCAAATATAACAATATCTGTTTCGACACACGATTTCATATAAAAAACCTCGCAAAACTATATATATATATATATATATATATATATTGTTATACTTGGGGAAGGTCATATTTGTGTAATATTGCCAGAATTAATAACAGAACACAATAATTAATAACTGGCAATTAATAACTGGCAATTAATAACACAATTAATAACTGGCAATATTACATAAATATGACCCTCCCCAAGTATAACAATATTTGTTTCGACACACGATTTCATATAAAAAACCTCGCAAAACTGATATATATATATATATATATATATATATATATTGTTATACTTGGGGAGGGTCATATTTGTGTAATAATATTGCCAGAATTAATAACAGAACACACTCACTGTTTGTATATATATATATATATATTTCGAGTATATGTTGGTTGTTTACCGACACCTCAGTATGCAGATTGGAGCACTCGACGAAGTACGCAGGTTGGTTTGGTTACTCCGGAGTAATGTAAAATAAAGTAATTAAGTCAAATATTTAAAATTTGCTTCGTTTATTAAAGATGTAGTGCTATATATATTTCGGTGACAGCCATCATTGGCTGTGACCTCTTCAGGCAGTCCGAATTGGTGTAGTAGAGACAGGTTCACATGTTAAAGTGTTTAACTCCGTCAATACTCCGATATGTCCAGCTCCTGGTTGCGTTGTTATTTCTCTGAGGAACTGGAATCATATGGACATATCGGAGTATTGACAGAGTAAAACACTTTAACAACATGTGTACCTGTTTCTACCACACAAATTCGGACTGC
>OZ024743.1:229810927-229855927 GCA_964016885.1 Eledone cirrhosa
GAGTAGTAGTAGTAGTAGTAGTAGTAGTAGTAGTAGTAGTAGTAGTAGCAACATCATCATCCTCATCATCATCATCATCATCATCATCATCAGCAGCAGCAGCAGTAGCAGCAGCAGTAGTAGTAGTAGTAGTAGTAGCAGCAGCAGCAGCAGCAGTAGTAGTAGTAGTATTAGTAGTAGTAGTAGTAGTATTAGTAGTGGTAGTGGTGGTGGTAGTGGTGGTGGTAGGTGGCGGATGAGGAGGAGGATTCCTCTAATATAAAACAATACTTCTGGTGACACAATATTTAGTGCAAGTATAAATGGTTACCAGGCTCGTATATTTCAAAACAACTGCACTTAATATTGTTTAAGTTTTTAACGTGTATAATCTAACTATCAATATATATATATATATATATATACAATACATAATATACATTAATACACACCCACCTATATATATATATATATATATATATATATATATATATATATATATATATATAGATATATACGCGCACACACCTATATATATATATATATATATATATATATATATATATATATATATATATATGTATATATATACACAAATGCATGAATTTGTAATTGTCTGTGCGTGTTTGTATGTGTTTGGGCGTGCGTGCTTTTGTGCTTGTGTATGTGTATGTATTATCAGGCTTCCTTGTTTACTTAATTCAGCTACTTCTCTTTTGTACTAATTTCCTTGTGTATATTATATATATATATATATATATACCGACAGTTGGCATTCACATCGTCACCCTATGTATTATATTCATCATATTTACCACCATCTCCCCAACCTGCTGTATTGTTGCCTTTAAAACACGAACATTATCAAGACACCTTAAGACCTTCCAATAATAACATCACCACGATCCCCAACATTGTACAGATACCCTCTCTCAATCACATATATAAACAGAGATTAGCACAAATATACAAATTTAAACATCTTTCACAAAAGCGTATATACATACATATATATATGCTTTTATAGATATATGCGTGCATTGACACACATTGACACATAAACACATGTACAAACATACATAAACACATATATGAACTAACACACTGTAATGCACAAATCACTAAAATAGCACTCTAGGTCACTCCCTCCACCCACATGCACTTCCCGCCCATTGTCTGCAACAGGCGGAAGTAACGGTTTGTCAGGAAAGTTAAAACATCCTCGTAAGATGGCGCTGGTGAATGTGAGCGGAAGTGAAGTGAAGAAGAACTCTCTGTTTCTTTGTAAGAAATGTTGGTGACGCCAATTTGTATAAACAAACATTTCTTTAGAACCTTTAGTTTCATTCTACTCGCTGCAACCACAACCATTGTTCGACGGAAGAAGAAGAAAACAAAAGGGTAGTAGTAGTAGTAGTAGTAGTAGTAGTAGCAGCAGCAGCAGCAGCAGCAGTAGTAGTAGTAGTAGTAGTAGTAGTAGCAGCAGCAGCAGCAGCAACAGCAGCAATAGTAGTAGTAGTAGTAGTACTAGTACTAGTAGTAGTAGTAGTAGTAGACGAAGATGATGATGATGATTAAGAAGAAGAAGAAGAAGAAGAAGAAGAAGAAGAAGAAGATAACATTCCAAGCGAAATACAAAATCATAAAAGGGAGTAAGTGTGATGGAATGAAATATTGGGCAATAATACATGAATAATGTAGGAGGGGAGAGATAGGGAGGAAGAGAAAGATAGAATATAGAAAAGAGAGAGGGAGGGAGAGAGAAAGAGACAGAAAGAGTGAGAGAAAGAATGAGAAAGTGTGAGAGCGGTGAAATAAGATTCGAAGGAATAATAGTAGACTGAGTAGAAATACGGAGGAGGAAGGAGATTATATGGGAGGAAGAAAAGATTGGAAGGAATAAGAGAAAGAAAAGAAAGGAAGAAAAGAAAGAACAAAAAAAGATAAAGACAGTGAAAGAAACTAAAAGGTGGAGATGGTTTATAAGCATTGTGTTATGATTTTGGATGTATTGATGGTGATAGGAAGAATGGTACTGTGTGGTGGATCGTCGTCGGTTGTGAGACGAGTATTCCAGGGTTTTTTTTTTAAATCAATGGAACAGATGGCTTGTTAAATTTTCGTGCACATGACTGAGCATTCAATTGTTACGTTGACCGATTTCTCGGGGAGATTCAGTGCGAAATAGTGTGACCAGGCTACCCACTTGAATTACAGCTTACAAATTGAGTGGACTCACGAGGAATTGCCACAGACAAAATATATTTATATATTTACATACATACACACGTGTGTGTGTGTGTGTGTGTGTGTGTGTGTGTGTGTGTGTGTGTGTGTTTGTGTGTTTGTGTTTGTGTATGTATCTATACATACATGTGCATATATCTCTCTATATATAAAACGGAAGATGTCTGTCTGTGTGTGTGTATGATTTTTATGCATTTCCACATTTCTCTACCGATTTTGATGATTCTTTTTCCAATATGCTCCAAATTTACCAACGATGGTCAAAGCGTAATAAACTTTGCCAAAGATTTCCTACTTCTATGAAAAAAATCGATGAAACTAAATACATGCTGTAACCCTCTCTCATACACGCTTATTCACTCTCTCTACTACCAACAGCGACAAAACTTAGTTCAGGAACGCGACATAAACTTTGAAAACTAAGCAACATATCATTTTATACAACAACAAACATAGTCATAACGCGCTCTTTGTCGCTCTACCCTCTCTCTATAATAGATCATTCTCCCTCTCTATAATTTAACTGCTTTACTCTCTTCATGCTTTGAGGTTTAACACACCTCCCTATAGTTTCTTAGCTTTACTCTCTCCGTCGCTCTTCCCTCTCTCTCTATAATATATTATTCCCCCTCTCTATAATTTAACTGCTTTACTCTCTCTGTCGCTCTAGACTCTCTATATGACAACACTGTTTTACACACATCCCTATAGTTTCTTAGCTTTACTCTCTCCATCGCTCTTCCCTCTATCTATAATAGATTATTCCCCCTCTCTATAATTTAACTGCTGGGGTAGTCATTGGAGTTCCGTAGTGACATACGGCTTTTCTGGGGTATTTTAAATCGGCTTATTGCAAATAACAACCCGCAAAATAACACTTCATATAACAGATTAATGCCATAGACATATGAATCGGAATGTTTTAATTATTTATTTTTTAAGACTTTCATTGGTTAAATATTAATATGAGAACACCCATAGTGTTGTACTTCTGGAAATTCTGCCGAATACACTGCCAAGGATGAACCTTTTCCCCTCGGCGTCAGATATCCCGTTCGATTTCCGGAGATCCCGATTCCCGTGAGACCATGTTTTGCCATGTTCATTAACAAGTCACAAGGGCAAACATTGTCGGTGGCGGGCATCCATTTGGGGGAGCCATGCTTCTCCCATGGCCAACTTTATGTTGCCTGTTCCCGCGTAAGTATCAGGAATTGCTTACACCCCTCAATGGATGACACGCAATATCGTCTACAAAGAGGTGCTATAGTTGATGGTGCAGGTATTGGAGGTGTTGGAGCTATGCCGTCTGGAAAACTATTTGCTGGTAGGGTCACCCATGGCGGACAGATCTGACACCCAGCGGCATCAGGGTCACCATATTGCAACTTTGGTCTGCTAAATTCCCTATTGGAAGATTATTAACCCATCATTGATTGTCCAAAATTCTAATTGGTTCGTAACTTTTAATAACCGGTTCAACTGTTTTATGCCCTTAATTGATAAGCTTATTCCCTTTCAAGCCACGTTTACCTGTATGTAACTTTTCATAGAAAATCAACAAACCCGAGCAACGCCGGGCTAAACTGCTAGTATATATATATATAAGTCTGTCTTAAGCCAGAAGGCTCATTTGGCCGGTGCTTATCTTGGTTTCATGGCGTGAAGCGACTGAGAGTACAAGACTGCACCCTGGACAGGACACCAGTTCATCGCAGGGTTAAACCCTCAGCTATCGTTGGTACTCATTTTTAGCTGAGTATACTGGAGCAACGCGAAATGAAGGGTTTTGAACTCAACACGTAACCTAGGAATCCGTTCATTCATAAACACACGCTTACCCGTGGACTCACATGTAGCGTATGATGTCTAGTTAAAAATATAAGTGTTGTGGATATTGTCTCTTCTAACGAACACGATCGGATACAAACAACAGTCAACAATCACTTTTTGATCTTTCAAAAACAATCAGGAACCAGAAGCTGTTGGGAGACTAATGGAACCGGACTGATGTATAGTGGTGCGTGTGAAGTCTCAAACATCACTGACACAATACCATAAACATGGAAACGTTGAGAAATGTGATCCATAAACAGAACACAGAGATATATACACTTAGAGTGAAGGAAAAAACACATGATTTTGACTTTAATTTTGGGCAAAGTTAGGTGAAGTGAAAACTGAATACTGATGTGGAATTAGAAGAGAATGGTGGTTATTTCAAACTTATGGGCGGCACTCATCCATTTTATCTGTATGTGTACGTACGTGTGTGTGTATCTTCCATCAATCTTCATTCAATACATACGTACATGCATACGCACATATACATACATATACACGCTCATACGTACATATATACATGTCCAAATATGTCATCACGGTACTATCTACCTATGAGGCATGATGTCCGAATATGTCATCATGGTAATAACTATCTATCTCCCTATGAGGCATGATTTAGTGGCCAAAACACTGTACAATGCAATCCTTAGAAAAGATATCCCCGACAATAAACACATTAAAAGGTACAGTAATGTGGAAGACATACATATATATATAATATAAAAGAGTACTGGTGGAATGTTTCAGTAACCCGCCCAACAAAAAAGAAAATGCAGGCATAACAGACCAGATATAATATGGCACAGGCAAAAGAAGGCATGCACAGTAGTGGAAGTTAGCTGTCCAGCAGATGCTAATATAATATTAAAAATTAGCGAAAAGGAGAATATCTAAGCAGAACTAATGAGAAATCTACAGATGCTCCACTATACCTTCAGATTTATACTTGTGATTATTGGAGCAATGAGATATGTTTGTAACTGCCTTAATACCAATCTTGAGAAACTGGGCTTCACAGAAACAGAAAGAACATGACTAGGTAGGAATTTACAACTACAATCCATTAATAGAACAGTAACAATATGTAAAACATTCCAAAAATTCTGCATCTAATAACTGCATATACACTTGTACAGATACAAAACATATGTACATGCTCAAATATAACTCAAAACATCCACATCCACACATACAATAACATCCATACCTCCAAACACATGCATGCATTTTAAGATCAGAAGAACATACATACTACACACACACACATACATACATACATACATACATACATACATACATACATACATACGTACATACATACATACATACATACATACATACATACATACATACATACATACATATATACATACATACATACATACATACTTACATTCATATATGTGTGTATATATATGTTTGTCAATATGCTTCCTTGGGAGATCTATTAAGACCAACACATGACTGTTGCTTTCATCAAGTTGACATGTAGAAACAGCCAACTTCCACAATGTTGCCTTAATCTTAATTTATTTCAAAAGACAGATCGGCAGTGCCTATGGGTGATACCTCTCTTGTTTACCTCTCATGACATGGACACCTTTAATGGGAGTTTTGGTGTTGAATTAACCCCTCTGTCTAAAACAAGCAGAACAATACTCATTGAGTTAATATCAATGATTGTAACCCTTATGAATTTTATTTCTGAAAATATTAAAATGTTGAAAATAAATTAATAAAATATAACGATTTAAGAAACGAAACCTTGATGGAAATAATACCCTACCAATAGCACACAAATCCCTTCCAAATAACGAGAGTTTCTGTTTAGTCACTATAACTGCAAGAAACAAACAGCTATATCTTTCTCAAATAATACCATAATATATTTAAAAAAACAAAAAAACAAAGGCTGGCTAAGTCCCCAATACCTTTCATCAAATGTCTGCTCATTTGTGGTTTGCTTAGGGTTAAAAATCATTAACAACTCTTCTAATACGACTAGGAACAAGACCAAGATCAAAGGCGAGAGCATAAACAAAAACAAAGAATATTATTAAATACTCAGAAAAATAGTTAACCTAAATAATGAAGAAATTCTTAGTAGTCAAAGAGACAAACGATAGGATAAAAAAACAACACAAATTAAAACTATATAATAAACCAACAATCAAACAATATACAAGGAAACATAACGAAACACCATATAAACATGAGAACTATAAAAAACAAACATAAAATCGAAGAAATTTCATTGAAAGAATTTGTAAACGTTAGAAATTCTTGAAAGTTTTCATACTGCGACGATGTGTTTCTGAGAGCTCAAGTTTATGCAAATATTCTGGCCTGATGTGAATTAGGTGGTGGATGTTGATAAAACTGACAGAGAAGTCTGGTGATAAAGGCGATGTGGCGGCGTTGATGATTGTGAGGGCAAGGGTGATGTAGGTGCTTATATATATATATATATATATATATAGAGAGAGAGAGAGAGATAGATAGATAAATTGATAGATAGATAGGTAGATGAAGGTGTGATGATGAGAGAGTTGACTATCAGATGTGATAGCTGTGCATTAGACAGTGATGGTGTGATGATGATGATAGATAGAGGCGTGTACGAAGACATGTGACGATGTGTACTCTAGAAGAAGTGTATGTGTGTGGGTGTGTGTGTGTTTGTGTGTGTGTGAGCTTGTGTATGTGTATATGTGAGATGTGCTATTTACACGTTTTTCTGCTATTTGTCGTAATTGATGCTAGTTTTGTAGAATAATTGTAGATTTCTTGTTTTTGAAAATTTCATTTTCTTTCCCCAGCTACTGCTACTATCAACGCCACCACCACCACCAACACCACCACCACCACCACCACCACCAATAACACCACCACCACCAACACCACCTCCAACAAAACAACAACAGCAACTCCACCACCAACACCAACACCACCTCCAACAAAACAACAACAGCAACTCCACCACCAACACCAACACCACCACCAACAAAACAACAACAGCAACTCCACCACCACCACCAACACCAACACCACCACTAACACTACTGCTAATATTGTCATCTGCCCCCCCCCCCCCCCCCCACACACACACATACATCACCAACAACAACAACAGCAACTCCACCACCAACACCAACACCACCTCCAACAAAACAACAACAGCAATTCCACCACCACCACCACCACCAACACCACCAACAAAACAACAACAGCAACTCCACCACCACCAACAACAAAACAACAACAGCAACTCCACCACCACCACCAACACCACCTCCAACAAAACAACAACAGCAACTCCACCACCACCACCAACACCAACACCACCACTAACACTACTGCTAATATTGTTATCTTCCCCCCCCCCACACACACACATACATCACCAACAACAACAACAGCAACTCCACCACCACCACCAATAACACCACCACCACCAACACCACCTCCAACAAAACAACAACAGCAACTCCACCACCAACACCAACACCACCTCCAACAAAACAACAACAGCAACTCCACCACCAACACCAACACCACCACCAACAAAACAACAACAGCAACTCCACCACCACCACCAACACCACCTCCAACAAAACAACAACAGCAACTCCACCACCACCACCACCAACACCACCAACAAAACAACAACAGCAACTCCACCACCACCAACAACAAAACAACAACAGCAACTCCACCACCACCACCAACACCACCTCCAACAAAACAACAACAGCAACTCCACCACCACCACCAACACCAACACCACCACTAACACTACTGCTAATATTGTCATCTGCCCCCCCACACACACACACGCATACATCACCAACAACAACAACAGCAACTCCACCACCACCACTAACACTACTGCTACTATCAAGGCCACCACCACCACCACCAATAACACCACCACCACCAACACCACCTCCAACAAAACAACAACAGCAACTCCACCACCAACACCAACAACACCAACACCACCACCACCTCACCACCACCACTAACACTACTGCTAATATTGTCATTTGCCCCCCCCCCCCACACACACACATCACCAACAACAACAACAGCACCACCACCACCACCACCACTAACACTATTGCTACTATTGTCACCTACCCTACCAACACCACCATCACCACTACCACCAACAACAACAACAGCACACAACTACTGATACTATTGAGGCTAACTCCACCACCACGACCCCCACCATCGGCACAAGCAACACCACCACTGCCCACAACACCAGCAACAGCAACAATACTACTACTACTTCTTCCAGCAGTAGCACCATCACTACTACCACTACTACTACTACAACTACTACTACTACTACTACTACTTCCACTACTACTACTGATACTGCTGCTGTTGTTGCCACTGCTGCTGCTGCTGCTGCTGCTGCTAAACAGACAACAACATCCTTTTCTCCTATGAAGAGAAGGCCACATATTTTAACGGAAAAGACAGGTTAAGCATGAATTAACCTTTCAATAATAAGACTGCTATTTCTTGTAGCGACCCTGAGGTAGTATGTAGCAAAGTCTATCTCGGTAGGGTTTGAACTGAAAACGCAATTAGACCTTATCAAATATCACAATATATTTCGTCACAAGCCATATTATTATTATTTTTTTCTATTTAATTTGGACACATTGCTTCTAGAAATAATTTCTTTTATAGGTTATCATCAACATCCTCAACATCATCAGTATTTGTGTTGCGCACTTAACCTCCTAGTGGAAATGAAGAGGCGATTCCTGACGTATGACGCTCCTTTGGCATTGAAATCTGACAAAGCCGACTATTGATAGAGAGAGAGAGAGAGAGAGAGAGAGAGATAGAGAGAGAGAGAGAGAGAGACTGGGGAATCAGCTACAGTAGACGATTGGTGCTTTATCGATGCCCCGAAAGGATGAAAGACAATGTTGATCACGTTGTGTTTTGTAATTGGGGCACATAGACCTGCACAACGAATACCACGATGCATTCTATCTGATGCACTAAAAATTCTGCTAATTCATTACCTTTGCACATACAAACATGATGGCTGCAAACTCTGTCAGATTATAGAGTTTGGTGCACTTTTAGGCTACGGCCAGCCACAAGAACCTGTAACAGATCCTGAACAAGCAATGCCCGTGTGCTGAAGGTTTTTTAAGTGCGGAAAGGCCTTGTACTCGACCAATCTCACCCTCTGAGCATCGAAAACACTACACGAAAAGGAGAACTGGTCAACATACATACATACATACATACATACATACATACATACATACATACATACATACGCACATACATACACACATACACGCATATGTATATATATATATATATATATATATATACATATATATATATATACACACAAACACACACACACACACACACACACACACACACACACATATATATATATATATATATATATATATATATATATATATATATATATATATATATATATATATATATAGAGAGAGAGAGAGAGAGAGAGAAATATAGAAATTACTTCTACAGGACTAGAACTGCCTCATTCACATGATATCATTAGGAATGTCCTTATGATTTCATACGAACGAAACAATTCTAGAGCCGTTTCTGGTGCCTCTTGATTAGTGCAGCTCGATCTGTACTTTGCATTCCGAGTGGTAAGGGCATTTAACAGTTTGCTGGATTTTTGCCAAAAATAGAAACAACAACAAAAATAACTACTACTACTACTACTACTACTACTACTACTACTACTACTACTACTACTACTACGATTACTATTACTACAATCACCACTTTCCCTACCTCCAACATTATCATCATATGCATTACGACTGTACCACCATCAGCACCAACAATAACAACTGCACTATAAGGACACCTACCAACACTGCCTCTAACAACAACCCCATCATAACCACAGCCATCACGACAAACAACAACAACAACAAGCCCTACATCCCTATCCCTGTCACACCCGTCGCCACCAATCACACCACCTCAAGCTAAAACTTAACCGACATGACACTCAAGAAAAACAAAAACAGCGACAACGACAAATACTCCCATATTCTCACCCAGCCGCCTCTATCACACTCACGGCTACAGTCACCACCATCATGACGACCACCAAAATCTAATGACTCGAGGGAATGAAAATAGAAAGAAATCTAAAGGAAAAAGCTACAAAAAGAAGGCCACCATTACTCTATAATAAAAATTCCTCCGATTACCACATTGTGTAAAAATCTTTCGCAGAATTTATTTCAAACATGGTTTCTTTCTATCATTCAGCTTATCTAGTTTTATGTCCACCTGTCTTTTTCTTTCTTTTTATTTTTCTTTCTTTCTTTCTTTCTTTCTTTCTTTCTTTCTTTCTTTCTTTCTTTCTTTCTTTCTTTCTTTCTTTCTTTCTTTCTTTCCTTCTTTTTTCTTTCTTTCCTTTCGTTCTTTCCTTTTCTTTCCTTTTTCTTCTTTTTTTTTCTTTCTTACTTTATTTATTCATTTATTTCGTTCTGTTTCAATTCCTCCTTCTCTCTCTCTCTCTCTCTCTCTCTCTCTCTCGCTCGATCTTTCTCTCTCTCTCTCGATCTATCTAACTATCTATCAATCCCTATCACATTTCCCTTTCTATCCAGTATTTCTTCCACTCTCTACATATAAATGTTATAGCCCCAAGGCAAACTCTACTCGATAGAAAGCGAAACGTTAGATGCCAGCAATATGTATAATTTGTAAGCAGAAAGAATCTCTAATCTCTGAATATGTCCAAATTCCTGGACCAAGTTCTTGTAGTAGTAGTAGTAGTAGTAGTAGTAGTAGTAGCAGCAGCAGTAGCAGCAGCAGAAGTTATCGTAGTATGTAAATATACGCATACATACATGTATACATACATACAAACTAGCCCATATATAGGTGTGTCAGAAAAGTTCCAGGACTGATGTCACAAAAGATTTATTTCAAACCCAAACTTGAAACTAAGAGTTTTCTCCTTCAAAGTAATCCCCCTGGAGTATGTAACTGTAATCTTAGCTCTCTGCAGCGATCAAACTTTTTTCTTCATAATTTTATATACATATCCTCTGTTTCAGGTCGTCAAGCAATGAGCACAGAGCAACGAACAAACTTGCAGTTTCTAGTACGGTTGGGGAAAACTCCGTCAGAAGCACTGGGATTGGTGCAGCATGTCTATGGAGACGAGACGATGTCACGCTCACGTGTTTTTGAGTGGTGAAAGACGTTTAAAGAAGGACCCGAGGACGTGGAAGATGACCCCAGGAGCGGAAGGCCCTCAACAACCAGGACTGAGGTCAACGCTGAGCGCGTCAGGCAGATGGTGTGTAGCGATCATCGGCTGACTGTTCAACTGATGGCAAATGAGCTGGGTATGAATCGGACAGCGTCTGGAAGATTCTCACTGAAGATTTGGATTTGAAGATTTGGCGGAAAGTCTGCGCGAAGATGGTGCCAAAACTGCTGAACCATGACCAGAAGGGTCGACGCATGCAAGTGTGCCAGGACAACCTCGAGCATCTTGAAATCGAAACAGACTTGCTAGAGACAGTCATCACCGGTCATGGATCTTCGAGTACGACCCGGAGGCGACCCGTTTTGCAGACGTGGACGACATCAAAAAGGCCGTGACGACGGAACTGCGGATGATCCCGGAAAAATCCTTCCAGGAGTGCATGCAAGTGTGGCAGAAAAGGATGGGAAAGTGCATTAGACTCCAGGGGGGTTACTTTGAAGGAGAAAACTCTTAGTTTGAAGTTTGGGTTTGAAATAAATCTTTTGTGACATCAGTCCTGGAAATTTTCTGACACACACACCTCGTATATATATATATATATATATATATATATAGTTAAAAGAATAGAGGTGAAACACACACGTTATTATATATTAGTAAACGGAATAGAAAATGCTGACAAATTGTTCACAGTGAAAAATAGTTTAATTAGGAATAAATGATAATTAGTAATTGTATTGGTTAGTATTCAGTTTTGGTTTTAAGTTTTATCGGTTGCGCATTTCTAAATGCTTTTTAAAAATAATTTTGAGATAGAACGTCCGTGATGTTTGCTCTGATCTGATTAGTTTTGGGAATTCTACCTGTTTTTATGTTAAAAAAATTGCTCCAGCGCTATTAAAATTATTTTTTGCGCCAATTCGTGTTGCAAAAATTATTGTGGTCAAAACAATTTTGATTGGTCGGTAGAGGTCATGTGAATGTAAAAAATTGATTTTGCGCCAAGACTCAGAAATGACTCTTTCACAACAAATATGTGTGTGTGTGTGTGTGTGTGTGTGTGTGTGTGTGTGTGTGTGTGTGTGTGTAGTAGTAGTAAATTGTTCGTTGTTGTGATAATGGTTAGCAGGGATGTGTGTGCGGACCGCAGCCTGTTGACAGTTCAAATGCCTATTAAGACAAGTGTGTGTGTGTGCGTGTGTGTGTGTGTGTGTGTGTGTGTGTGTGTGTGTGTGTGTGTGTGTGTGTGTGTGTGTGTGTGTGTGTGTGTGTGTGTGTGTGTGTGTAGCAGAGTAATTCGTGGTAGAGGGATGGTCAGTAGGAATGTGTCTGTAAGGGAGTGAGGGGATATTTTAACATGTCAAAATATATTTTTCAGCTCTTGTCTTCTACGGAGAAGTGTGTGTGTGTGTGTGTGTGTGTAGCAGAGTAATTCGTGGTAGAGGGATGGTCAGTAGGAATGTGTCTGTAAGGGAGTGGGGGATATTTTAACATGTTAATTTGAGATCATTGGGTGAGGGAGACCTATAATAGCAGGCACCGCTTGCGAAACCCACCGCCTTAGCAACTTCATTGATACCCTTCTCAAGCCCTTTCTCAAACACATCAAAAGCTATATAAGGGACGACCTAGATATGCTCAATCACCTCCCTAATATGCCACTTTCTGAACAAACCCTACTAGTGACGTTCGACGTAGTCAACCTATACTCCAACATCCCCCACAACCTAGGAATAGAAGCTATCCAATTCTGGCTGGATAATTTCCACAATGAACTCCCACAACGCATCAAAAAAGAATTCGTGATAGAGGGACTCACATTTATCTTGGAGAACAATTACTTCGTTTTCAATAACAAACCCTACAGGCAGAAATCTGGGACCGCTATGGGAATGAAAACAGCCCCCACTTATGCCAACCTAGTCATGGGATACCTGGAAATCACCCTCTACACTAAAGTCCTAAACAAATTTGGAAACACTCTCCACTTACACATAGAAAGGAACTGGAAGCGATATCTAGATGACTGCTTCATCCTTTGGCACGAAAACATCGAAAAACTTAAAGAATTTCACACCCTTATAAATGGGCTCAACACGAATATTAACTTCACGATGGAATACATCCATCAACAACTGCCCTTCCTCGACATCCTCATTAAGATCCATAACAAAAAAATAGAAACAGACATATACTACAAGCCCACAGACTCCAAGCAATATCTTCCTTTCAACTCTTGCCACCCTAGACACGTTAAAATTAATATTCCCTACAACTTAGCCAAGAGAATCTGTACTATAGTCTCCAATAAAAACACCTGCTACTTACGGCTACAAGAACTAAAGGACACACTCATAGGAAGGGACTACCCTGCATCACTAATTGACAATGGAATCCAACGTGCCCCAAAACTCAGTACCCAGGATCTTAGACACCCTAAAGTAAATCAACCGAAACTAAAAGCTCTTCCATACACCTCCAGACACAACCCCCTCAACAATGAGGCCTTTGACACCATCCTCCAGAACATCCCTGTGTTGAAAAAGGACCATAGAATGAACCAAATCCTACGAACACACGATATCATAAAGAGCAGAATACAATCTAAGTCAATGAAAAACATCCTAACACATGCCAAAGTACTGCCAACCACAACAACGAAACCCACAGTAAAAAAATGCGATAGACCCAAGTGTGGCATTTGCATCAACCTAATAGAGGGTTCGGAATTCTATTTCAAAGAAGGACAACGTTTTATAGTAAAACACAATTTCACATGTGCATCGGAAAATCTAATATATGTATTAACCTGTTCAGGTTGTCGAGAACAATACATAGGCCAGACGAAAAACAGCCTCCGCCAACGCATGACTGTCCATAGATCCCAAATTAAAATACGGGAATACAGGAAAATACCACTGAGTGAAAACATTGATACCTGTGCCGCCCAAAATCATCCCAACTTCAGAATCTTTCCCCTCTACAAATTTAAAGATAATGCCACGCACACCCAGCGCATCAGCAAGGAATCTTACTTTATTAACAAATACGGACCCCGTCTAAACATTTCTCCCTAAGACGAACCCACAACATACACACGTCAACATACATACCTACATCAGCACACATCTCTACCCACATATAAACACAATGACATACGTAAACACACATGTTCTATGGTGCAACACAAAAAATATATATATATGTATATATATATATATAGTGAATATATGTATGTATATATAGTGAATATCATTTCACACCTTTTATTGTTAAGGTTTTTGATGTTCTATTGAGAGAATCGATTTTACTGAAAATATCGAATAATCTACACCATTTTACCAGGAAAAAAATACTGGTCCCCCCCCCCCCCACACCACACACATTCTCACACACACACACACATATATACACACACGTACACACGCGTACATTAACATACAAAGAGACTTATACACACACACACACTTCTCCGTATAAGACAAGAGCTGAAAAATATCTTTTAACATGTTAAAATATCCCCCACTCCCTTACAGACACATTCCTACTGACCATCCCTCTACCACGAATTACTCTGCTACACACACACACACACACACTTCTCCGTATAAGACAAGAGCTGAAAAATATCTTTTGACATGTTAAAATATCCCCCACTCCCTTACAGACACATTCCTACTGACCATCCCTCTACCACGAATTACTCTGCTATACACACACACACACACACACACACACACACACACACACACACACACACACACACACACACACACACACACACACACACACACACACACACACACACACACACACACATACACACACACACACTTGTCTTAATAGGCATTTGAACTGTCAACAGGCTGCGGTTCGCACACACATCCCTGCTAACCATTATCACAACAACGAAAACTTTACTACTACTACACACACACACACACACACACACACACACACACACACACACACACACATATTTGTTGTGAAAGAGTCATTTCTCAGTCTTGGCGCAAAATCAATTTTTTACATTCACATGACCTCTACCGACCAATCAAAATTGTTTTGACCACAAGAATTTTTGCAACACGAATTGGCGCAAAACATAATTTTAAAAGCGCTGGAGCCATTTTTTTAACATAAAAACAGGTAGAATTCCCAAAACTAATCAGACCAGAGCAAACATCACGGACGTTCTATCTCAAAATTATTTTTGAAAAGCGTTTAGAAATGCGCAACCGGTAAAACTTAAAACCAAAACTGAATACTAACCAATACAATTACTAATTCTCATTTATTCCTAATTAAACAATTTTTCACTGTGAACAATTTGTCAGCATTTTCTGTTCCGTTTACCAATATATATATATATATATATATATATATATATATATATATATATATATATATATATATATATATATATATCACGATAGATTAACGGAGCCATAGACTCTCGCTATTCCCTGTCAATAATGTGCTCAAAGGAGAAGGAATCCTGGGCTCTTTAAAATGCAATATGTTGAAAATTAACACGCTAAAGAGAGATAGTGCGCCATCAATAAAACAGGGAAAAACCACCAGTGTATGGAATCTATAACCTATGAAAGGCAGGGTAGACACACGATAATTAAAAATATAAGTTAAAGTGTATATAAAAACCTCTATAACTATATAAAACACACGTAAAAATAAAAAGAGATCTGTTTCGCCAATAATTTGTTGACAGAAATAAGTAGTTCATGGTTCATCAGCGTGTATAAGGCTATCCATTTCAGACAACTCTAAGAGAATTTAAAGTTACCTTTTCAACATATTGTATTTTAAAGAGCTCAGAATTCCTTCTCCTTTGAGCACATTATTGACAGGGAATAGCGAGAGTCTATGGCTCCGTTAATCTATCGTGATATTTCGCTCCTTATAACAATCTTTCCTCTCTCACTGTTTGGTTGAGTACACTCCTCTGAGTGGTTTTGGGCTGCCCTTTCTAGCAGCTCGTCCCTCATACACCACTGGTTCCCTGCCCTAAACACGTTGTGACTTTTCTCTCCAACGTGTAGCTGGACAGTCGCTTTAAATTCTCTTAGAGTTGTCTGAAATGTATAGCCTTACACACGCTAACGAACCATGGGTATTTACTTCTGTCAACAAATTATTGGCGAAACAGATCTCTTTGGATGTGTACGTGTGTTATATAGTTATAGAGGTTTTGTATATACACTTTAATTTATATTTTTAATTACCGTGTGTCTACCCTGCCTTTCATAGGTTATAGATTCCATACACTGGTGGTTTTTCCCTGTTTTATTGATGGCGCATTATTTCTCTCTAGTGTGTTACCATTTCAATATATTGTATATATATATATATATATATATATATATATATATATAAGTATGTACACTAACATACATATATGTATACAGACGTACAGTAGTATGTATATATATATACATACATGCAGATATATATATATATGTACGTATGGATTCACCGAACATTTATTATAATGCTCGGTGTGTTTGAAAAACAAACATCCCGTAATAAGCCGTAGTGTCTAGCAAATATCGTTGCTAGTTTGTTCAACATTGACAAAGGAACGCTGTACTAGTTTCAAGCTTATTAGCTATCGTCAGCAACGTATACCTTCCTGCCAGATTGTTGAACGTATATACTTACCTTATGCATATTAACGGCTGAGTAGCCCAATTTGCATATCGAGTGGGTTAATCGGCCGGGTGCACCGAAAACGATAAACGGAAAAAATGAAACGAAATTTCATTTCCCACTCTTAGTACGGCTGTTACTTAAATATAAGTATATACACGTACATACATATATGTATACGTACTATGAGTGGGAAATGAAATTTCGTTTCATTTTTTCCGTTTATCGTTTTCAGTGCACCCGGTCGATTAACCCACTCGATATGCAAATTGGGCTACTCAGCCGTTAATATGCATAAGGTAAGTATATACGTTCAATAATCTGGCAGGAAAGTATACGTTGCTGACGATAGCTAATAATCTTGAAACTAGTACAGCGTTCCTTTTTCAGTGTTGAACAAACGAGCAACGATCGTTGCTAGACACTACGGCTTAATACGGGATGTTTGTTTACAAACACACCGAGCATTATAATAAATGTTCGGTGAATCCATACGTACATATATATATGTGTGCATGTATGTGTATATATATACATACTACTGTACGCCTGTATACATATATGTATGTACGTGTACATACTTATATTTAAGTAACAGCCATACTAAGAGTGGGAAATGAAATTTCGTTTCATTTTTTCCGTTCATATATATATATATATATATATATATATATATATATATATATATATATATATATATATATATATATATATATATATATATATATATATATATATATATGTATATATATATATATATAAATGTAATCCGAGTTTTACGAATATTAATAATAACATTCGATTCGTTTGAAATTATGCAAACAATAATCATTTTTGAAGCCATGTCAGTAGAATGAGTTCCTCATTCTTGCTCTTATGTTGGCATGTAAACAGAACCGTAGACACTAATGTTTCTGGGTATTACCCTTCATCAGTAGAGTTATTATTATTATCATCATTATATATATATATATATATATATATATGTGTGTGTGTGTGTGTGTGTGTGTATGTGTGTATAAATGAGGTGTTAATAATTGTAAGTGAATCAAATGACACCTAAGAAATATAACTTTAGCAGCTGCATTCAATACGCCTACTTTATTAAAAATGCAAGTATGAATCTTTATGTTTGCATGATATATGTGTAATTGTCTGTATGTGCATATGTATGCATGAAGTGTATGTATGTATGTAAGTATGTAGGTATGTATATTCTTCTGGTTTTATAATTTCACAAATGTTTGCCAATAGAAAGAGAGTAGGTTTCTAACACAGATAGAGGACTCTCTTATTGGAATTTACACAACATCAACTAGGTAGATATGTATGCATGTCTCCTTGCATGCATCTATGAGCAGGTATGGATGTTATTGTATGTGTGGATGTTTATGTTTTGAGTTTCATGTGTGCATCTGCATATGCTTTGTATTTGTACATGTGTATATACATATGTATGTGTGTATGTATGTATGTGTGTATGTATGTACGCATTTATGTATGTATGTATTCATGTATATGTATCTACGAATAGACGGTTATCCGTTGTATGATTTCAAAAAATAACCTTTGTTTTTGCTTTTGTTGTTATTTAGCGCTAATGTATTTGAAATACCACCACCCTGTCTTTTAGGGACATGCAGGTATACGTTGTATAATGTGACATTTCCCTCTTTAAGACTCTAATATAATTGTTTCTCCTTTTGGCACAAGGCCAGTAATTACGCCAGTGCATTACTGGTGCTTTATTTTATCGACCCTGTAAGGATGAAAGGCAAAGTTTACCTCGGCGGGATTTGAACTTAGTGGTGGATTGGAAGAATCGGTAGAGGGTTGGACACCATGCATTGTAGCATAATTACGCCCCTTTACGGTCTGAGTTCAAATCCCGCCGAGGTAAACTTTGCCTTTCATCCTTACGGGGTCGAGAAAATAATTGTTTCTCCTTTTGGCAGAAGGCCAGTAATTTCCCCAGTGCATTACTGGTGCTTTATTTTATCGACCCCGTAAGGATGAAAGGCAAAGTTTACCTCGGCGGGATTTGAACTCAGACCGTAAAGGGGCGTAATTATGCTACAATGCATGGTTTCCAACCCTCTACCGATACTGCCAATCCACCACTATAATGTTAATTGATATTTGGCTGTTATATCAGGCAGATCAATTGGTGGCGCGGAGTCTTTTATATTGATTCGTAATATTGCTTAGCTGTGTGGCTCTGGTTGAGGGTGGGACTATATAAACCGGATGTTATCCACTGCGGGAGATGTTCGTGTCAACATTACTGAAAATCGTAGAACATGGGAACTGTCAAATATTGGTCACTATAGTAAGAGTGGCGCCAGGTTCAGTTGACATTCATATTATATATTTGTTTTAAAAATGTAACGGGAAATCCTACAGATAAGCATAAATCCTGCGAGACTTTCGTAAACTATGAATATTTTACCATTTTCAAAAAGCAAAAATATCATTAACTGGCATTAATCCATACAGATTATGTTGTGAACACTCCCACTCCACCCTAACACCTGGGGAATTACGAATTAATAGTCAACGAATATAATTTCAATGGAAGAAGCAATAAGTAGCCAGGGTATATAAATTTGTCAAAAATGCCCAAGAAAAAAAAAAAAAGAAAACAAAGAAAGAAAGAACGAAAACAAAACCAAAAAATATCTTACAAACCAATACAGAAAAATCGTGTCAGGAGTAAAAAATAGAGAGAGAGCATTTCATAAAAAAAGTTATAAGTGAAAAAGTAAGGTAGACTGCAAAAAATGCTTAGGTATTTCTAAACCTCGAATACACTCGCACGCACACACACACACACACACACATATATATATATATATATATATATGTGTGTGTGTGTGTGTGTGTGTGTGTGTGTGTGTGTGTGTGTGTGTACTTTGGTGGGGCAGTTGGTGTTTGGTGGCCATGTGTGTCTGTCTGAGTGCACACTACTTTTTTTAGCCCCTTGCACTAAACATAAGTCCTCCGTGGTCCCTGGTTATACATATATGATAATAAATTCATCAATATGATAATACAGTTATATTAGACAAATTGCAACAAACATGGGAGCAACAAAAATCAAAATCAAAAGTGCACGCATATATATATACAGATATGATAAGGAAAGAGAAGGAAATAAGATTAAATTTGTGGTGACGGTGATGATGGTATTGGTGGTGATAGTGCAGGGGGGTCGTCGTGGTGGTGCTGGTGGTGATTGTGGCGCCATTGATGAAGATGATGGTGGCGGTATATGTGTTGGTGGTAGTGATGATTGTGTAGATGGCGGTAGGGAAAGAGGTGACGACGAATTACTATTAGTCTTACGTTCATAGTATGAAATTATTTGTGTCAAATATCAAAATATGTATTCTATGTCCCCAGCTTGACATGAATATATGGAAATATATACATGTCGATGCATATATTGTAATATAGGAAGTAGGGAGGTAGATATATTAAAAAAGCAGAAAGATAATGGTACAGATCATTTTCAGACAAAACTTATGTCTTAAAGATTACACACATATATATACAAATATACACACATGTATATATATAAATGAAAGGTATAGAAAACATTGTAGAAAAAAGCCAACAGTATTTCATAATATATAAGTATATATATATATATATATATGTGTGTGTGTGTGTGTATGTGTGGTTATGTCTGTATATATATATATATATATGTATATATTTATGTGTATATATATATATATATATACATACATACATAATAGGCGTATGTCAATGCATATACAATATGTTTATGTACAATAAACATACACGAGTCTCGCTATCAGTATGAGTGTTTCAAACTGTGGTTATGTCCCAACTACGCCTGTAGTCACGTGAGAACAGCAAATACTTGTGGTTCAAGTGTTGTATCTATTTTCACTGATATCTATTCTCTACAAATGCTTATGGTGTGAAATTAACAAGGCTGTGTTAATTAGCAGTAGTACTAACGCAGAGAGATTATATAACAGTTTATTTTACCTTTATAACGAGTGCGTAAACTTCACAGTAGATGGTTAGTATCTTGGAACACTAGCGTTTGGCGTTCTCACACGTCTAGTAAAGTAACTGTAAAATGAGCATAGCTTTAAATGCTTGTAGCGGGATTTCTGTGTGTCTATTATATATTAACATATTGCGTATGCAATTATATATGTCATTTTTATGAATCTTGCCGTGTTAGGGCTACTGTTGATCTATGCATAAATACACCTATATTTATTTGCTAGCAAGCACAAATAGAGTGATCTGATTGCATCACGTGTCAAGCATATTAACTAACGGCACACGTTATCTTCAATTGACGAGACACTTCTAGAAAATTCAACCATCATGTCTCTGAATATATAAAGTCTAAAGTCTTTCCTAAGCTCGGCTACTTATCAGGCCAGTGCTTATTGGTGTTGAGAGTACAAGACTTCCTTCCCTCTCTGGACAGGGCGTCAGTCGTTTGCAGAATTAAACCTCGAGCTACCGTTGCCATACATTTTCACCTGAGTATCCTGGAGCAACATTAAATGAAGTATTTTGCTCAAGAACACAACCCGTCCCAAAAATTGAGAGATAGATAGATAGAAAGATAGATATATAGATAGATAGATAGACAGACACAAATATAGACAGATAGATAGATAGGCAGATAGGCAGATAGATTGATAGGTAGACATACAGAATTATCTCCCTTCTTCCCCTAGAGCTTCTGACAATTGCCGCTAGGTCTTTCTCCTAGAGATTTCTTTTTTGCGTTCGGTATTTGGTACATACCTCTTTAATCAAATTATCCAAATCCATTATATTGGGCGACATGAATTATTTCGCTTAATTCGTTTTATTTTTAATTATGCAAATCTTTTTTAACATATTCGAAACTCTTTTTCTGTGTAAATATTTATACACTGATTAGAATGTTTTGTTAGACTGCGCTATGCTTATTAAATCGAATAGACAGATATGTGCCCTTAGTTGTTCCTCGCCTGCAAACAAAGTTAAGTCTGACCTTTCCATAAGAATGTAAATTAACTTGAGAATTAAAACTTAATTTATTGAAATTGTCCCCCCTTTATATTTTGAGTCGCAAAATCAGTTTTCCTTTACTGATTTATTTAGATGGGGTCTAGAATATTGTATGTGTGCAAATATACAAACATTATATATATAGGGCGGTGGATTGGCAGTATCGGTAGAGAGTCGGACACCATGCTTTGAAGCATAGAGTTACGTCCCTTTATGATCTGAGTTCAAATCCCGCCGAGGTTAACTTTGCTTTTCATCCTTACGGGGTCGATAAAATAAAGTACCAGTAATGTACTGGTAAATTGCTGGCCTTGTGCCTAAAATAGAAACAATTATATATATATATATATACATACGTACATACATATATATATATATATATAAATATATATATATATATATATATATATATATGCGTGTGTGTGTGTGTGTGTCTGTGTGTGTGTGTGTAAATAGATTTTAAGTCAGTGCTGCAGCATATGTACAAATTTAATTTGCATATTATAATTGTTTCGATATCGATCAGGTGAGGGTACAACCAAGGTGACGGGCCCCCACTCTTTTTCGATATCTCGCCCGATCTTATATGGGCAAATACACAACTAAACTGTTTATATATATATGCATACCGCCACCTCCCACACAATTAAGCGAGTGAAACGAATTTTGTGTCTTTAAATGCGACCAGCATGACGTAAGATTACCAAGAATAAGTACCAATTATAAGTGGTATTCGATATATGCAGTTATCTATCATACACAAATCGATTGAACACTCATATCTTTGACAAACAAGTCCAAGAATTTGTCACTACATTTCAAAGAAATTAGCCAGACAGATATGTAAGACAAGTATATGAAATAAAAAATATATATCTTCATAATACACTAAGTGACAGGAACTCTTATTAGATAGACATTGAATAAATTGTATTTCAACATTATGCATTGAAAAACATTTCAAGCATTTAAATAGTGAAATTTAGTATTGGCTATGTTGTAAACATATCGTCAATTTGAAAAGAGATAACATTTTATGGGATTAAAATTTCTATGGAATGAAACAAATTTAATATTGTGTGATCTCATGAAAAAAATGTGGGCGTAGTTTTGAAGTAAGTTTCCTTTATTAGTATGACGAATGGCACTGATTAGAATAACGGCAAACCAGCTTATTTGGCAAATTTTATTACACATCCAGGTATTCGTTTTCAAGCTATAGGCATATATATATATATATGTTTATGTATATATACATACACAAACACGCTCCATAACAATAATAATAATGTTAATGGTAGGAACAACAACAAACATAATAACAATAATAGCAACACACACAACTATGGCGATAGACATAATGACAACCCCTTAGAGAAACTATTCTTCAATCCAGCTGACAAATCATATCAAATGAGTAATATTTATCCTACAGGGTTATCCTTTAATAAAAGGGTTTGTATACAACAACAAATAGATGACGAGACAGAAGCACAGTTCACCATAGCTAGAAATAAGACTAGACATATAGTAGACTATACTAAGAGACAAAGCAGACCAGAGATCCAACAACTTGGAAGGAAACCTGTAGAAGGGTTAGTTAGCCTCAAGCAGCGCACAAGGGATGGTGAGGTAGTATGTCTACCCACGGATAAGTTTGGTAGGATGTCAAGAGACAGCATGCCGAACTACATCAAGGCTATGCAACTCCACATCACCAACACGAGCGAAATTACACAGCAAATACATGAGGGGAGAGAGAAGATCCTCAGCGCTCACATGATGATGTGGACCGACATCCAAAAGCCAAGCAGACGAACTGCTACCAACATCCAGGCGTCTAACAATGACATACCACACTTGTATGGGCTCCGCAAAGACCATAAGGCAGTCGACGACACGACAACAGGACCACCAACAAGACCTGTATGTGGAGCCAATATTGCTAGCAACTACAGGATATCCTACTTCCTCTAAATGGTTATATGCCACATAATCAAGATGCCCCCAGGTGTATGTAGCAGTACAGAGGACCTCCTCAGCCGAATCAATGAATGTAACAAAAACAAAAACCTGTCTAACTGCATAATGGGCAGTAGGGACGTGGTATCACTATACACATCCATTAACATTGATTTTGCTGTGGAAAAATGTGTGGAGATGATCAGTGAGAGGGAGGTGCAGTTCTGCGACAGCGACACAGACGAACTGGGCCTCCTACTTAGACTTACCTATGACACTGACTACCTAGACAGCCATGAGCTTAGCCGTTTCTGTCCCAGTAGACCCATAAGAGGTAGACCCCCCACAATAACCTCAATGGCAAAAATAAACTCCCTGGGAAGGTGGGTTGGGTGGACTAAAGCCATACGGAACCCCAAAAACAACGATCAGGTAAGAAAAATGATCGCACATGCAATAGGGTCTAGTATTATAACTACCCTAAAGGGCCACATATTCAAATTCAATGATCTACACCTAAAATGAGGGAGCAGCCATTGGCGTCAGCATAGCTGGTGATGTTGCCAGCGTTTTTATGGTATGTTGGGAAAGGAGACTCAAAGATCTCCTTGATGAGATCTCCATAGACCTCATCATGTACTCTCGTTACGTAGACGACATTAATATAGTAACAAGAACACCCCCACAAGAGAGTACTAACAAGTATGATTTAGAATGTAGCTCAATGGAAAGCATCCAGCAGATAGCTAATTCCATACACCAGAGTATAACTGTAATTATCGACTACCCTTCCAAACACTCTAACAGTAGACTACCTGTATTAGACACGGAACTCTGGATTAGCACTATAGACGAGAGGGCTCAAATTCTCCACTCATACTACGCTAAACCCATGGCCTCCAAATACCTGATACTCAAAAACTCAGCAATGTTCAGTAGTGCTAAGTTTAATATTCTGATCGCAGTCTTGGTACGAGTGATGAAGAACATGGTCTGCATGTGAGACCCAACAGAAATGGAAAGACACATCCAACACTTCATCAACCGCATGCAGTTCTCTGGCTACAACCAAAGAGACAGAATCAGAGTATACGAAGGAGCCACGGAGAAGTATAAGACCCTCATAGAACTGGACATGAAAGGAATTTGCCTATTATACACGTGCAAATCATGGAATAGCTTAGATATGGAAAGCCACCTCATGGTACGACAACCAGAGATACCAGAGTGTCATGTTCTTGGACGCTACCTCTCGAGGAAAATTAGCTAACCAGTGTAGAAAGGCCCTGAGAAAGACCCACTTAAAGTTTAAGGCGGTAGAAAAGCCAGGAACTACCATATATCCCTTATCAGCAAAACATACCCTTTCAAGAAAACCCACTGTACTAATAGGAAATGTATTATATGTAAAGTGAACCCCCAGATAAACTGTAAAACTAGAAATGTAGTCTATCGCATAAGATGTACAGAGGGTACTTGCAGAAATATGACAACGACATACATAGGCGAGACAGCTCGTAGCATAGGTGAAAGGATAGACCAACACTGGGGGGAACTAAAAGGACGAAAAAACGGTTCAGAACTATACGAACACGCCAGACAACAACATGACGGTAACATAGACAACATAGAAATTAAAACAATATCTAAACATAGAAATGACCTAGCAGATGGGCAATTCAGAGAGGCATGTGAAATAGAACCTAGAAGGCCAAAGATAAACAGAAAAAATGAATGGAATAACAACAACACCTAAACAAACAATACTGACCTAAGAGAAATATAAATAAATAAATAAATAAATATATATATACACAAGCACAATAGCAACAAACACATATAAACACACACTAGTAAACTAAGATAGAATACAATAAACCAAAACACAGTCACCCAAACGCGAACAAACACGAAACACTATACACACACGCAAACGCATGCGCAGAGAAGAAGACAAAAAATAAATAAATAGATTAAATAAAGATGGCGTAGATATACAATACAACGGGAGGAACATAATAATAGCCCACTGACGATGTTGCAGATGTGCAACGAAAGAACTTTGTTAGACTATATATACTATATATATATGTTTGTGTCTATATTATATCTTATTTGACAGTCGGTCAGTCAATGGTAAACATTGAGGACGGAATAAATTAACTGATATAAAAGATACAGAAGCGAAAACCAACCAAACAGTGAATGTATTCTGTTATTAATTCTGGCAATATTATTACAACAATATGACCCTCCCCAAGTATAACAATATATATATATATATATATACTATATATATATATATATATATATATATATATATATATATATATATATATATATATAAGGGCTTACTGATGATTTCTCCCGAATGAAACAGTTTTAGCCATTTCTATATTAAATATTTGAATATAATCTAAAGAATCTTAAGAACGTTGTATACGATTCTTTGTGATATTCGCTTTAGTTTTCTGCACGCTGTGTTCAAATACGGCCTAAGTCAATCTTGCATTTCATCCATTCGAGGTTCACCCACCCCCTTCTCTCTCAATCTATCTATCTATCTATCTATCTATCTATCTATCTATCTATCTATCTATCTATCTATCTATCTATCTCTATCTCTCTCTCTCTCTCTCTCTCTCTCTCTCTCTCTGATGAAAGGTATCGGCTGTGTTCAGGCCTGGAGAGGACATGAGATTCTCAAGTTTGATAAAAAGCTGAAGATACGTAAAAACGACTCGGTCAGGATTTACATGTACATAGATAGATATATGTTTTACTTTGTATATATACATAAGCGCAGACATGGCTATATGATGTAAGGAAATATTTTCACAATCAAGGGATTTCGGGTTCAGTTTCACATATATATTCTGCTTTAGGCTTATACTTACCAATGCTTACTGAGGCAAATTTGGTAGACAAAACTGTCGTGTCTCGCATCAGTCCAGGTCATTATTTGTTTGCATGTATTTATGCACAGTAACTCAGTTGTTCGTCAAAAGGTGATCGATAAATTACTTAGCATATTTGAAAAAAAAAAAAATGCACTACGGTTGATATAATAGATTAAATCCCTTTTAAGCTATGCTCATGTTTGGCTGCGCTCTAATGACTGAAACTAATAACTAAATATCATTATATATATATGAGGGCGGTGAATTGGCAGTATCGGTAGAGGGTCGGACGCCATGCTTTCTAGCATAGTTACGTCCCTTTACGATCTGAGTTCAAATCCCGCCGAGGTTGACTTTGCCTTTCATCCTTACGGGGTCGATAAAATAAAGTACCAGTAATGCACTGGGTAATTGCTGGCCTTGTGCCTAACATAGAAACAATTATATATATATGTATAATGGCAGCACCACGGCATGATCCCAGGCCATCGGTTGAAGCAGGTAAAAGAGTATATATATATATATATATATATACACACAGACACACACACGCGCACACACACACACACACACATATATATATATATATATATAAAACATGTTGCTAGATTTTAAAAGTTCTTGCATCTCAGGCAGATATCTGTTTATATTTTCCTTTATATTTCTGCTTCCACTAATTTCGTAGAGTAACTAGTGTATAATATAGGGGTGGACTGGTGTTTGCTTTTATATAAAGAGGCCATTAGCATTGTTTGAGAATAACAAAGAAATAAGAGAAAATGTATTGCCAGTGATGGACTGAAGGAGATGAAAGGGAGATAATGGAAGGTATTAGAAAGGTTGAACGGGATGGCAAAAAAATCTAAAGAAATGAATGAGTAAACAAATGAAGATCAACGAAAAACGTGAAATAGTGAAAACATTTCAAGAGAACAAAGGATATATATACATATATATATATATATAGAGAGAGAGACAGATATATATATATAGACATATATATATATATATATATATATATATGTATATACATACACACACATACATGCATATAAGCTTACTCACACACACATGTATACTATGCACGTATGTGTGTGTACATGTAAATTTATATATATATATATATATATACATACATATATATATATATATATATATATATATATATATATATATATACATATATATATATTGTGTGTGTGTCGTGTGTATGTGTGTGTGTGTGTGTATAACGTTCATGATGGGATGTCATGTCATGTCAAAAAATACCGACCGGAAAGATCCAGAAAACAGATTGTTGCTTTGAGAGAGGACTGAAGATAATATTTGACAAAGAATTAGATAAAGCCATTAAAATATGACGGACCACATAGAAAAGAGACAATAAGTTAATGTGTGCATGTATGTCAGTGTATCAATGTGTACGTGGGTATGTGTCAAACATGTATGTGTTTATGTCTGTGAATATAATACGTGAGTGCGTGTTGGCTGTCTACATGTTTATGTTTGAGACTGTTAATGTCTATATATGTGTGGGATCTATACATATTTAAGTTTGTGTCTCTATAAATGGATAAATGTATGTGTAGTGTTTGTTGAAAGAGTAACGAAAAGTCTAATGTAGTTTAGGATTGAAGCACGAGTGTGTGAGTGAGGCGGCAAGTGAGGCGGCAAGGAATATATAGGGTGTAATCAAAGAAGCGAAATATATATATACTTTTCTGCCCTCTTCAATTTGTAACCCCCCCACACACACCTTATCACCGTCATTATATTTCTCCTCCATCCATCTAGTCTACAATGTGTACCCGGCTATAGTTAAATAGTTGCTAAGCAGAAGTGGCATTCAGAATTTTCTGGAATCTCACGAACACACACGCAGTTTGTTTACATACACATACATACAATATAAATTAGTATATACACACACACACACACATATATATATATATATATATATATATATATATACAGGCATATATATATATATATACACGCATATATCGATACACACACACACACACACACACACACACACACATATATATATATATATATATATTTTGTAATGTAAGCACAAACACAGGGATGCAAAAACACGATGTCTTATTAATATGACGCTTAGGAGGAAGTACGGGAGGGTGTTTGGACGTAAGTCCATCTTCGGGAAAGGGAGAGTTTTTGGAGAGAGAGAACACGCTGTAACATCGGTGTTTTTAAGAAGATTGGGGTGGTAGGTGCGTGGTTCAGCATTCGTGAGTGCGTGCCGAGGTAGAGAGTCCAGGTGCGTTATGTGTGTGCCGGTGGGTTGAATTTCGTAGGTGTGCATTATTACTTTTGTTTGTGTGTGTTGCATGTACACGTGCGTATATATTTTTAAAAGAGTGTGTATATGTGTATGTCCTAGCTCTCACTCACTCACATACACACACAAACACACACAAGCGCACACACACACACGCATACTTGCACACGCATACATACATATATATATATATATCCATATTTGGTCGGCAGCTGAGAGAAACGAGTACACAATACCGAAGTAGATGTTTAATATTAATTTATAATAAGGTTTGTCTGATGACCCTGTGATAAACAGGCGAAACTCCAGAGTAGCAAAACTCACTTATTACACTTAATATAAATGAATATTTATATGTATACATATATAAAATGAGTTTGTGCGTGTGTAAATAACTTATTACAGGTTAGAATATATAAACATGAATAGTGAACAATCTACGTTATATACATATTCTCTATTTTGATGCAGAAACATTATACATTCTTCGTGAGAACATTGTTTCATCTTGTTCAACTTTTTGAGTATGTCTTCGATTGTTGCATAGAGAACGTTGTTGAAAACACCATGTCGATAAAAATAATAAAAAAATAACAAAATAAATAATATAATGTATAATCTAGATCTCATTAAATCTAATGGTATGCAATGGAACTCCGTCGCCCTCGCCGACACGGTGTGCTACATGACAGGCGCTTTGAATTACAGGTGAAAACCAACAGACGGAGTTCCATAGAGTTTCCGTCTACCGAATTTCATTCATTTATGGATCAACCCGAGGTTATGATCAATGACACCTGCCCAAATGTCACATACGACGGTGACGTCATCTGTGATGGCGCTCATGGCATTTCTGTCGTCCAGGTGAAGTGAAGTGCCCTTCAATGTTTCAATTTTTCGCAAGTTATGTTTTTGTTAATATATAATTTTTTGTTAATAAATAACTATAGAAATTAAATGTATAGCATAATAATTTTGAAAATGAGTAAATAAAGGTAGAGGATATTTGGAGGACAGAAATTACTGTAAGAGTAGGTGTCAATCGGTAGGAGGATGTGGATATGTGGTGTAACAATTGTTAGAATATGTACATGTTTTCCCAATCATGTGAAGCAGCAATGATATTTATTAATCCAGGTATCGAATTACAATATTGTGTATTTTCCATCAAAAGGTTCAGCGTCATTGGATTATAAAAGATTTTAACATCGCTTTATGATATAACTATATTGCCAGAAATCGTGTAAAGTGCAATCTACTTCATATATACATAGGCGACTCAAGAAAGCATCATATTTAATACTGATTCAAATAGTAAGTCGATATGGAGTCTTCACACTGTAATATTTCACTATTTCTGTTCCAATCCTTCCCGTTATGTCATGCTTTAGTTTTCAAACGTTTAAATAGCAGCAAAATATTATTCACACAATGAAAATATTTGACCACATCATAAGTACCCTGGAGTCTCTGGCTGTTTTGGGTGATACATTACACATTCTAAACCTCAGTCTGTGTCTATACTAATGACACCATCGGTTACTTCTCCTCCGCCATAGCCATTTAGAGACCCTCGCTACTGTTTCTATGTTGTTTCTTCTTTTGCTCTCCCAATGACCGCGTAGGCTTCACTACATTATGAATCTAAATGGTTCTTGTAGAATAGCTTCAGCCCCGTAGCGTATGCAATCACCTCCCGTGATCTACAAAATCACCCAGTTGGAAGACTTTTAATAGCATAAGCTAGAAGCACTGTTAACAATGTATGGTACACTATATCTTGCTGGATTGGTGGTGTTTAGATTCGTTTAAATGACTTGACTGTCGGTGGTATCCCAATAACAAAACTGAACTGAAAAGTGAACATGAAATGAAAATCTTTAAAAAGGGTTATGTTATTTTAGCTTCATTTAATTCAATCTTCCACTGCGATGAAGCCACCTTCTTTCTTTGGGCCATGACGAGAGTGAACAAAAATATCTTGTCACATGATTAAATTGATCCATGTGCATTGGCCAATTTCAGATTCGGGTATATTTTTTAACTACATTGTAGTTTTATTGAAATTTTATTGAAAAAAAAGATTCTGCATTGTTTAAAAATATATCATAAATGGATTTAAGAAAATTGATAGGAAACTTTATTATGGGTATCTCCATATTATAGGAAATGTAACCTCAGTAGTTTAGAGCAGAAGGGAAATTTAATTATCTGATTATTGTGAGGGATTTTGTTGATTCATAACATCGTTACTGGTGTCACATTTCTCTTGAATGTGTCATTACCAATATGATTAAACAAATATTAAGGTTTGGAATATTTTGAGACAAAGTTTCGAGAACAATGTGGTATGTGTCAACGAAATTGTTAGGCTAATCATTATGATGAAGCTGATCCATGTTGATGACGTTATTTGTTGCTACTGTTGGTGCTATAGTTATCACATGTTAATACTACAGTAATTAAATTGTAGCTTTGTTTGATATTCTTGCTTTCGTTGTTCTTATTGATAACGACAACGATGGGAACGATGATCATTGTTGCAACGTTGTAAACGCTAATGATGATGACGGCGACGATGACGTACAGATGGATGCAAAGAGCAATTATATTTCTATTGATAATGACAAAGATAATGATGTTGGTATTGCTGCTGCTGCAAATAGAGTACTAAATGAAAGCAATGCTTATGCTACAGACATTTTATCTGCAGTTAATGATGTTGTTGCTGTTGTTATTATTTAGCCGAAACATGTCGGTGGATTGGCAGTTTCAGTAGAGCGCCGGGCAACATGCTTTGTGGCATAGAGCTACGAACCTTTACGTTCTGATTTCAAATCCCGCTGAGGTAAGATTTGCTTTTCGTTCTTATGGGGTCGATGAAATAATGTATCAGGCACGCACTGGGTCGTTTTAATCGACTTTCCCCTGCCCCAAATTGTTGGCCTTGTGCCTATGTATAAGAAACCCTTATTTGGTTGCAAATATTCCAAATTTTACCAAGGAATAGCAGATATAACATTATATAATGCAATGTGTTTTTCTTTAAAACTAAAAAATTTGAGAGAGAATTCTGTCAATAAAAAATGAGAATTTGAGAGAAAGAATAACAGAAATAATGTTTGTATATCATCATCATCATCATCATCATCATCATTATCATTATCATCATCGTCGTTGTCGTCGTCATCATCATCATATCCATCATCTCCGTTTATGGTCCGAATTCCCTGCTAGAAATATGTAATTTTATTTAAAACAACAGCAACAACAACAACAACACCAATAATTATTACAATAATAATAATAATAATAATAATAATAATGCTTCAAAAGGCATGCTTGCTGGGAATAGCAAGAACCCTCCGATACGTCCTGAATATCTGAGGCTGCAGGTAGAGGCTTGATATTCATTCCAACGGACTTTCCAGTTAACCATCATCAATGACTGTAATTCAAGAATAATAATAATAATAATAATAATGATTTCTTTATTAACCACAAGGGTTTACATAAAGTAGACATTAAGGACAGTGCAGGACAATACAAGGAGCCAGAAAAGATACCTTCATGGCTAGTTAACGCCATTACATTCCTGCTTCCGAAGAATGATGAGACAAACAATCCCAAAAATTACAGACCGATAACTTGCTTGACCACAATGTATAACATTTTAACATCAGTCCTAACTGAATACACATATGACCACCTGATAACAAATTACCTATTTCCCATTGAGCAGAAAGGGTGTAAACGAGGCTCATATGGCTGTAAGGATCAGCTTCTGGTTAACAAAATGATACTGGAAGATTGTCATAATAGACACAAAAATCTATCGATTGCTTGGATAGATTATAGAAAAGCATTTGATAGTTTGCCACACAGTTGGATTGAAAAATGTTTAGAGATTTTCAAAGTATCCCCCGTTGTCAGGAGGTTTTTGTCATTCAGTATGAAGACATAGAAAACGACACTCCTTTTGAATAGTGAAACAAAATCACTGGAAGCTGGAGAAGTTAATATTAATTGTGGAATTTTTCAGGGTGACTCTTTATCACCGCTTTTATTCTGCATCGCACTTATACCATTAAGTAAAATGCTCAATGAAACAAAACATGGATATAAAGTCTATGACAAAACCATTAATCACTTGTTCTACATGGATGACCTGAAACTATTTGCAAAAAATGATGAACAATTGCAAGGGCTATTATCCACTGTGGAGCAGTTCAGTGATGACATTAAAATGGAGTTTGGACTAGATAAATGCGCCAAAGCAACGTTCACCAGAGGAAAGCTGCTGAAGAGTTCAGACATTAATCTTGATCGGGAGAACGTGATAAGAGAACTTGATCAAGAAAAAACTTACAAATATCTAGTTGTATGTGAAGGAGACGGAATCAAGCACTCGACAATGAGGGAAAGGATTAGGAAGGAATGTTACCGCAGAGTGAGAGCAATCTTAAGAACGGAATTGAATGCAAGGAATAGGATCGATGCCATAAACACGCTTGCCCTACCAGTAGTAACCTACAGTTACAATGTCATCAACTGGTCAAGCACAGAGATCCGTAGGCTCGATACAAAAATTCGAAAATTCTTAACCATGCACAGAATGCATCACCCTAAAGCAGATATAGATGGAATATATCTCCCTAGGAAAGAAGGAGGACGTGGGTTAATCCAGTTAGACATTGCGTTGAAAACTGCAACAATTGGATTATCTACATATCTAAGGGAATCACATGATTGGATGATCAAACTCGTTTTGAAACACGAAAGCATCAAAAGATCATATTCCATTACAAAAGATGCACAAAGATACAGTAATGGACTACAAATTTCAGAAGTCCCATTTACTGCTGAAATGGAAAACACAGAAAAAGCAAAGCAGCTAAAAGTAACTGCAAAGAAAGAACTGCTACAGAAACTGGCTAAGAAATGGCAAGAAAAGCCTCTGTATGGAAAATACCCAGAGCGAGCTAACAATCCTGATGTTGACAAAACTTTAACCCATCAGTGGTTGGAATCCTCTGGACTGAAATCGGAGACTGAAGGACTGATTATATCAGCACAAGATCAGTGTCTGCCAACAAAAAATTACCAAGCCAACATAAAAAATGGATGCAGCCCATTATGCCGTGTATGCAAAAAACAACCAGAGACCATTGACCATATAATTTCAATGTGCAGTCCTATAGCTCCAACCGAATACCTAAACAGGCATGACAGAGCTGCACAATACATACATTGGATACTGTGTAAGCATTTTGACCTGCCCCATCAAAAGAATTGGTGGGAGCATCAACCACCTCCCATACTTGAAAAAGGTCACATCTTAATCTTGTGGAATTTTAGCATCCAAACAGACCGAAAAATAGATGCAAATAGACCTGATATAATATTGAAGGACTTTCAAAGGAGGGTATGCCTGCTAATTGATATGTCTGTTCCAATAGACAAGAATGTATCTATAAAAACATTTGAAAAATTGAGCAAGTATAAGGACCTAGAGATAGAAATTGGAAAAATCTGGAAATTGAGAACTAAAACAATACCAGTGGTTGTAGGCGCTCTGGGAATGATACCTAAGGGGTCTAATGATTACTTATCGCAAATCCCAGGAAACCCGCGTATAGGAGAAATACAAAAGATAGTACTAATGGGAACTGCCCATATACTAAGGAAGATTCTGTCAATATCACTAAACACTAAAGATGCATGTGTGAGTATGTATGTTCTTTCTTGAACATGGCGGACCTTGTTGTCTCTTGAGGTCACTGGTTGTGACTTGGTGATAACTCGTATGAACATAAAGCAAGATAAATGCAACTGTAATAATAATAATAATAATAATAATAATAATAATAATAATAATAATAATAATAATAGTAATGTGGAAACTGTTGACGAGCATTGTGTCTGAGGAAATCTACCATCACCTCCACACAAACAACTTGTTACCGGACGAACAGAAAGGATGCCGAAGGAAGTCACGTGGTACAAAGGACCAGTTGCTTATTGATAAGATGGTAATGGGGAATTGCAGGAGGAGACACACTGATCTTGCCATGGGATGGATAGACTACAGAAAGGCATTTGACATGGTGCCTCATTCCTGGATCACCAAAAGCCTGGAGATCTTCAGGGTGGCAGATAACATCAGACAGTTGCTGGGCAGGAGTATGGGGTCCTGGGAGACAGAGTTGACATCAACTGGAGTATCCTTGGGAAGCGTGAAGATCAAGAGAGGTATCTTCCAGGGAGATAGCCTGTCCCCTCTGTTGTTTGTCCTTGCCCTGATGCCCTTGACCATTATGCTGCGAAAAGTGAGAGCAGGATACAAGTTGGGAAGGGGAGAGCTTACCATCAATCACCTCCTCTTCATGGACGATCTTAAGCTCTTCGGGAAAAGTGAGAAGGAGTTGGATGTGCTTGTTGACACTGTCCGTATTTTCAGCAGTGATATATGTATGCAGTTTGGTATTGGTAAATGTGGAGTCATTGTGATGAAGAGGGGTAGGTTGAGCAGAAGTAACGGGATCCAGATACCAACAGGTGAGATGATAAAGGAAATTGACTCTGAGGAAGGATACAAGTATTTGGGCGTTCTGGAGGCTGATGGCATAAAGAACAAAAAAATGAAGGAATTGTTAAGAACTGAATACATTCGGAGAGTAAGGAGCGTATTGAAGTCACATCTGAACAGCAGAAATGCCATAAGCGCAGTAAATTCCCGAGCTGTGTCTATTATTAGGTACAGTGCGGGAATTCTGAGATGGAATGTTGCTGAACAAAAAGAAATGGATAGGAAGACTAGGAAGCTATTGACTATCTACAACATGTTCCACAAGAGGAGTGATGTCGATAGACTCTACCTAAGGAGATCTGAGGGTGGAAGAAGTCTTATCAGCATAGAGGACTGTGTTCAGATGGAGAAAAACAACCTATACAAATACGTGACCTATAGTAAGGTGCCAATGCTCAGAGCTGTACTGAAGGAGGGGACAGTAGGCCAGGGGATATCCAAGGAGGAAATAACATCAAGGAGGAAGAGCAGCCTTAAGGGAAAATCCCTTCATAGTACCTTCTTTGAGAAAACTGAATTTAGAGATCCACAGACATGGAACTGGTTGAGAAGAGGAGACCTCAAAAAGGCTACAGAAGGAATGCTAATGGCTGCGCAGGAGCAGGCCCTCAAAACGAAGTGGTTGAAGCACCATATCTACAAGGAGGAGGCTAGCCCACTGTGCAGGATCTGTGGAGAGAGAGAGGAGACTGTGGCTCACATTGTGTCCGAGTGTAAACACCTAGCCCAGACCCACTATAAGGGCTGGAGACACGATGTGATGGGCAGGGTGATCCACTGGCACCTGTGCAAAGTAAACAATCTACCACATTCTGAGAAATGGTATGAGCATAGGCCAGAGGCGGTGATGGAGAACAGTCAGGTGAAGGTGCTGTGGGATTTTAGGATACAGACGGACAAAAAACTGGAACACAATAGACCTGACCTGGTGGTTGTGGACAAAGAAAAAAGATCGTGCCTGATTGTGGATGTGGCCTGCCCGTTCGACACGAGAGTGCAAGAGAAGGAGAGGGAGAAAATTAACCGATACCAGGACCTAAAGTGGGAGGTGAAAAGGATTTGGAACTGCCATGAAGTCAAAGTGATCCCGATTGTCATAGGCGCACTGGGGACTATCTCCAAAGGTTTCCAGGGATGGTTAAAGAAAATCGGCCCCTTCACGCTTTTTGGAACGCTTCAAAAGGCATGCTTGCTTGGAACAGCAAGAACCCTCCGAAACGTCCTGAATATCTGAGGCTGCAGGTAGTGGCTTGATATTCAATCCAACGGACTTTCCAGTTAACCAACATCAATGACTGAGATTCAAGGAATAACAATAACAATAATAATAATAATAATAATAATAATAATAATAATCCCCTGTTAACTTGAGAGAGAAAGGGCAAGGTGGCGGTATCACTAGACAAGGGAGAGGCTAGCAAAAGATATAAATAGATTGACTTAGTGACCTGGCCACATCAACAATTATGGGACTGCTGGCTCACCCCTTACTCACCAACAATATAAAAAGCCCCGGCACCACCACCGACATAGCCAACAACAATAACAGCCAACCACAACAAAAAGTATATTATATTATTGTAATGCACTGGGTGATTGCTGGCCTTGTGCCTGGAGTGGAGACAATTATTAATAATTTCATTCTTAAGCCACGCAATGCTCACATTAAGGAACCACTCATGATAATAACAATTTAAAAAAACAACAAAATGAAAACTCCGCGACCAAGAAATACCGGGATGGCGGCCGGCGGGGAATAGCCGTGTCTCTAGAGTAGAACGACCCCTCTAGTCTTGGTTGACACTCGTTCTAGAAGTGGTAACACGAAATGATTACCCCTTGGCGGATAAGGATAAAACGCGACAAAATAAAGTAAATGTCTAATGATAAAATCTCATACCGGATCGGCCGTCACCCGGGTAAAAAAGGGCCGCGTCCCTCAGAGAGGAACCAGACTGGGGTCGAAAAATCAGCTAATGGTTCAAACCTTCCCATCACTTCGGAGCTGGAGACCTCCCATAACCGGAATACTCCTACTGTTGGCCCTCCATGCTCACCACCAAGAAATCCAAACAAAAAGAGAGAAAAATGGTCAAGGGAAGATAATAAAGAAGTCCTTGAGGCTTTCTACACTGCCATGTACTACCCATCAAATACATCGAATACAGAACAGAAATATATCAACTGGAAAAAGAAACATCCCGAAAAAAGAGGCTATATTGACAGCAACAAACTAGCCAATATACGAAGAAATATTGTAAGTAAAAAGTTACTAACTGATATAGAAATTGATCAGATCAAGCTATTAGCACAAAGTCAGCGAGGGGAAAATGAAACATGTGTCAGTGAAAACGAGGTAAACTGTAACACTTCGAACCCAGGGTAGGGGCGGAATCACTGGTAACAGAAAAAATTAAAGAAAGGATCGAAAAAGTGGAGGGAGTGCATGCTCAGGATGAAACTCCAAATGAAAATAATGAGATCGTAAATGATAAAGAAATGAATGAGAATGAACTTGCCAACTTGAAGGATGAAATTATGATCGAATGGATGAAAATGAAAGAATCTGACATGGGGCAACGAGACACCCTCCCTAAGATCCAGAACTCCAAACTGAACCAAAAGATAATACGCAAGACTAACATAATTCTCAAAAACATTATCATCACAAACAAACTAAACATTACTGATTTAAATCATCTCTATTATGCATCGGCTAAAGTCACCACTCACTTATGTGGAGTGAAGATGAAAAAACAAAGGAATTCCCACAAGAAATCTACTTGGCAAGAGAACATCAATCGCCAAATAAACCTTCTCCGATCTGACATAGATATTTTAACAAACTATAAAGTAGGTGAACATGTTAAACAAACTAAACTTAGAAAATTGAAAAAAAAGTTCAGTATAAAATCAACATGGGACATAGACATGCTGATAGAAATAATCAAGCAAAAAGTGTCGGCCAAAGCTGCTCGTATAAGGCGCTTTGAAAAACGATCTAGATTCTATAAGGACAATAATATGTTCAAAAACAACCAAAGAAACTTCTACAGAAAAATTGGTAAGTCAACAATAACTGCTAAGTCAATACCACCCAAGGAGGAAGTGCAAGGATTCTGGGAAAAGATCTGGGCCGAAGAAAAAGTTCATAACATACATGCCCCATGGATAGACAGACAAATGAAAGATACAGCTCACCTTGAGGAACGAACATGGGAAAATATAACAGTTGAACAGTTGCGCTTGGCTCTAAGAAAAACCAGCAAATGGAAATCCCCAGGAAAAGACAAAATACAAAACTTTTGGATAAATGCCTTCACAGAGTCTCATGAGCTGTTAGCCCAACTTTACAATGAAATAGTTAAGGAGCCAGAAAAGATACCTTCATGGCTAGTTAACGCCATTACATTCCTGCATCCGAAGAATGATGAGACAAACAATCCCAAAAATTACAGACCGATAACTTGCTTGACCACAATGTATAACATTTTAACATCAGTCCTAACTGAATACACATATGACCACCTGATAACAAATTACCTATTTCCCATTGAGCGCAGAAAGGGTGTAAACGAGGCTCATATGGCTGTAAGGATCAGCTTCTGGTTAACAAAATGATACTGGAAGATTGTCATAATAGACACAAAAATCTATCGATTGCTTGGATAGATTATAAAAAAGCATTTGATAGTTTGCCACACAGTTGGATTGAAAAATGTTTAGAGATTTTCAAAGTATCCCCCGTTGTCAGGAGGTTTTTGTCATTCAGTATGAAGACATAGAAAACGACACTCCTTTTCAATAGTGAAACAAAATCACTGGAAGCTGGAGAAGTTAATATTAAGTGTGGAATTGTTCAGGGTGACTCTTTTTCACCGCTTTTATTCTGCATAGCACTTATACCATTAAGTAAAATGCTCAATGAAACAAAACATGGATATAAAGTCTATGACAAAACCATTAATCACCTGTTCTACATGGATGACGTGAACCTATTTGCAAAAAATGATGAACAATTGCAAGGGCTATTATCCACTGTGAAGCAGTTCAGTGATGACATTAAAATGGAGTTTGGACTAGATAAATGCGCCAAAGCAACGTTCACCAGAGGAAAGCTGCTGAAGAGTTCAGACATTAATCTTGATCGGGGGAACGTGATAAGAGAACTTGATCAAGAAAAAACTTACAAATATCTAGGTGTTTGTGAAGGAGACGGAATCAAGCACTCGACAATGAGGGAAAGGATAAGGAAGGAATGTTACCGCAGAGTGAGAGCAATCTTAAAAACGGAATTGAATGCAAGGAATAGGATTGATGCCATAAACACGCTTGCCATACCAGTAGTAACCTACAGTTACAATGTCATCAACTGGTCAAGCACAGAGATCCGTAGGCTCGATACAAAAATTCGAAAATTCTTAACCATGCACAGAATGCATCACCCTAAAGCAGATATAGATGGAATATATCTCCCTAGGAAAGAAGGAGGACGTGGGTTAATCCAGTTAGACATTGCGTTGAAAACTGCAACAATTGGATTATCTACATATCTAAGGGAATCACATGATTGGATGATCAAACTCGTTTTGAAACACGAAAGCATCAAAAGATCATATTCCATTATAAAAGATGCACAAAGATACAGTAATGGATGACAAATTTCAGAAGTCCCATTTACTGCTGAAATGGAAAACACAGAAAAAGCAAAGCAGCTAAAAGTAACTGCAAAGAAAGAACTGCTACAGAAACTGGCTAAGAAATGGCAAGAAAAGCCTCTGTATGGAAAATACCCAGAGCGAGCTAACAATCCTGATGTTGACAAAACTTTAACCCATCAGTGGTAGGCATCCTCTGGACTGAAATCGGAGACTGAAGGACTGATTATATCGGCACAAGATCAGTGTCTGCCAACAAAAAATTACCAAGCCAACATAATAAAAAATGGATGCAGCCCATTATGCCGTGTATGCAAAAAACAACCAGAGAACATTGACCATATAATTTCAATGTGCAGTCCTATAGCTCCAACCGAATACCTAAACAGGCATGACAGAGCTGCACAATACATACATTGGATAATGTGTAAGCATTTTGACCTGCCCCATCAAAAGAATTGGTGGGAGCATCAACCACCTCCCATACTTGAAAAAGATCACATCTCAATCTTGTGGAACTTTAGCATCCAAACAGACCGAAAAATAGATGCAAACAGACCTGATATAATATTGAAAGACTTTCAAAAGAGGGTATGCCTGCTAATTGATATGTCTGTTCCAATAGACAAGAATGTATCTATAAAAACATTTGAAAAATTGAGCAAGTATAAGGACCTAGAGATAGAAATTGGAAAAATGTGGAAATTGAGAACTAAAACAATACCAGTGGTTGTAGGCGCTCTGGGAATGATACCTAAGGGGTCTAATGATTACATATCGCAAATCCCAGGAAACCCGCGTATAGGAGAAATACAAAAGATAGTACTAATGGGAACTGCCCATATACTAAGGAAGATTCTGTCAATACAAGTACATCACAAGTCTAAACACTAAAGATGCATGTGTGAATATGTATGTTCTTTCTTGAACATGGCGGACCTTGTTGTCTCTTGAGGTCACTGGTTGTGACTTGGTGATAACTCGTATGAACATAAAGCAAGATAAATGCAACTGTAATAATAATAATAATAATAATAATAATAATAATAATAATAATAATAATAATAATAATAATAATAATAATAATATTAATAATAATAATAATAATAATTTCATTTATTGGCTACAAGGGCCGTCATGTAGGGGACAATACAAAGACACGGACAGTGAGGCTTTATAATAAGCTCGAGTAAAAGTGCACAATAGTAAAACCAATTTAACAATGAAGACTATAGATAAACTATGTATAAACATAACAAAAAAAATTCCCCAATAAGGGGAGGGGGTGAACCACTCAGAGGCGACTCAGGTACCCCACCAATCCTGAACCACACGACGCTTCTAGGGCACCCGGGGAGGGCAACCCTCTCCTCCTCAAATTAACCAGCCTATAGGCATATGTTCAGAGTAGGTTCACTCACACGGGCCATTCTCGCGATATTCATCCACCTTTTAGCAAATGCACGGGGGGGAAGAGGGCAGCACTTCTTTCTCCACAATCATCTTCCTTTCCAAGTGAAACTTGAAGAAGTTGATGCAGGATTGACCGAAGAGAAAAGTGTCTGTCTTCAGTCCTTTCAGCCTTGTCCACCATAAAAGCTTTTTCGCAACTGCCACTAGACAGAGGAATATTGCCTGCCCTTCCTGGCCAAAATATGGACTAGGCCGATAGCCGGATCGGTTCTACAGCTGTTCAACATAACTCCACAAGTCAGTAATGCACGGACATTGGACGAGTGCATGCAGAACGCTTTCATGGCTCAGCGCGCATCTCGGGCATGCTCGTCTGACAGCACTTCCGTGTCTGTAGAGTTTATCTTGAACCGGAAGTCCCTCGCTCCCGGGAGCACTGCGAAACGAGGGATTTCTGGAAGTTATCCATTGTTCCTGGCTCAAAAGTCCTCCGGTAAACACTGGTCAGTTCGACTTGGTTGACGCCCAGAGCCTCTCCGAGTGCATCGTCGCACTTGCCCATCACCATCCTCTATAGAATTCGAGAGTGGAAGTTCCACTGACCACATTGCTCGCCTGGTAGAGGTCAGTGAGTCCCTGGCAACTATCCAGATGCCAGTCACCCAGTCAAAGAACGAGCTGTGGAAAGACCCCCTCTGACAAACGGCTACGACATCTGTTCAACGTTTAGGCAGAACATCTGGATATGCCGCAGCATCAACGCGTGTCTGCGCATTATTATCCCGGGCATGCTCAAGCCTCATCATAGAGGGTGCTGGCAGCAGATGGACCACCTCATCAACGGAACCTGTCCCCTCCTGAAGAATTTGAATAAGAGCCGTTAAAACTTGGTGAGGCACGGACGGACGGGGGTAAGGCACGATGGTCAGGCGGTAGTAGATGACGGATGCGAAGTACGCATTCGCTACCTCCGTCCGACCCCTCAGTGATAGCTTCGTCGCAAATAAGTAAAGGTATAAACAAAACATATACTTAGCTCCCACATCAAGACGTAAAATATCCACGTATAGATCGTACTATCCGTTAGGGTATAACGTAGGGCTGTAATACAGGAAAGTTTTGTGAAATTTATGTTTACAAGCCGAAATTACCTCAGATTTTTTATTTAAGATGTGGTCTGTGGCGAGAGTATTTTCAGGGCCTCAGCGGCGCAGAGGTCACATGGTCTTTTATTTCCGTTATACGATCTAACCCTAGCTAGGATCTCCCAGTGTAACTTATATTGGGTGTGGTTGTCTTTTAGACTCCAGATATAAGCTGAAAGTGACGTCATATTCGTTCTTAGAGGGTAACGAAAAGAATGGGTATGCATGTAAATACGCTGCTTGAATCTATTGGCGGTTAACTCTATGTAGGACTTACGGGACGTGGGTGTTACAACCTTACATTTGTAGACAATGTTACTAGAGAGGCATTTCCCGGATAGAAGGCAATCAATCCGATTCCTACAATTACAGTTAGTACTAACTACAGGGTTGCACGTGTTCCTACAGCTAGGTAGTTTAGCTAAATTTGAAACCGTGATGTTATGTGCAAGGTTAGGAGTCGTAGAGTAAGAAATTTTAATCGTATTTCTATTAAAAATTTTACTATATTTATGTGTAGGGGGAAAATGCTTCGTAATAAGGGAACGAAAGATCTTAGCTAATGGTGTGGCCACCTCCATATTATATGATGGGTTATACCAACATATGTGACGGGATCTATTTCTTCTAGGTCTATTTGCGTACTCTGTATAAGCTACCTTATCGACAAATCCACTTCGAGCAAGAGCTTCATTGTAATAAGTGGAATGGTCGTTGAAAACACGCTCTTTGGTGGAGAGACGGGAAAGCCTCAACGAAACGTTTCTTACCAGGTTCTTGGTTATGCTGGCAGGGTGGTTGGAATACTTACTTATGTAATTAAGCGTATCATTCGGCTTTCTATACGGGTAATACAACCCATTCAATAAATTGAGCGTAACGTCGAGGTAATTAACGACCGAGAGATTGGCCTCAACCTGTATAGAGAGGTTGAAGCCTTTAAAGAAGGCTGTGAGTTATAATTCACTTGAAGCATTGTGTAATGAGGTATAAACGTTTGTATATGTATAATAAAGCCAAAACAATGCAAGTATGGACATAGAATACAGAATGCAAATGCAAAAGATAATTAGTCTTTTACCTTAGATTTATTTAAATGTCCTTAATGTTCGAGATAATATGTCTTCTTCGGAGGGAAGTAAAGCGGTTAAACCAAATAACTTGGCAAGCTATTTAGAACACTGGTTTAACCGCTTTACTTCCCTCCGAAGAAGAGATATTATCTCGAAAATTAAGGACATTTAAATAAATCCTAGGTAAAAGACTATTTGTCAACAATATCTATTGCGTTTGCATTCTTTATTCTATGTCCATACCTGCATTGTTTTGGCTTTATTATACATATACAAACGTTTATATATTTATATATATATACATATGTATATATATATATATATATATATATATATATATATATATATATATATATATATATATATATATATATATATATATATATATATATATATATATATATAAATATATATACATATATATATATATATGTATATATATATATATATACACATACATATATATATAGACATATATATATATATGTATATAAATAGGTATGTGTATATATATATATATGTATATGTACATGCGTTAGGCAGGGAGCAAAATATTTACTTGCTTGCAACCTTATGGCGTGGAAATAGGCTGTCTGAAGTTTCATTTCTTTCCATTGGAAATTCTCTGGATTTCCAATCTTTTGGAATGATGAAACCGTCGGTAACAGCAATGGAACAGATGATTATTTAAATCGTTTTTTTAATTTATTTAGAGAATTGTTTAATAACCGCTTGCTTCGCTACTTTTTATATTGTTCTGGCATCTTGAATTCGTACCATTGAACCACAAGTATTATAAACAACTTGAATATTTCTACAAGTACATATGGTACCTGTTGAGGTATTCATCCTCTTCTATAATATATATATATATATATATATATATATATATATATAT
>OZ024743.1:229858427-229860927 GCA_964016885.1 Eledone cirrhosa
AAAATAACAGAGGGATACTAATGCGTTGTTATGTTATATTTTCTCCTACTTTCTAAAGGATGTGTGCTCCATATGTACATGGATATATATATATATATATATATATATATATATATATATATATATATATATATATATATTCCCACACATACACACACACTACATACATATATATATGCATGCACACACACTCATAAAAGCATATACATATATATGATATATGATAAGCAAACAGACGTCTTAGGTACGTATTCATTTTGTCTAATGCTCCTTCAGAATATGTAAAGTATAATAGAAACCGGTGTTATATTTAAATTATTTACACAGATTAGTCAATTGTAAGAGAACATTTGGTAAATGTCGGATTCTAAATGGATCCTACAGATAACAAACAGACAGCCTGGTGGAGCAATGTACCTGGCTTAAGGACTAGGTGTACTTTGCTCAACATTTTTATGTATTTGAGTTTTATTTCTTGACAATGTAGCAGGTTGTGTCTTTAAACACAATCATATTACACGTTGCTCTAGTCTACACGGATGGAAATAATAAATAGCACTAGCACAGTTGCCAAACTGTATTGGACAACATCTTTGACATGGAGATGAGTAATTAGCTTACATGTGTGGCTGCTGGACTTCCACGAAATACATTGCCTAGTCTTGCGTTTGGATAGTAAATTTATTGTGTAAAACCATGGTCATTTATGATCGTAGGCGACTTCAAACAGTATTCCCATGAAGTTTTGACAAAACAGCCTAAATATGCATTGGAATTCTAAAGTGTTATTTGACAATATAATCTGATGGAATATTATTCCACCCCTTCTGTAGAACTCCCTATAGAGGTCCAGTGTATTTCGGATTCGGATTCTTCTTCGATAGTGCTCAGATCCCTTTTTCAAAGTGGCCACGTCAAAGTGGGAGCAACTACAGATCTCTGTTTTCTTTCCATATAGGTTTGTGAGTAGGGTGTAGAGCTCATAATCGTGAGATCATTGGTATGGTACACAGCGCAGTTCGCACTTTGTGTCATTTATATTTGCTCCAGTCCACCCAGATCAAAGACCTAATAGCTGCAACTAGGTTATAACTCTATGGTGTAAAATCAGTTGGGTACAATCAGACGCTCAACGACAATAGACCAATAGTACTGGGATGAGCTCAAGCTTGAAATATATATATATATATATATATATATATATATATATATATATATATATATATATATATATATCATAGATTGAGTTACAAATTCAAAATAGTCTTTTACAATTAAATAGCTCAAAGAAGGGAAAGCTTCCCTTCTTTTAGCTATTTAATTGTAAAAACTATTTTGAGTTTATAACTCAATCTATGATATTCCCGGCTCTGTATGTAGAACTAACCTTAGTCTCATAAACCCAGCTGCCATTTTTAGCGGCATGAGTATGAGACGCGCCAGGCGCTGTGACATGTGGGTTTATAATAACAGCATATCTCTCAGTCCTCTTAGATCCTTTGAAGTGAAAGGTACGAATTTTCCTGGATATCCGTAGATGACCACAGGAGTTCTGGCTTTCACTTAATAATTCTTGCGAAACAGATTTTGGGTCTGTCCGGGTATCAAAGGCTATTGCTCGATATATGTTTGTTATTTTTATTGATTTATTACTTTAAATCGGGTCAGGGAAACCATATTGTTTTAAATTAGTATTTCTTCAACCTAGCTAACTTGGTCCTTTGCAATTGGAACACATGTATACTTATATCTGTGTTAACCCCTCTCACATATCCAATTATATATATATATATATATATCTTGATCATATATTAATAATGATAAATGGTAAAATAGTGCAAACTGTGAAGCTTATAACTCTTCCTTGCCACTAGATTCAGATCATCGCCCTATCACATCATTGATAAGCATATCATTAATATGTAAGAAAGCTAACAAGACAAAGAAAATTCAATTTGCTCTAAACACAAATGAGAAATTTAGGGAAAATTACACAGTTGAAATTAGTGACAGATACTATCTTCAAGACCAATCTCAAGACAACTCTGCCAACACAATGTATGAAAACATAATTGAAGTACTTAAAAAGGCTTCAGAAGTGCACATATCTTTGAAACCACGTAGAGCATTGAAGAAGGCCCAATGGGAAAACCAAGACGTGGTAAGGGAATGAAAATAATTAAAAGAGTGCCCATTCCAAAACAATGCTTCATCCGACTGATAGAAGCAAACAGCATATAGTTGAAGCTAAAAGATATCAAAGAACAGGAAAGCTACATAGGGAGAAAGCAGAACTACTGCATAACGCCGACGTCAGCGAAATAACTGGAAGAAATTAAACTAAGATAAAATAAACGCTGAATGCCCGAAGAAAGAATAAAGTTATGAAGCAGCGTTTTGCTAAGTTACTCGGGCAACTTCCTTTGATAGCTGAAGGAAACATTGACACTGCTTATTAATATCAGTGATTTTACAATGCATCCGTTGAAAGATGCAATCA
>OZ024743.1:229863427-229888427 GCA_964016885.1 Eledone cirrhosa
TTTTCTGCCGGCCTATGAATGTATATCTGTAAACACACACGCATCCCTCTCCTCACGCAAAAATATATGATTGTATGTATATACGTAGTACATTTCTCTATGTGTGTGTGTCTTGTTTGTGTGTGTTTGTGTGTATGTACCTTTCTATATGTATCTATGCGCGTGTGTTCGCATGATAATACGATTGTCAATTAAATTATGTTAGGGGATGCTGCTCATTTGAGGAATCTGACGGCCGTCTCATATACTATATTCAGTGGCAGAATCTGGTGTAGCAGTCAAAATCCTTTGGCAGTAATTTTCTCTTGGAACGTTTAGGAAATCTATCAACGAATTGAGTAAAACAAAAGCATTTCATTCATCTTTGAAAAACACCGATCCATCAAACGTTTAAACATTGAAGGAACACATTTAGTCGTTGCAGAAATCCTAGTCGTTCGCTGCATCTATATTTGAAACTGAAGACTCAAAAACGAGAAACTCGCGTCAGTGTGAAACTGATACTGCACAACTGTCCCCTAAAACTGAACACACAGTTTTTGACATTAAATGATATAATAACCATCATTCTATGGATGAACAAACGCAGCATGCTGTGGAAATTAGCGTTCCATTGGTTTTTTCCTTCCTGGTACTATTTATACATCGCAACTCTTTGTAATTAGAGGTGGGATTTAATATGTGTACCCAGAGCCCTATCAGTTACCGCAATACACTTTGTCAGAAACTTGTATAGTTTCGCCAATCCATCGCTTCAGCACTGCTACTGCCATCCCGTGGAAAAGTGAAAGGAAACGTTGACCTTGGCGTAAATTGTACTCAGAGCACAGAGAACCGGAATAATGTCAAGGCATTAAATTCAACTTTCCAACAGTCAATTCATCTCTTTATAATAGAATATCAACAAGTTAAAGACTGATCGATAAATGATAGAAATTTGAATGAATAACAGATGACAGACAAAGAAAAATGATCTGAAAATCAAACCTCAATGTTGCAATAAATTATTTGTATGAAACCATAATATTTCTGTATGAAACCATTATAGTTCTGGTATATCAAACTGATACCATAGAACAACAACTGTACCATAGACATCCTACATATATTCCAGGGGTACTTTGTACCTGTGGCAATATTGATCTCCTTTTTATATATACTCCTATGTGTAGAGAAAAAATCCGTTGTTTAACCTAGCTGCTATTTTTAGTGGCGTGATAGACAACACGTCTATGTTTAGTTCCGCTTCTACTAAGGGCTAGTTCATGTGTAGGTCAAGTTTACGGCCTCATTCGATCCTGCACTAGCTAGCAGAATGCAATATATTTTGCCGTTCGTGGGACTTTCGTCCTATGTAGGGGAACATGCTTTCTGAAGAACCGAACATTTCCATTGGAAGTCCATCGGACTTCCAATCTTTTGTGAGGCGAAACCGTTGGTAAAAGCAAATGGAATAGGTAAATATTTAAATTATATTTTTTAATTTATTTAAAAAAATTGTTTGAATCTTACTTACTCCGCTTAACTCAATTTTATAGTTCTGGTATGTCAATTTGATACCATAGAACAACAACTGTACCATAGACACCATATATATTTCCAGGGGTACTTAGTACCTGTGGCAATATTGTTCTCCTTTATATATATATATATATATATATATATATATATATATATATATATATATATATATATATGGACAGTCGATCGACAAGATCCCAGACCTCATTCTCTTAATTAGTGGGTTGGAGCTCGTCCAATCAGTCCATGGATACAATGTTTCAATTAGTCTTTCTAAATGCTAATACTATACTATATGTCGGTCGCAACGCCAGGTTAAAGGAGCAGCGTGAAGTAAAGTGTCTTGCACAAGGACCTAACGCATCACCCGAGTATCGAAATCAAAACGCCACAATTGCGTAAAGAATTCTCTAACAACTCAGCCACGCACATTCACACACAGACATACACGCACAGACACACACACACACACACACATATATATATATATATATATATATATATATATATATGTATGCATATATATATATATATACATCAATATATATGCTTATATATAAAATATTATTTATCATGTCGAGACAGTGTTTAACAAGTTTTGCCAATTTCAGTTACTGGTGCAACTCTTCCTTGCTAGGTGAGTAGACTGGAGCTACGAGAAATGAAGTATGTTGGAAAGACACAACGCATCGCGGCTAACCGAATACACGACCATACGATGGTAAGTTGAACAGCGTAACTAAACTCCGTGGCATTACACCGACTATTATCATCATATTTGTGTAATTTAACAATCACAACGAAAGTGATATTGAAATCAAACTCTTAAGTAACGTAATTATATGAAAATCATATGGAAATCAAACACAATGTGTAAATTCCAAGGTAAATTCCTGACTAAACTGAAATAGAAAAAAAATCGAAAAGAACCGATCATCAACTCAGATCAATTTAACTATATTTCCATTCGTCTTTCTATTGTTGATACTATCCCCCTTCACTTAACTACACTGCTTACATTTTATGAGCGACAATATAATCTGGCATTTTGGTTTAAACAGACTTAACACAATTCAGCCGTGTTTACAAAACAAACATTAACATTTCTCCAATTCGACTAGGAGGCAGATGGTCAGTTGTGTTCATCAGTAATAACTATACAAATGAAGTCAACGAGTTGCTGTTGCTGAATATGTAAAGTATTACTTTTGGCAAACTCATTGTCTCAGGTGGAGATTCACGATATGGTCATAAGGGTTTACATAAAAGATCATCGAGATCACGCCATTCATCATAATAGTATAAAACCTATCAAACAGCAACGTCTATAACTTATTTATACATACATTTAAATATACATATATATATATACATATATATATACATATATGTGTGTGTTTATATATATATATATATATATATATATATATATATATATATATATATATATATTCATATATACATAAATATCTATATATATATATTTATATATATATAAATATATATATATATATATATATATATATATATATATATATATATATATATATATATATATATACGTATGTATATATGTATATATATATTTATATATATACATACATACATATATATATATGAGTGTATGTCTGTGTGAATAAATATATTCATATATATATATATATTATCTATCTATCTATCCCCCTCTCTCTCTCTATATATATGTATATAAATATATATATATGTGTGTGTGTGTCGTAGTGTGTGTGGGTGTGGTAGTGTGTGTGGGTATGTGTGTGTGTAATTTTTTATGTACGTATGTATTGTGGAATTGTTGCAATCTTGCTAAACGAACAGTTTGAAGAGAAAAAGCTATAAAAGTACCATTTGTAACATTAATGATGGAGGATAGTAGTGGGAAACTTTGTATTGCAGTAAATTTGTGGAATATATGAAATGTTTGAGAAAAGACAGTTTCAAGTTGAGATGGGCATCAATAATTTAACGAAACAAAATATAAATCAATGAATATATATAGAGAGAAAATTAAACAGTATAAACAAAATAGAATAAAATAATCATAAAAAGGAATGGTTTTTTGAGAGAGTTCATTAAAATATGAGAACTTTCAATTTGGATATAAGGTTGTGAAGGGGTTTCGAACGGGGATGTGATATAATGATGATGTAACTAGAATTTCAAATAAGTATAAATTGAAGAATTTAATGAAAGGTTATGCATAGATGCATACATATCTACTTACAAACACTCATACACACACACACACGCACGCACACACACACACACACACACACACACACACACACACACACACACACACACACACACACACACACACACACACACACACACACACACACACACACACACACACACACACACACACACACACACACACACACACACACACACACACACACACACACACACACACACACACACACACACACAATCACACACACACATATATATATATTATGTTTGGATGGGACCACCCATGTAAACTCGCATATCTGAAGAAGTGCCGATTAAAAGTCGGGAGCCGATTGCCTGATCAAACCCAAGCTGATCGATACTTACTTTTTCCACTTAGGAGTGACGGATCGAATAAGAAAAGGCGAAGTAGTTTCAGATGTTAAAGTCCTTTAATGATAATGCTGTGATACATATTTCAATGACGACAGGAGCTACACGGTTCGGTGCGCCAGTGCCGTGACATCATCAGACAGCTTGTTACATAATAAGTTTATGTTTCCGAGGCATCCAAATTGAATCGACATGGGAACGGACAAAGCGTGTGCTCTTGGGTTCTTCACCCGTTTCCTTGTGAGTCCCAACTCACCCCCACCGGTCTGCGCAGGCGCAGGTCCGAAGGAAGTTGACCTTCAACTACTGCAGAATTCTACGAAACTCGCCTAGGCAGGTCTGCCCCTCACCCAAACAATGACTCCATCTAACCTGTAATATTACACGGTTATAGTTTACTGCTAGCCGACCGAAAGCCAGTGGGGTGGGAGAGTATGAGTATCAATACAACCTCTAAATTAAGCATGGACAGTAGAATTGACCATTCCCGCTAAGAGAAAATATACTTATTTCTAGGTATTATGGTTTCACAGTGATGATTATGAATGAGAGTTGGAAATTAAAACTAAAAATTAAAAATCAAAAATCAAAAATTAAAAAAATTAAAAATTAGAAAAAAAAAAATAAATAAATAAATAAAAAATAAAATAAAAAAAATAAAAAAAAATAAAATTTTAAATAAAAAAAATAAAAAATACTAGTTAGAATTTAGATTGAAGTAAGTAAAGAAATATATGTAGATACAATCACTAATAAATAGGGAGATGTTTAAATTATATTAATAAGTTTTGAAAGGGGATCAATGTTAGAGATATATTATCCACATATTGAACAATAGCACCGTACAGTAGAACAGAGGGTAAAGTACAGTATGGAACGTAGTAATTAGGCGAATACATAGTTAATATCTCTATCAGATGGAACAAAACACAAAATACAAAATATAAAATACGCACCAGACAATAAATCTTTATATGGATAAATTGACAATAACGTTAACCACGTAAACCCTCATTTCCATGCTCATATATATATCTCATATCTCATTTTACATATGTATCTCATTTTGCATCTATGTATTTTCTGTAATTTTTTGCGTATTTCATATTTTGTATTTTGTGTTTTGTTCCACCTGATAGAGATATTAACTATGTATTCGCCTAATTACTACGTTCAATACTGTAATTTACCCTCAGTTCTACTGTACGGTACTATCGTTCAATATGTGGATAGTATATCTCTAATATTGAAAAACTTATTAATATAATTTAAACAGCTCCCTATTTATTAGTGATTATATGTACATATATTTCTTTACTTACTTCAATCTAGATTCTAACTTGTAATTTCAAAAAATTTTAAAAATTTAAAAATTTTTAATTTTTAATTTTTAATTTTTAATTTTTAATTTTTAATTTTTAATTTTTAATTTTTAATTTTTAATTTTTAATTTTTAATTTTTAATTTTTAATTTTTAATTTTTAATTTTTAATTTTTTTTAATTTTTGATTTTTGATTTTAAATTTTTAGTTTTAATTTCCAACTCTCATTCATAATCTTCACTGGGAAACCATAATACCTAGAAATAAGTATATTTTCTCTTAGCGGAAGATGGTCAATTCTACTGTCCATGCTTAATTTAGAGGTAGTATTGAGACCTATTGATACTCATACTCTCCCACCTCAACTGGCTTTCGGCCGGCTAGCAGTAAACTATAACCGTGTCATATTACAGGTTGGATGGGGTCATTGTTTGGGTGAGAGGAGGACCTGCCTAGGCGAATTTCGTAGAAAATCTGCGGTAGTTGATGGTTCACTTCCTTCGGACCTGCGCCTGCGCAGACCGATGTGTGTGAATTGGGACTCACAAGGGAACAGGCGAAGAACCCAAGAGCACACGCTTTGTCCGTTCCCATGTCGATTCAATTTGGATTGCCTCGGAAACAAACTTATTATGTAACAAGCTGTCTGATGATGTCACGGCACTGGCGCACCGAACCGTGTGGCCACTGTCGTCATTGAAATATGTATCACAGCATTATCATTAAGGAACTTTAACATCTGAAACTACTTCGCTTTTTCTTATCCTCTCTCTCTCTCTATATATATATATATAAACATAGATATACATATAAAAGGTAGATATATGTTGCAATTTTAGCTGAGTGAATTAACTCAGAGCGTTATAAATTCAAGTGGGGAAAAACAAACGAGATAAAAATATTTACCGCCTTACTACAAATCAGGGAATTTTTTATGTAGCGTGTCGGAGATAAATAGGCTCTGTAATTCGCATATAACGGTGCCCTCGAATGATCACATAGGTGCATCGAATTCATCATTGGTAATGGATTCTTTTACCCACGGCTCCTCATTATTAAGTGGGCGATAAAATAAAGTACCAGTAATACACTGGATAATTGCTGGCCTTGTGCCAAAAGTAGAAACAATTATTATAGAGAATGGTTTTTATACAGCGAGATATATCTAAACAATGTAAATCATATATATTATTGAAATTTCTAGCGAAATCCATGCAAGGTCTTATCGAGTAAAGTCCTGGGGATTCAGGGATAAAAGTAAATTATATCAAACTGTGTAAATCTATCATTCTTAGAGTGTTTGAGTACGTTAATCCAATCTATAGCTTTTTGAGTATTATCCCACTGATTAAAGTTAAAATAGTTTTATTATGGTTTTTACGTGTAAGATTTCTTAGAAGACATAGTTCAGTATTGGCAGGGTCAGTATTGGAAGGGTCAGTATCTACAGGTCAGTTGATTAATGAAGTCTTACTTGTGACCCTTAAGTGTAATTTAACTCTTTCTCCCAGCCAAGCGCTCTAACTTGTCTATTTTGAGGGTGCTATCTAGACGCTTCGCCTCATCATTGAGGTTATTGTAAGTAGCAGGGTCAGCTCTTTTATATGTATACTGTATGGTCTTGTTCAGAATTTGATTGTAGGTAGAGTGATCAATTTCATGAAGGTTATTAGTTTTATCAGAGGATCGGGAGTTTTTATATCTCTATTTAGTGTATTCTTAAAGGGGTGGGAATATGTGCGGAAATAAAATGTTAGGGACTAGATTAAGATCGCCTTCGAAAGGAATGATATCATTTACCTTAGGTAGGTCATTCCTAGATTTTGTGGGGAAATTTGTTAGAATTGACATTTATTAGTATTACATATATAAAGTTTACCTCAATATACTTATTTAACTAATTGATAATTTTAGACTTCCTAGCACAGAATTCTCCTACCTTACCAAGAATCTTTCCGGAAGGACACGATCGTAATATGGCTGACTGAATGAGTTGGGGTAATAAACCGACAAAACTTATGTATCTGCATATGCCACTCTATTAACTGATTATACATAACCCGTTCCAAGACCAGACTGCTTTAAACCCTTGTATATTTACACAAAGATTGTACTACAATATATAAATATATATAAATACGCGCGCGCACGCGTGTGTGTGTGTAAATATGGAAGATACACACATGCTCACCCACAAAGAAATCGTTGAAAGTGAAATCGTCAACGAAGACTACGACGCTGTCTTCGTCGTCAACCTTGTTGTTCATGCTGACTTCGTTATTGATGGCGGTACTGATAAATTATAGAAGAAATATTAAATTGATGGTAATATTGAAGAAGAAGAAGAAGAAGAAGAAGAACAAGAATGAGAAGGAGGAGGAGGTGGAGAAGAAGATGATGGTGATGATGATGTTGATGATGATGAAAAAGAAATAATTTTAGTGGAATATACGATGAACAATAAAATAAAACAAGTATAATTTAATCAGTTTTATAAGTCAAGGGTTACATAGAAGCTTGAGCAATTATCTGCCAGTCTCTCTCTCTCTCTCTCCCTCTCTCCCTCTCTCTCTCTCTCTCTCTCTCTCTCTCTCTCTCTCTCTCTCTCACTCTCTCTCTCTCTCTCTCTCTCTCTCGTCTCTACATTTCAATATGTTTGTGTGTATGCCAGTCATTGCTTTGTACATTTCATCTAAATACATCTCCTTCTATTTGTTTTGACTCAAATATCTTATATATATATGTGTGTGTGTGTGTGTGTGTGTGTGTGTGTGTGTTTATATATGTATATGTATATGTATATGTATATGTATATATATATATGTGTATATATATGTATGTATATGTATATATATATATAAATGTATATATATATATATATATATGTATATATATATATGTATATATATATATATATATATATATATATATTATATATATATATATATATATATATATATATATGTATATATTAAAGAGTTAAACAAGATTCAATGAGTACATCAAAGAATGAGTTTTACAGTAGATTGAAAGCACTCTACAGCTAGATATTTTCCAGAGTTATTAATATTAAATTCAAATATTAACAAAATAGATGTTCTTCTGATCAATTAAATTTTATTATACATATTTCAGAGGTACTTGAATCAAGTTCCACAGTACGTCCTCATCAGGTAAAATAAAATGATACATGACATACCCTGACATGTTAGATGGTTAAGATTTATTCAAGGTATGTCAGGGTATGTCATGTATCATTTTATTTTATCTGAGGAGGACGTACTGTTGAACTTGATTCAAGTACCTCTGAAATATGTATAATACAATTTAATTGATCACAAGAACATCTATTTTGTTAATATTTGAATTATATATATATATATATATATATATATATATATATATATATATATATATATATATATATATGTGTGTATATTTATAAATATATATGTATGTATATATATATATACAGTATATATATTATATATACCATGTTCCCTCTCTCTCTCCATTTCTCTCTCTCTCTCACTTTCTCTCTCTCTCTCTCTCTCTCTCTCTCTCTGACTCCTCCTTCTTGAATGCAAATTAATTTCCGTATAATTGCCTTGCCTACAGTATTATTAGCTACCGAAAGAAACTGCGAATTTACAAACACCCAAGTAGTGATCTAAAGAAACCAGAGGAAGTTAGCGGGAGGTGTGACTGGGGCTTGGTTAAATGGGTCCTGGACAGAGTCTGAGAAGGTGGTGTGGCGTAGATGAATGTGAAGGTGGGTGTTGAGGCCACTGACAGTTTTGTTGACGCCTCGAGCTTAAAACGATACAACAGATTCCTACGAAGTTTCTTCAATCAAAATCAAAGTTTTCAAATGGAGTTTATTAACAATTACTGTTAACCCTTTGTTGAACTTGCTAACATCGCTCGGTGAATGGTGCACCTATAGCTATTAATCAGCTAATGAAACAGTGAAGATATGTTAATGATGAGTAGGGGTGGGAGGGAAAACGAAGTCTCACAACATCATCTATCGATATCTTTCTTCCTCTATGATTGAGTATACTATGCAAAGAATGAGTTAGTGACAGCAAGAGGCGGGATATAGAGAGGAATTCAAACAGAGATTGTGCACCTCAAACAATAACAAAAGAACGCATACACGTATCTAGCTTGTCTGCATATATATATATATATATATATATATATATATATATATACAGTACATATATACATGCATACAGTACATACATGCATACAGTACATATATACATGATGACTGCAGACTCTGCTAAGAGTATTGCGATCGCTTGTAACAGAACCCGAACAAGCCTTGCCTGTGCTTTGAAGGTTTTTTAAGTGGGGAAATGCCTTGCACTCGACCAATCCCACTCTCTGAGCATCGAAAACACTACCCGAAAAGGAGAACTTGTCAACATCATTGGATGTTTCCTAAGCCACAGATTTTTCTTTCAGAGTTTCCCTCTCTTAGAAAGGTGTTGTGACAACAACTGGGGGCCTTTCACTCCCATGTGGAAAAAAAGTATTATTTGGATGCCCGTTAGCTCTGTTGAGTTCCTCCGCCCTTTGCCGGGTCTATCATCACGTAGGGTTTCCAAATATCACCTCCTATCTAAGCAAGCTTGGTGGGGGTCGCCGGTTTAGTCGCCGACGACCTGACCATGAGACAGGTTGTACTGGGTTACATGTTACAAGTAGCACTCGAGAGCGACCTGGCATACATACATACATACATACACACATACATACATGCATACATACATACATACATGCATACATACACACGAATGCCTCACATCACGAACACATCGGTTCGTGAACAATTTTAGCGAACATAAAACATCGTGTTTGACGAAAGCAGTCTCGAATAATGAACATGTAAGTCGACAACAACAATTGACGGCAAGCTAAGGGTAACGGTTGGAAAGCGTCACTTGCTATGTAGTTGGTTACTGTCGTGATATCTCTCTATCTTCTTTCACACATAGTCCCTCGCTCACTCTATTTCTCTCCCAGAATTTCGTATTGGCATAAGGGCAAAAGACACAGGGGAAAATCACGAGCAAGATAGTTGGATAACATCCATGGAGTTCGGTTGGGATATCAATTGGAGACGGTTGCTTCTGACAGGACTCACACTAGAAAGTTTGTTTGAAACCCCACGACCTTCCGACGAAGAAGAAGAAGAAGAAGAAGAAGAAGAAGAAGAAGAAGAAGAAGTTGGGCATATATTTCATTGATTCATAATCATCGAATCGCTATCTTACAGCAAAATATCCCGGAATGGGTTGCATACCCGCAGACACACAGACATCTCTCTCTCTCTCTCTCTCTCTTTCTCTCGCTCGCTCTCTCTCTCTCTCTCTCTCTCTCTCTCTCTCTCTCTCTCTCTCTCTCTCTCTCTCTCTCTCTCTCTCTTCTCTCTCTCTATGTATATATATATATATATATATATATATGTGTGTGTCAGACTTCTGCACATTTTTTGTTCGCAAAACTTTTCCCAATGCATTGTTAAACCCGTTGCTATAAAAGAATTTGAAGGAGATTTGTGTGCTATATCTAGCATATCAGACGACCGCATAGATGCTCTCTCATTAGAACGTGCTATCTTGAGTAATGACTCTCCTTTTTTCCCGACAGTGTTTCCACGTCTACATTATCTAATGTTGATTTCCTCTTTCTAAAGATAGATGAGATTAATATGATATGTTACGTGGCTGCTGTTTTTAACATATCAAGTGACCATGTAAAGATTTCTTCTTTATCAAGTGAATTTGAATTTAATCGTAAATGCATGATAATTGAATGCTAAACAAATATTAAACGAAATTGCATAGTATAGTAGCAAGTAGCAGATATTGGTGGTGATTCTATTTCACTGACGATTTATTAGCTCAATAGAGGATAAGTGAACGGCAAATGAATTCTAAATGAAGGTTAAATGAAAGAATGTTATCGAAATTCTGATTCAGTGATGCAGAAATCTGAACAGATGTATAATGAAGGAATTTCATAGTTGCGGCAGTGAGGTGTTTGGAACTAACATTTAACAGTTTCTATATGTGCATGTTGTTTCTCTGTGTGAATGTGTGTGTTTGAGTGTGGGTGTGTGTTTGTGTGTGTGTGTGTGTGCGTGCGACAGAGAGAGGAAAAATAGAGAGAAAGATAGAAGTGAGAAAGAGACAGATAAGGTATGAGAGGGAGAGAGAGAGAGAGAAAGATAAGGAGAGAGGCGGATAAAATGACTTTGTGTATATGAGTGTTGAAATGTGAGAGAGAGGGAGAGAGTGAGGCACAGAATGAACATGAGGTACAATGAGAGAGGAAGATAGAGCGAGAGAGAGAGAGAGAGATAGAGAGTGGGTGAGTGGTGATGAGAGAGACTTGTTTGTGTGTGTTCGCGTGGAAATATGTAATAGAATTTCAGACTGAGAGAGAGAGGGGGGGGGGTGACTGTGTGTGTAAGAAAGAGTATGATAGTGTGTATATGTATATATTTGGTAGAATATATCCGTATTTTGCTACTGTTTAACCTCTTGACTGAGCCAATCATTGATTATAGAAGTCCCATTCCAGCCATGAACCATCTTTTCGTATTTAAGATATTTTGTTGGAAGAACACCTTAGACAATGAGTTATTTTTTTTAAGGTTGTGGGGTGTGATTAAAAAATAATTGCCGACTATTTCAAACATGTTGAGCGACCACGTAGGCTCTATTATCTACGTTGTTTCTCTCCATGTTGTGTTGTTAATTTATGAAAGTGTAGGCGCGCGGCTTAGTGGTCACGGTGTTCCTTTAACGACCACATGGTGTGAATGTGGGAGGAAGAGAAAGGTCACATGTGGATGTATGTAAATTTAAATTCAACAAAAAGGGTTTGTAAATGCATACAACCATGTTGATAAAAACATATGTATATGTGTTTTTATCAACATGTAGGAAGAAGTACGTTAGATAATAAGTTCTTCCATTTTTCAAGGTTGTGGGTGTGATTTTTTAATAAAACACATATACATGTATTTTGTTAACACATATACATGTGTGTTGATAAAAACACATGTATATGTGTTTTATCAACACACACGTACATATGCATGCACACACGTGTATGTATATATCTGTTTTCATGCGTCTGTTATGTATACATGCGTCAGTGTATGTATGTGTGCGTAGCTATATACCGATTTATATGATTCTCTGAATGTATGTGTGTACATGTATACATCTGGTTTTACTTGTGATTATATGTGTTTGCAGTGCTTTTATCCTTGAGTATGTATTAGTATGTAAATGAAATTGCACGAGTGTGTGTGTGTTGTCGTGTGTCTGTGTGTATTTGTGTGTCTAGGTGCGTGCGTTTGTCAATATGATTGACCGAGTGGACATTAGCGGAGGCCAGCCTACGTGCGTGTGTGTGTATGGGTATGTTTGTGTTTGTCGATTAAAATATGTGTAAATGTGTGAGTGTGTGTGTGTGTGTATGTAAGTGTGTGTGTGCGTGCGTGTGTGTGTGTGAGTGTGCGCGTGTGTGTGTGTGTGTGTGTGTGCATACGTACCGATTAGACTTTGTATTTGAGCCAATATGGTGGTTCGTCTGTGAGTGGTGTGTTTGTACGCGATTAAGAGAGCATACGTGCACGTAAGTGTATCTGTACACATAGATGGTGAGGAAGTATGGCAAGGTGAAGAGGTAGGAGAAAGCTATAAAATTAAACCGAAGAGGAAGGTATTAAAAAAACAAAAACTAAATAAAACAAACAAATAAATAAATCGTAGGATAATAATAAAAGAAGAAAATCAAAAGCTAGAAACATAAAATCTCAAGTAGTTTAGTTGGGCGGAAAGAATTGGATATGAGGATGGAAACGATCGTGGACATTTTTCGATAAGACTGTAATTGAGTCCAAGAAGACAAGCTTAAGTGTGAACTAAATCCACCATATTGCCTGCTATTTAACCTAACTCTTTCTTTCTTTTTTTCTTTCAGTTTGTCTTTCTTTATATCGCAGCTCCAGACTATGCAAAATTATTATGAATCATCAGACTGCATTGACAAACCTAACGAAATTTTACTAAAAATAAAATAAAAGTAACCAGCTAACAATCTCAAAATAATTTTCCCGTAACACAAAAATAATGGTTTCTAATTTAGGCACAAGGCTAGCAATTTTGAAAGTGGAGTAGTGGTTGTCGATAACTCGACACCAGTACTTCACTGGTGTTATGTTTTATCGACCCTGGTACAATGAAAAGCAAATCTGACCGAAGTGGAATTTGCAAACAACATAAATAGCTGTAATTAAATGTCGCAAAACATTTTGCCTGCCGATTCTGACAATCTGCTACCATTTATTACACGAATAATAATAATTTCTAATGGAATTATTATATTTCAGATTATTAACCTCATTACATTTACAGTTAGACACTGTTTAGTGGGTTCTATGTCAGAAGGTCATTAAGATCCAGTATGGTCGTAGTGGAATGGCTAAAACAAGGAGTGAACTGGATTCAAACTGAGATCTTATATTTTTAGACTAAAGTTGGTAGTAACTCATCTACCCAGTATTCCACTGACGCTCGAAATAATCGTAAAATCTCCCTGAATGTCACATCCACTCTTCTTAAAAGCTATATCCGCCGGATGACATGATTGAACTCTCAAATACCAGCAATTGCAAGTAATACCGTAAATACTACTGTGCCTCACAGATTTAGCAACAGCAGAAAGACAGAAATTACACCAACTTCGCATAAGACAACAAAATAACCTAACAACATATAAGAGACGAATATAATAACTAGCTTTGTTAATTCTAATGTTGAACTCAGAGTCGCTGTGAATGATCTTTAAAATGGTGCTGCCAAACAATATTCTTTAACATGAAGGAATTCCGGGCGTTTTATTTTTTGCCGATGACTGAATTGGCAAAATGTCAGACCTGTCAACTCTCCCCGTTCGACAGAGAGATTTACAATAGCCTTTGGAGTGAGTGAGAGATGAGTTCTCTTGTAAAAATGGGTATAGCTTTTATTATGTAAAATCACCCAAATTCTCCCCGTTAGGGGGCACTTTTTTATGGTACAAGCAGTTTGGGCTTTTAGAGGTTAACAGGTCTGGAATGTTGATAAGCTCTAATCCTTCAGCTTAACGAACGTTCTTCAGAATACTACAGAAACAAACCTTAAATTACAGAGAAGAACTCGATAAATTGAAATACATATTTAATCTCCCCGAGCTGTAACGTTATGCCATTTGACCTTTCCGACTCCAAACTTATTAATAAGAACACAAATCAGTCCAAATAGTGGTGACATATTTACCTCGAAGGTGCTCACTGAATAAGCAGTAAAAGTTATAAAATCAATAAGGTGATTTTTTACTCCTATTAGTTTAACCAAGGGAACTCAAACACAAGGACTCAAAAGGGTCATTACGTTCTGGAATGAGTGGCACAGTGAGTCAAAAGTGAAATAAGTGCAGGGGGCATGATTTCCATCAGTTTTAATGCTAATCTGCAATACTGCTGAATGACTGCAATTCATGTTTTTCATAAAAATTAAAACGTGTATGATAGATGGTAAGTGGGACTCGTGACTTAGTAGAAAATAGAGGTGGACAAATTTTTCGTTTCAAATTTTCCATAATTCCAATTTTACTTTTGGTAAATTCTTTTTTTAATTTTTATTTTCACATTCGATAATTTCTAGTTTTTCCATTTTATTTAATTTCATTGGTAAGTTACAATAAACTATACTATAAACATTAAGAAAACAGGAAAGACACAAGCAAAATATCAAACTACCCATTCTCCCGTTAAGAAACAAATCATTTCTTCAAGTTGTGTTGTGTGAGTTAGTTTTCTATAAACTCAGTCAGCCTCTACCACAGTGGTTCTTTGAAACAAGCAAATGTAGATTTCTGTAAAGTTCTTATTAAAAGGTTTGTTTGTTTTTTAAATTTATGAAATTAGATACATATTTCTACCCTTCAGTTTTAATTGTGAAGTGAAAGTGACTGAAATATTAAAGTACATTCTACCCTTCCCCAGGGAGAAACATGTTCAGGCCTTGGCTGATATTAAAATTTATTGTCTGTTTGCATTAGATTGTCAGGTCATGCTTAATACTGTCGCTGCTGCTGCAAGAATATGGAAAGGGTAGGGGATAACTGCCAAGATTTTGGAAACTATTAGTCACGAAAATTGTCCTGTTTCGGGCCATAGAAAAGTTGATTGTGGACCGCATGTTTGGAACCCCTAGTTTAACTATATACTCGTCGTTCACAATATACACAGCTACAACGACCTACTATCCACAAACAAAAGCGTTTTGAGAATAAGGTTAATTGGTACTGGTGTCTGTGGAATACTCAGCCAATTACACACTGACTTTATGGGCAGGCTGCTTCGTTGATCGAATAACGGGAAGACACATCTTTGAAACAGACGGAGGCACATTCCACCATAACATTATTTCAGTTTATTAAGAACATAGCATATTATGAATTACATCACTGAATGACAGCGTAAAATTGAATAATTTGTCATTAATTCATTTCATTGTTTCTATATTTAGTATTTGATGAAAATGACCATAGCATGAAAGTTTCCTTCAAATTCTTAAAAACTTTTTCAAATTCATACGAATAGTAACAGTTCAGGAATAAGTTTGAAACATCATACCTAATTTTGTGTTACTGGTGTGACATTATTAATTCAATAAGATAACTTCTAATGTCAATAAACCACTTATTGTATATAAATCTGTGTGCGCATATATATATCTTTGCTTAAACTTTAATCTGTTGTTTTAATAAATATATGCTCTACGGGTTTTTATATACATTTATATATATATAATCCTTATCGAACCCTCTTCGGATTTATTATTACTATGGCAGAATAGGTAAAGGGTCGGACGACATGCATAGAGTTACGGTCCTTTATGATCTGAGTTCAAATCCCACCTAGGTTAGCTTTGCCTTTCATCCATACGGGGTCGATAAAATAAAGTACTAGTAATACACTGGGATAATTGCGGGCCTTGTGCCAAAAGTAGAAACAATTATTACTATATATATATATCAACAACAGTTGATTACATATGTGAGTACCTATGCATGTATGTGCATTTGTGCTATGTACCAGTTTTCTTATGAATGTGTAACAGTTTGTCTGTCTGATTGTTTGTGTGTCTGTCTTTCTACGACTCAATCATTTGGTGTCAGTCTCTCCATCAATACGCTTGACATGGTGACCGAGTCACTCTGTCTTTTCGTCTCTCTCTCCTTCATTCCAAGCTGCTGTCCATCCATCCATTCCATACAGTTTACTCATTTTCAAACATTATCATTTACATATATCGACACGCCCATATTTTTATCAATTTTTTTTTTCATTTCTAGCTCATGCTTCCAACTTCCCAGGTCTCACGAAACTCACGAACAACAACAACAACAACAACAATAACAACAATAATAATAATAATAATAATAATGATAATAATAATAACAATAAATTGTTTCTAATTTAGGCACAAGCCCATCAATTTGTGGGAAGAGGAATGTCGATTGTGTTGAGTAATAAAAAAAATAATAATAACAACAATAATAATGATGATATATGAACAAACAATAAACAACACAATGTATTCAATCGATCACACAAACAGAAAAGAAATATATACATTATATATAAACAAATAAAACATAGTAGGAAAGAAAGGATAAACGAAGTGTAGAAAATGACCGCACGCCCTCCCTGTTCTCTCTCGCAAAGAAAAAAATATATGGCGAGAGATGTCGCCTAATCAAAATGGCCGACTAATCAAAATGGCGTTTATTTTAGCGGTTCACTGCTTTCTAATTAAAGACTAATGCATTAGATTACCAGCCAGATCTTTCTTGTGTTAGGTTTTAACAACTCCATCTGGATTGCAAGAAAATGCATTTGACGTGGGTTTCAAAACATTGTCACGATCATCATCAGCCGGTTTTCTATATATTTTATTTATTATTAATATTATTATTATTATTATTATTATTACTATTATTATTATTATTATTATTATTATTATTATTATTATTATTATTATTGTTCTTTGAGTCTCAGTCATTGATGTTAGTTAACTGGAAAGTTTGTTGAAATGCATATCAAGCCACTACCTGCAGCCGCAGATATTCAGGACGTATCGGAGGGTTCTTGCTGTTCCAAGCAAGCATGCCTTTTGAAGCGTTCCAAAAAGCGTGGCGAGGCCAATTTTCTTTAACCATCCCTAGAAACCTTTTGAGAGCAGCCTTCATGAAAAATCCCTTCATAGTGCGCCTATGACAATCGGGACCACTTTGACTTCATGGCAGTTCCAAATCCTTTTTACCTCCCATTTTAAGTCCTGGTATCGGTTAATTTCTCCCTCTGCTTCTCTTGCACTTTCGTGTCGAATGGGCAGGCCACATCCACAATCAGGCACGATCTTTTTTCTTTGACCAAAACCACCAGGTCAGGTCTATTGTGTTCCAGTTTTTGTCCGTCTGTATCCTTAAATCCCACAGCACCTTCACCTGATCGTTTTCTATCACCGATACTGGCTTATGCTCATACCACTTCTCAGAATGTGGTAAATTGTTTACTTTGCATAGGTGCCAGTGGATCACCCTGCCCATCACATCATGTCTCCAGCCCTTATAGTGATTCTGGGCTAGGTGTTTACACTCGGATACAATGTGAGCCACAGTCTCCTCTCTCTCTCCACAGATCCTGCACAGTGGGCTAGCCTCCTCCTTGTAAATATGGTGTTTCAGCCACTTCGTTTTGAGGGACTGCTCTTGCGCAACCATTAGCATTCCTTCTGTAGCCTTTTTAAGGTCTCTTCTTTTCAACCAGTTCCATGTCTGTGGATCTCTGAATTCAGTTTTCTCAGAGAAGGTACTATGAAGGGATTTTTCATGAAGGCTGCTCTTTCTCCTTGTTGTTATTTCCTCCTTGGACATCCCTGGTCTATTGTCCTCTCCTTCAGTACAATTCTGAGCATTGGCTCCTTACTATCAGTCACGTATTTGTGTAGGTTGTTGTTCTCCATCTGAACACAGTCCTCTATGCTGATAAGACATCTTCCACCTTCAGATCTCCTTAAGTAGAGTCTATCGACATCACTCCTCTTGTGGAACATGTTGTAGATAGTCAATAGCTTCCTAGTCTTCCTATCCATTTCTTTTTGTTCAGCAACATTCCATCTCAGAATTCCCGCACTGTACCTAATAATAGACACAGCTCGGGAATTTACTGCACTTATGGCTTTCCTACTGTTCAGGTGTGACTTTAATACGCTCCTTACGCTCCGAATATATTCAGATCTTATCAATTCCTTCATTTTTTTGTTCCTGGTGTCATCAGCCTCCAGAACACCCAAATACTTGTATCCTTCTTCAGTGTCAATTTCCTTTAACATCTCACCTGTTGGTACCTGGATTCCGTTGCTTATGCTCAATTTACCCCTCTTGATCACAAGGACTCCACACTTACTAATACCAAATTGCATACATATATCATTGCTGAAAAGACGGACAGTGTCAACAAGCACATCCAACCCCTTCTCACTCTTCCCGAAGAGCTTAAGATCGTCCATGAAGAGGAGGTGATTGAGGGTAAGCTCTCCCTTTCCCAACTTGTATCCTGCTCTCACTTTTTGCAGTATCAGGGGCATCAGAGCAAGGATTCTCCAGCGAATGTTAACTCTGTTTTCCAGGACTTCATACTTTTGCCCAACAACTGTCTGATGTTATCTGCCACCTTGAAGATCTCCAGGCTTTTGGTGATCCAAGAATGAGGCAGCATGTCAAATGCCTTTTTGTAGTCTATCCATCCCATGGTAAGACCAGTGTGTCTCCTCTTGCAATTCCTAATTACCATCTTATCAATAAGTAACTGGTCCTTTGTACCACGGGACTTCTTTCGGCATCCTTTCTGTTCGTCCGGTAACAAGTTGTTTGTGTGGAGGTGATGGTAGATTTCCTCAGACATAATGCTTGTCAACAGTTTCCACATTACGGACAGACATGTGATAGGTCTATAGTTGGTAACATCATTACCCTTGATTCGGTCTTTCATTACCAGAACTGTGGTACCTTTTGTCAACCACTCTGGTACCTCACCTGACATCAAGCAGTCATTGAACATGTTTGTCAGTTTCGGGTGGAGGGATGTTATATTTTTAATCCATACCCCTGCACACCATCTGGGCCTGGTGATTTCCAGTTGGCCTGCCCCTTAAGAGTTTCAACTGTGATACTCAAATCAGTTTGTTGGTGTGCCTGTTCACTAATCTCCTTTTGTACTGTCTCAATCCACACTGCCTGGTCATTATGTTTAACATCCTGCTCCCACATTCATCTCCAGAATGTCTTAGTTTGTTCCGCCTCAGGGATCAAGTCGTTGCCTCTTTCTCTCCCTTCAAGCTGTCCAAACAGCATCTTCTGGTTGTTGTCAAACATGTGGTTCTGTCTATACCTAATTTTTGCACTCTTTGCTACAATGCGTTGCTTCAGTTGCTCTATGATAATATTTAGCTTTTTCCTCCTAGTTTTGTACTTTATCTCCAGTCTATTTTTAGTGTCTATGTTTTTCAGTCTCCCATTCAGTAGGGACTCAAGCTTTCCAATGTCATTTCTCATTTCCCTGATTTAACCAATCAGTAGTTTCTTCCACCAAGGTTCTGATCTTTCTTGTTTGTTGTTTCCTCTCGCTTTTATGCCAAGTAATTTCCTCACCGCATTTTCTGTTGCTTTGAGGATATTGTTGTACTGGTGAAGGCTCCTCGCCACAAGGTACGGGATGACTTTGTTTACCTTAGCTGTTGTTTCTTTTAACTTTTTCCTATCTACAAATCTTAGGTTCATAGGTTCCCCCTATCATTGTTCAATTCATCTACCACTAAGTTTAGGATATCAACCAAATCTTCACCTAGCCCGTCAGCATTCATCTCCTCAATGGCTGTATCTTTGTTCCAGGTATTATTTATTTCAGCATTTTGATGGTTCTCCGTTCTCTCAACCTCTTCACCTTCATTTCCCACTGGCTCGTTTGCCTGGCATACTCCACTCTCCATTTCCAACCTAATCTCTCTGCTAAGTTCCTCCAGTTCCAGCTCGCTTATCCACCCATTAGTTCTTATTACCCGAGCCTTCCCGGCCAATTTTTGTTCAGATGTTATGCATCCGTTTCCTATAGCCTTTCTCCTTGGGGTTACTCTTCAGGTAACATTGCATAACAGTTCTAATCAATTCTTTCGTCCAGTTGGTTCTGGTCCCTTTCCTTCTTCTTCTTCCTCCGACACCAGCAGTATTTAGTTGACAGCCAGGTCCCTGCTGCTGAGCCAGGGAGCAACTGCTCGGTGAGAGTCTGTCACATGACATTCCAGTCTCCACTTCACCGTTATTCGAACTGTTTAGGTTCGACATTTAAACACTCTTATCGAGGATTGGTGAATGTATGGTTACATAACCACCGGTGATTTATCACCCCCGGTGATTTTAGTGTGGCACTATCACGCTGTAGACGAACATAAATAAACAAACAAACAAAATATTATTATTATTATTATTATTATTATTGTTATTGTTATTCCTTGAATCTCAGTCATTGATGTTGGTTAACTGGAAAGTCCGTTGGATTGAATATCAAGCCACTACCTGCAGCTTCAGATATTCAGGACGTATCGGAGGGTTCTTGCTGTTCCAAGCAAGCATGCCTTTTGAAGCGTTCCAAAAAGCGTGAAGGGGCCGATTTTCTTTAACCATCCCTGGAAACTTTTGGAGATAGTCCCCAGTGCGCCTATGACAATCGGGATCACTTTGACTTCATGGCAGTTCCAAATCCTTTTCACCTCCCACTTTAGGTCCTGGTATCGGTTAATTTTCTCCCTCTCCTTCTCTTGCACTCTCGTGTCGAACGGGCAGGCCACATCCACAATCAGGCACGATCTTTTTTCTTTGTCCACAACCACCAGGTCAGGTCTATTGTGTTCCAGTTTTTATTATTATTATATTATTATTATTTGCATTTATCTTGCTTTATGTTTATACGAGTTATCACCAAGTCACAACCAGTGACCTCAAGAGACAACAAGGTCCGCCATGTTCAAGAAAGAACACACATATTCACACATGCATCCTTAGTGTTTAGACTTGTGATGTACTTATATTGACAGGATCTTCCTTAGTATATGGGCAGTTCCCATTAGTACTATCTTTTGTATTTCTCCTATACGCGGGTTTCCTGGGATTTGCGATAAGTAGTCGTTAGACCCCTTAGGTATCATTCCCAGAGCGCCTACAACCACTGGTATTGTTTTAGTTCTCAATTTCCACATTTTTCCAATTTCTATCTCCAGGTCCTTATACTTGCTCAATTTTTCAAATGTTTTTATAGATACATTCTTGTCTATTGGAACAGACATATCAATTAGCAGGCATACCCTCCTTTGAAAGTCCTTCAATATTATATCAGGTCTATTTGCATCTATTTTTCGGTCTGTTTGGATGCTAAAGTTCCACAAGATTGAGATGTGATCTTTTTCAAGTATGGGAGGTGGTTGATGCTCCCACCAATTCTTTTGATGGGGCAGGTCAAAATGCTTGCACATTATCCAATTTATGTATTGTGCAGCTCTGTCATGCCTGTTTAGGTATTCGGTTGGAGCTATAGGACTGCACATTGAAATTATATGGTCAATGGTCTCTGGTTGTTTTTTGCATACACGGCATAATGGGCTGCACCCATTTTTTATTATGTTGGCTTGGTATATTATTATTATTATTATTATTATTATTATTATTATTATTATTATTTTCGGCCAATCCCTCATCAACTTCTTCAAGTTTCAACTGGAAAATAAGGTGAGGGTGGAGAGAGAAGTGCTGCTCCCCAGTACATTTGCTAAAAGGTGGGTGAATGTGGCGAGAATGGCTCGTGTGAATGGGCCTACTCTGACATGCGCCTATAGGCTAGCTAACTTGAGGAGAGGGGTGCTCTCCCTGGGTGCCCTAGAAGCGCAGGGTGGTTCATGATTGGTGGGGTACCCGAGTCACCCCAGGGTCGTCCACCCCCTATCGGGGAATTTATTTTGTTATATTTATGCATAGTTTATTTTATATTTTTATATTTTCATTATTAAATTAGTCTTGCCATTGTGCACTTTTACTCGACCTTATTGTAAACCCCCACTGTCCCTGTCTTTGTATTGTCCCCTACATGTCGGCCCTTGTGGCTAATAAATGAAATCATTATTATTATTATTATTATTATCATTATTATTCTCATCATCATCATCATCATCATCACCCGATAGTGTTGGTCTTATTTTATTTTATATATTTATTTGATTATATGTCGATTTCTAAGGAGGGTGCAAGATGTGGTGGAAGAGCGGTAAATTTAAGTTTGGCACCATCAATGTCCTCCAAACAATTTTTCTTTAAACCAAAGGCATGTCAGCATTGTTGTTGTCGTTGTGGTTGTCTCATACAAATGATGATGGTGGTGGGTGTAATAATGGTAGTATTTGTTTTTTCATCTCATCATTGGTATTATTAGTTTGATCGTAATGGTGCTGGTGTTTGAGTGGTGTAGGTGAGAGCAGTGGTGGTAATGACGCTGATAATGGTAGTCATTTTGTGAAAATGACGGTGTTTCTTTGTATTTCTTTTGTTGCTATTGTTTGTTTAGGTTGTGTGTAGCAGTTGTTGTTGGTAGTTTGATAGTGAATGTGTTGGTGTTGTGAAGGTGATGGTGGCAATGTTGTCATTTCATAATTAATCTTTTTGATATAATTTTGATGCTGTGGATTGTCATGTTATCGGTAGAGTGGTAGTGACAATGGTAGTGGTTATAATCTCCGCAATTTTTGATATAGCTCTTATTATAATGACATCGCAATATAATTTATAATAAGCTTTTTTTGTTGTATTCGTCTAGCCACAGATTATAATTAACTGAGCTGTCCTTTTATCAGAAACGTTGCAGCTAGCTCGAGGTCTTTTAAGGAAAGGTAGGTTGTTAATAGAAGTAAATATGGCTGCTTGGTTTCGCAAGTCGAGTGACAACGAAGAACTTTTAGAGTGTTGGTATAATTTTATAGTCACTTTTGGCTACGTTGCTGTTGGTATTGAGGATATTATGTATGATTTGTTAAAGAACATTATATTTCAATTTTGACGTTCGCTTCTCCATGAATTATTAAATGATTTACCTATTATTTTCACCTGCATCACATTTAACTTGTACACAGGGCACAGTTAATAAGAGTAATGCTTACAGTCTCTATCTCTCTCTTTCTATCTCTCTCTCTCCAGCTCTGTCTCTCACTATCCCCGTATATACACACGCCCAAACACACACTCACATATATCGATACATATATAAACATAAATGTATATATATGAAACGAAATATATATATATATATACACTTTCAAACGCACACACACGCACACACATATTTATATGTGTATGCGTCTGTGCGTGTGTGTGTGTGTATATATATAGATACATGTGAGTGTGTGTAACTACATTTATATGTATATATGCATATATATATATGTATGTGTATATATATATGTATATGTATATACATACATATATATATATACATACATATATATATATATGCATATATACATATAAATGTAGTTGTACACACTCACACGTATCTATACACACACACACACGCACATACGCATACACACACACACTCACACACCCACACACACACACACATACACACATACACCTATATATATATAATTAAATATTAATTAGTCTCTAATACTTAAACATCTCAATGAATGGATAAAATACGTAGAAAAATATCGAGCAGAGAAGCAATATTAAATCTATGGGAGTATAGGCCAGACAGCCCCACCAAAATTTAAACCCTCACACTTATATATCGATCTCTCTGCGATAGTTTCTTTCATGTAAGAAGCAACAATTGGAAAAAACCAATATTTGAAGAATTCATGAATTTGTCAGGGCAGTATTTTTCAATTCAAAGAGAACATATTAAACCCGAAATTCTACATACCAGTTTCCGATCCAGCATTTAGTACAAAATCACGTTGTATAATTGAACCATTACATGAATAAATGTCTCTTAATATTAGAACTACGTGATTGGCTTATAATAGCGCTAGAAAATGCAGCCAATAAAACAGTTGAGACAGCTCGATAAATCAGGAGCAGCTTATAATTATTCCAACTCAATAGTGCCAGACCGTCATTAAGATATAGATCCGTATAGAAGTCAGGGAATTTCTTTCATAGCGTGTCTAAGATAAAAAGGCCCATCATATCGCATATATCAGCAATGCTAAATGATCCAATCGGCACGCCTAATAGGTCATTGTTCGTGGACGTCGTTATCAAGGTTTCCTGATATTAAAGAGGACTGTTTCCTGCACTTGGATATTACTAACTGTTCTAACTCGATATATTGGAGAAATTGCCAGCGGAATCCGAGGTCTTATCACGCAAGTCTCTAAATATAGCCGAGT
>OZ024743.1:229893427-229898427 GCA_964016885.1 Eledone cirrhosa
ATATATATATATAGTATATATATATATATATATATAGTATATATATATATATATATATATAGTATATATATATATATATATGTATATATATATATATATATATATATATATATAGTATATATATATATATATATATATATATATATATATATATATATATATATATATATATATATATATATTATATATATATATATATATATAGTATATATATATATATAGTATATATATATATATATATATATATATAGTATATATATATATATATATATATATAGTATATATATATATATATATATATAGTATATATATATATACTATATATATATATATATATATAGTATATATATATATATATATATAGTATATATATATATAGTATATATATATATATATATATATATATATATAGTATATATATATATATATATATATAGTATATATATATATATATATATATAGTATATATATATATATATATATATAGTATATATATATATACTATATATATATATATATATATAGTATATATATATATATATATATATAGTATATATATATATAGTATATATATATATATATATATATATATATATATATATATATATATATATATATATAGTATATATATATATAGTATATATATATATATATATATATATATATATATATAGTATATATATATATATATATATATAGTATATATATATATATATATATATAGTATATATATATATATATATATATAGTATATATATATATATATATATATAGTATATATATATATATATATATAGTATATATATATATAGTATATATATATATATATATATATAGTATATATATATATATATATATAGTATATATATATATATAGTATATATATTTATATATATATATATAGTATATATATTTATATATATATATATATATATAGTATATATATTTATATATATATATATATATATAGTATATATATTTATATATATATATATATATATATATAGTATATATATTTATATATATATATATATATATAGTATATATATTTATATATATATATATATATGTATATATATATGTATATATATATATAAATATATATACTATATATATACTATATATATATATATATATGAGAACAAACGTGCTGCGTGCTTGCAAATGGGTTACATATGAATAAAGTTAGTCCTTCATCAGTGATCTACCAACCATCATTGGTATTTCATCGCTTTAAAGACCATATACCTCCGGTTGGTGCGAGCAACGGCTAAAGAAAGTCGTTGGGACACGTAAATAATGGGAACGAGCGAGAGTGTAAACAAACACAGATGGTAAAGCAACGAAAAGTGAGGAAGAAAGAGTCAAGTCCCAGATTTCCATGAATATAAGTTCGGTGAAATCGTGAACGAGAGAGAATAAAGACCATCAAACCTAGTCGAAATGTGAGCAAGGAAGGAATTCCGCACAGGTCAAACGGGAGGAAGAAGGAGTCCAGTCCGTGAATTCGGTGAACATAAGTTCTGTGAAATCGTAGACGAGAGAGAGAAAAGGGAAACCAGCCTGCTCAAGCGTGCGAGAGAAAAGAATTACGCACAGGTCAAACGGGAGGAGGTAGGAGAAGTAGAAGCAGAGAGAGAGTGAGTGAAGGGTGAGGAAGAGGCTAACAGAGAGAGTCACTGTTAGAGAGGGTAAAGATACAGAGAAAGAGGAAGCAGTAAGAACGAAACAGACGGGTCACAGCGGAGGAAAATATATGTGTGAATATGAGAACAACGGTGGTGCGTGTTTGCAAATGGGTTACATATGAATAAAGTTAGTCCTTCATCAGTGATCTTCCACCCATCATTGGTATTTCATCGCTATATATATATATATATATATATATATATATATATATATATATATAATTGTTTCTACTTTAGGCACAAGGCCAGCAATTACCCAGTGCATTACTGGTACTTTATTTTATCGACCCCGTAAGGATGAAAGGCAAAGTCAGAATAATCACAGGAGATAATTTTTATAAGTGTGTAACAACACATAGCTAGGTAGGTAACAAAATAGGGTACAATATATATATATATATATATATATATATATATATATATATATATATATATATATATATATATATATATATATATATATATATAGTAATAATAAACGGAGTTTGTTTCAACAAGTTATATATATATATATGTAACATACGTCGGGCTGAAGGGGCCAAACTCCTCAAATACCGGTCGCTCTCCGTTTGCGGTCGTTCCCCTGGCAGTGGAGATTTCTGGTGTCCTCGGCCCCAGGGCTACCTCCTTACTCACCACCATAGGCGCTGAGCTGGCCAGCCGTAGGTGTGAGCCCCACGAATTGGAGTGGCTTTTCCAGCGCGTCTCCCTTGTCGTCCTCCGGGGAAACGCCTTCTCCATTCTGTCCGCAGGGGCTGTGGGTGGGCTCCATCGCGTACTAATACATTAATTAAATACCATTCTTTCATCTGATACAACACAATAAAGACTAACACTCCGTTTCCGATGACTATCACAGGAATAATTTGATGATAGCAAAGTGTTGTTTGTTGTGTGTTTAATTAGATTTCTTAACTTCTATTTTGTATCTGACCATTGAAGGAGTGTATCAAGTTGTGAAATCACGCAGCTTAGCTGTTAGGGTGTTTACCTGACCACCATAAGATCATGGGTTCAATCTCATTATGGCTTAATAAAGGCGTACAGCCATAAGCCAACCTTGTAGACATGCTTTCAATAACATTGGTTGTTGGTAATGTATATATGTTGGTAATGTATATATGAATACAAAATCTTAGGAATCTATATCTTCATCAGTGTTTAGAGGGTAAGATATGATTAGATTGCTATATTTAGCAAATTATAGTCGTAGTAGTTGCTGTTATTTTTGTTGTTATTGTAAAACCAAATATCTGTTCTGATCTAGCAAACATATGGTAAAAAATATTTTAGTCCTAATCTTCCCGCCTGTTTATATATCATTGTTGGTTTCTAATCCACTGCAGAGAAATAGCATATGGAATCATTTTGCTACCAAGACAAAATCTCAATAGCAAAGGAATCTTTTGGGGTGTATCTCTGTTGCTTAAGATTTAAGAAGGAACAGGATCCTCTTTGGTGATAAAAGGCCAAGAATTCAGAATCTTTGATTGTGTTTGCTTTTCCAGGGCAAAAACCTGGGCATCGTGTTTTATAGAAAATAAGCTGTCACCCATAAATGCAGCTTCTCATATTCACTCATGAGAAAGGCATTTACCGATACTGCTTGGTACCAGTGCCCACTTTTTCCAGATGATTGGATTGAGCCGCCAAAAATAAAGTGTCTTGCACCGATCGGTCTAGGAATTGAACCAACGACCTTACGATCAGCCCCGTAACCACACAGCCGCGCACTTTTACTGGATAAAATAATGGAACTTGGATTTACAAAATCATAAATTTAAGTCTTTTATGAAATCACTCTTTGCTGTCTTATGCAATTTCCCTAAAAGTCTCTAGTCCAGTCATATCCACATTTCATTTTAACCAAACAGCAACTATATATAAATCTCTGGATTTTCAGGTTTTTAGCGTTGATAAGAGATGGGCAAGGAAAAAGAATAATGTAAAAAGATATTCAAACGAAGAGAAAGCGAAAAGATAGAAGAAATCTATCAAACGTTAAAATCCTAAACTAATGATTGCTGTTTATATACTATTCGATTAAATTGGGGTTTTAGATCAAGCTGAATTTCTCTCTCTGTCCCTCTCTCTCACTCTCGCTCTCCCTCTCTCTGTATGTATGTATATATATATACAAATACAAACACACCCATGCACAAATACACACACACACATGCATACACACACACACACACACACACACACACATATATATATATATATATATATGTATATATAGTAATAATAATAAATTTGAAGACTCAAATCCAAAGAGGGCTCGATAAGGATAAATATATAAGAACCGTAGAGCAAATATTTATTAAAATAACAGATTAAAGTTTAAGCAAAGTATCGCTGCTTTCACCCTTAACGGGATCTTCTGAAACTAAACAAAATCAATCTGTGAACGCAGAAGTAAATATTTCAAAAAACGTTGCAACCGAAGGAAGACAGGAAGACGATACTTTGGTTCGTGGAAACGTTCTCTGGCAAAGAACGGATAAAGACAAAGATGATACGTAATTATTTGGAGGGGTGAAAACAATTACACGCAAAGACAAAACCACGTTTATGGTATAAATGAAGTCGTAGACTAATATTCTGTTAGGTGGTTCGTAGAGACGTTCCCTGGCAATGAACGGAAAAAACGAAGATAATACGTCATTATGTGGAGCGTTAAGAACAATTACTCGCAAAGACAAAACTACGTATATGGTATAACTGAAGTCGTAGACTAAAATTCTATTAGGAAACCGAATGATTCCCGGCTTCAGAGTTAAGAATAAAGTAAATAAATTACAGAGGTAATTGAAATTAAATATATACATGCACGCAACCAAATACGTACAAACACAAGCATACGCGAAATCACCCGCAATGGGTATGCCAATACAAGCACGTAAAAATAAAACAAAAATAAACACACGCACGTACATACAGACCCCACGTAACGCCTGACCCGCACGCAAACGAACGTATACACCAAATACACATAAAAATATATATAATATATATATATATGTGTTTGTGTGTGAGTGTGCGTGTATACATATAATTATATAAACATATAGAGATATACACACATAAATACGTATAAATTTTAATGGTATTTCTATTAAAAGTTTTACTATAATTATGTACTGGGGGGAAATGCTTTATAATAGAAATACCATTAACATGTCTTACTCTACGACTCCTAACCTGGCACATAACATCACAGCTTCAAATTTAGCTAAATTACCTAGCAGTAGAAACACGTGCAACCCTGTAGCTAGTACTAGCTGTAATTGTAGGAATCGGGTTGACTGC
>OZ024743.1:229903427-229920927 GCA_964016885.1 Eledone cirrhosa
GAAAGCTCCCCCTTCCTTAATACACACATTGAGAGAAACACAAACACACAGACACAGGCACACTTCCAGAAACAGACACCTCGGGATGCCCTAGTCGGCTACACAAGGCGCAAGACCCCGGGTTTGGATGGTCTGTCCTACGAACTTTACGTAGATATGTCATACCTGTTGTCCATCCTCCTCAAAGCGCTCTGCTGCAACAGGAAGCAGAACTAGAGTATTACCAGTTCTGTGAACCGGAGTGTTGTGACGCCGATAAGAAAAAACGAGAATAAGATTGATACCGTAGACAACTTGAGGGCCAAAACTCTGCTAAACACGGAGTTTAAGACTTTGGCCAAGGTATTTGCGAGGAGGATGGCGCTAGTCGTTGAGGATTTAGTAAGAGATTTGCAGCCTTGCGATATATCATAGAGAGGGTAGGGTGTAAGCCAAGCTTCGATGGGGTGTGATAAATTTAGATCAACCGAAATTGTTCGATAGGGTTGACCCTCGATACCTCGCGGCTGTCATCAAGATGGGTGACTTCGGTCCCGTCTTCAGTGGCTGGATCACTGCAATGCACAGAGGCACTTGCTAGGTGGTCAAAGTTACTGGACATCTTTCGGAACCGTTTCAGATCTCCAGATTGGCCTGTCATGGGCGTACGTATAGATTCTTGAGTCTTTACTGTGGAAGCTGTAGTTGTTGCAGGGCTTCCCTCTCCAATCGGGACTTGGAAAGGTTGTGTTGGCATATGCGGATGATATCAACGTGATGGTGTCGAATACCACGAAAATCTAGATGGTCGGCTCCTACTTGGAAGAATATGAAAGGTTAACAAGTGCAAGTCGGTGAGCTTGTAGCTCGGCACCTGGATAGGCCACTACATGTTGATCAACAGCATCGTCGGGCGCTGTACCGACGGATCAATAAAGTTGCTCAGGTTCTAGTTCAGACCAGACCTCCAAGTGGATAAGAAATGAGACAAGGTTACGAAACAGGGTAGCCATTCTCACCCAGAAATAGGCCGAGAAGAAGCTATCCTTGAAATGTCTGGTGGGGGTGCTGAACGCATACATCGACTGCGTTATTTATTAACGCCTGCGCGTCATGCCTTGAATCCTTTCGCACCTCGCTGAATTGGAACGGCTCCTCTTCAACTCCTTGTGGAGGGCACAGGTTCCGTTGGCGAGACGGTCCATCTACTGTCAGCACCGTTCTACGGAGAGGGCTGGGCATGCTCTGGTTGATGACGAGCAAACATGCGTTGAAGCTATAGCATTTTCAGATATTCCTAACCGGTGAACAGGTGTGGTTGCTGTTTGTGGGACGAATCTTTTTGATACTCGTCTCTTTGACTGAGCTGCAGCCATGTGTCAACCGAAGATCTAGACTGTGTGCCTGGCTTCTTAAATGTAGCCAGGCGCTCACTTCCTTCTCCCAGTCTGGTAATGTAGCCTTTGGAAATTCCATTCTAGAGTTATGTAGAGTACTATTGGTGGACATGTGCGAAGATGTTCTCTGCAAAGATCTGGGCGTTGACTGACCCGTCGGTTCCAGAGGACTGTGGATAAATTGCAGAAATCCCTGGCTTAGCAGTGCTACCTGGGGCTGCTGCCGGTTCGAGACAAATTCTACAGGCACGGAAGTCCGGTTAGATAATAATGAAATTATTGTGTGCAGTGCTCAGGTGCACTACAACTCATCAAAGGTGCATGTATAGTACGTAGAATAATGTACAAATGTCAGGAAAATGAGCAGTGTACGAGTCATGAAATAAACGTGTGCGTGGAGGGGGGGATCAGGTTTACTGTTGGTGAATCTCAGGAAGCATCGAGGTTTTAAAGGATGCAGTGGCAGTGTCTCGACATGTAACAACTGATGTAGGCAGTTTGTTCCATGCTTCCAAAACTCTGGGCGTGAAAAAATGTTTCCGAAAGTCATGGGAGCTGTGCTGTTTTCTGACCTTGTAGGCATGCCCACGTGTATTAGACACATGGAAATCAAAAAGATGAACCTCTCTAAAGTTTTCAAGGCACTCGTCCAGTGTCCGTGCATTACTGACTCGTGAAGTTTTATCCAACGGCTATTATCGCGTGTAAGACAGATCGGGCTACCCATCGAGTGCATCGTGAAAATCGCCACGCCGCCTTCTTTTAGCCAGGAAGAGCAAGTAATTTTTCTCTCAATGGTAGCTGTGGCAAAAGAGTTTTATGGTGCACACGACTGAAAGGAATCTTAGGGCGGTGGAGGTTGGTAAATTGACAGTATCATTAGAACATGTTATTTAACTTGGACTTTATAACGTAGGGCCAAATCCCACCGAGGTCAACTTTGATTTTGATCCATCCGGGGTCTATGACTGTAGTACCAGTCTTTACTGGGGGAGATATAATGGACTTTCCTCTTCCATAAATTGCTGGCACTGAGCCAAAATTATAAAACGTTATTATGAAAGTAAAAAAAACAAAACAATCCAAAGGAAGAGGCAGGACTTGTGCAATAGATCACTCACTGAACAATAATATTGGAACTATTACTGGGAATGAAAAATATCCAATAAGAATATCAACGACAGAGACGACAAAAACATAATTCCAGCTCTTTCGAATATTTTACCGATATATATGATGGCTGCAACTCGATTTCGAGTAATGCCATCACTTGGTACATAAACATGATCATCAGGAACAAGGCTTTTAGTACTGCTAGGAACTTTTCTATGCCATCAATAACTTACATGACAAAAAAATGTCATATATCAAATAATGCCTTTGCTTAAAGCTTTTTTTAAGTGCGGAAAGGCTTTACACTCTCTGAACATCGAATGCATTTGCCCCCAAAGAAGAACTGGTCCACATCATTGGATGAAAACGAAGTGGCAGGTTTTATAGCAGAATCATCATCTCCTAGAGAGATGTCTTAATGAAGACTATGATCGCTCGCCCCACGAAAAAAAAAAAAAAATATATATATATTGGATGGTCGTTGACTCTCCTGAGTCTTTTCATAACGTACGGTGTCCAAAATCACATTCCTCGCCAAATAAGCTTGGTTGGGTTGCCGGATTAATCACCGACGACCCGACCATGTGCCGGTTGTTCTGGGTTACATGTTACCAGTAACGCTGGATAGTGACCTGACATAAATATATACATACATATATATATATATATATATATATATATATATATAAACGTAAAAAATGAAAAGAAATTTCATTTCTCACTCTTAGTACGGCTGTTACTTAAATATAAGTATGTATACGTACATACATATATGTATACAGACGTACAGTAGTATGTATATATATATATATATATATATACATACCTGCACACATATATATATGTACCCCGGCCGATTAACTCACTCGATATGCAAATTAGGCTGCTCAGCCGTTAATATGCACAAGGAAAGTATATACTTTCAGACGTTCAACCATCTGGCAGGAAGGTATACGGTGCTGACGATAGCTAATAAGCTTGAAACTAGTACAGCGTTCCTTTGTCAGTGTTGAACAAATGAGCAACGATGGTTGCTAGACACTGTACGGCTTAATTCGGGATGTTTGTTTACAAACACACCGAGCATTGTAATAATTGTTCGGTGAATCCATACGTACATATATATATGTGTGCATGTATGTATATATATATATATATATATATATATATACATACTACTGTACGTCTGTATACATATATGTATGTACGTATACATATTATATATATATATATATAATATATATATGGTGCTCTGAAATAGTGATGTCTACATGAATGTATGTATAGTATATTTGGCAATATAACGTATGTTTAATTAAAACATTTAGAAGACCATACGCTACCAGCTTTAAAGTAATGACTATGTCACTTAATTATTTTCAGCGAAAGAGGAAGAGAGTTTGACAGTGTGTTTCACGCTGATTGGCGTTCATCTTAACCACGCACTTCCCAGCTTCCGCCGAATATTATAGAAGCTGGATTCTTATTAAATTCCAGTAATAATCAGGAACTGATTATACAGAACGATTGCCTGTCCAGCAAAAATTAGGTATTAGTAATGGTGCTCTGAAATAGTGATGTGCATATGAATGTTTTCGGCAGAAGTTGGGAAGTGTGTGGTTCTGATGAACGCCTACCAGCTTGAAACAGACTGTCAGCCTCTCTCCCTCATTCGTCGAAAATAAGTAATTGACATAGTCTCTACTTTAAAACTCATAGCGTATGGTCTTCTAAATGTTTTATATTAAACATATGGTATATTGCTAAATATACTATACAGACATTCATGTATACATCGCTAATTCAGAGCACCAATCCTAATTCCTAATTTTTGCTGGACCAGCAATCGTTCTGTATAATCAGCTCCTGATTATTACTGGAATTCTATAAGAATATAGCTTCTATAATTTTCGGTGGAAGCTGGGAATTGTGTGGCTCTGATGATCGTCAACCAGCCTGAAACAGACTGCCAACCTCTCTTCCTCTTTCGCCGAAAATAAGTAAGTGACATAGTCATTACTTTAAAACTGATAGCATATGTTCTTCTAAATGTTTATAATTAAGCATACGGTATATTGCCAAATATACTATACATACGTTTATATATATATATATATATATATATATATATATATATATATATATATTAGAAAGTGAGGTTTTTTTACGAAATGAAAAATAACCAAGTTGTCCTACACAAGTGAAAGTATAAAGAAAAAAAAGATGAAATCTAAAATGCAACTGGAGTCTTATTTAACAAAAATATATATATATTTATTTGGTTCTTTTACCGGTTTCGCAGTTCTTCTGCTTTTCAAAACTAGAGTTGAGATGGGGGGTCTGTGGTTTTTCTCATATCTGGTTGGTCTTTGAATGTTACTTGTTTTATATGGAGAAAAGTGGCTCGAAACGCCAGGTTTTTAGAGAAGTAATTTGATTGGTTGGTCAACAAGTATAATAAATTTGGCGCCAGTTTGTGTTACAAAGATCTTCAAACAAGGGGGGGGGGGGCTCAGGTTGTTTTTTCAAATATGAGTGAAGTTTGGTTGGTTGATGCAGTCACGCTTTCGTGTCAGTTTGTTTGAATTCCTTTTTACTTAAAAACAGGGGCTCACGAAGGCTTTTTTTAAAAATATAATTTGATTGGTTATAAATGAAATTATGGTTGTCACGTGAACAAGTTCATTAAATTTCGCGCCCGTATTTAGGAATTTAATTTGTAGCCTTTTAGAGAATTTTATGACAAACACATATATATATTTATATATATATATATATAGTAATAATAACAATACGTATACTTATATATGTTTAATATACAATTATATATATGGAGGCTAGTACTAAGTACAAGCCGGTTACCGGTATGACAAAAGGGTCAATGCAAATTATCAAGTGTTTTACAACGTGTTAAAACAATCAAATCTTAGTTTAATACATTATTTACTGACAATTGGGGATGTCTGGAATCATCGGACCATTTATCAACAAATAAATGTATTAAACTAAGAAACAATTTTCAGCAAATAAATGTATAAAACTGGGTGGTTACAAATTAAAAAGTAATTAAACGAAAGGTGCGATGGCTCTGGATGATCCAAGTATTTGGAAGCTATTAAGATCCTGTCTGTAAATCAACTTGGTGTAAGCAATGAATCTGAGAAGTACCCAACGAATTATATTCATTCTTGAATTTAGTCAATTTTGAACGGTCAATTTAAGACATGTGTAAAATAATGATTTCTAGTATAGGCTCAAGGCCACTAATTTGGTGGGAGGCACAGTCGATTAAATCTACCCCAGTACGTTACTGGTGTTCTATTTTATCGACCCCGTAAGGAGGAAAGGCAGTATTTGGACTCAAATCGTAAAGGGCCGTAACTCTATGCTGCAAAGAAAGTTGTCCGACACTCCACCGATACTGCCAATCCGCCGCCCTCCACATGGGTAAAATGAGGCGTAAATCTCTCTCCTCTCTCTGTATATATGTATGTGTATATATATATATATATATATATATATATAGTAATAATAATAAAATTGAAGACTAAAATCCAAAGAGGGCTCGATAAGGAAAATATATATCAAATATATAAGAACCGTAGAGCAAATATTTATTAAAATAACAGATTAAAGTTTAAGCAAACAATCGCTGCTTTCACCCTTAACGGGATCTTCTAAAACTAACAAAGTCAATCTGTAAACGCAGAACTAGATATTTCAAAAAACGTTGCAACCGGACGAAGACAGGAAGACGATACTTTGGTTCGTGGTAACGTTCGCGCAAAGACAGAACCACGTTTATGGTATAAAAGAGGTCGTAGACTAATGTTCTCTTATTGCACAAAACTTTCCTGTATTACAGCCCCACCTTATACCCTAACGGATAGCACGACCTATACGTGGATATTTTACGTCTTGATGTGGGAGCTAAGTATATGTTTTGTTTATTCCTTTACTTATTTGCATAGGTAAGTATATATTACCCGTATGTTTTGTGAAGGTATGTATACTTTCTCGTACGTATATTTGACTGTTATGGCGTATAATTTTTACATAGTCTGGTATTTAGGGTTTGGCTATGTGTATACGGGAGTTTTGCGTCTGCGTGAGTATGCAGGTTCGTACGTATGGTGGGTGTGTGTATATGTGTACTTCTTGTTTTAGTTGACTTACGTCTCCGAACATTCGTGTATTTATATGTAGGTATGCGTGTGCACTTGTTATATACGTATTTATTTACTTATATACGTTGATATAATTATTTATTTATTTATTTGTACACAAGCATACACACACACACACACATATTTATATGTGCGTGGTTTTGTATACCTATGGTAAGGTTTTGCGTATGCTTGTGTATGTACGTATCTGTTTGCATGCATGTATTTATTTGTTTCTATTACTTCTGTATTGTATTTATTTACTTTGTTCTTAACTCTGTAGCGGAGATTAATTTTAGTCTACGACTTCTGCTATACCATTTACGTGGTTTTGTCTTTGCGTGCTATTGTTCTCCACGCTCCACATATGACTTATTATCTTCGTTTTTTCGTTCATTGCCAGAGAACGTTTCTATGCACCACCTAAGAGAACATTAGTCTACGACCTCTTTTATACCATAAACGTGGTTCTGTCTTTGCGCGTAATTGTTTTTCACGTATATTCGTTTTTTCCCGTTCTTTGCCAGCGAACGTTACCACGAACCAAAGTATCGTCTTCCTGTCTTCCTCCGGTTGCAACGTTTTTTGAAATATCCAGTTCTTCGTTTACAGATTGACTTTGTTAGTTTCAGAAGATCCCGTTAAGGGTGAAAGCAGCGATTCTTTGCTTAAACTTTAATCTGTTATTTTAATAAATATATATATATATATATATATATAACGAAGGAAATGTGGTAAGGAACCAGGTGGACCATAACGCACCAAAGTACTCAATACTTAGGGTAGTAGAGTGGGTAATAGGAACAAGTAAGACCCCGACGGCTGAGCTCAAGCTGTCGAAACGGCTTGAGCTCAGCCGTCGGGGTCTTACTTGTTCATATATATATATATATATATATATATATATATATATATATATATATATATATATATATATATATATATATATATATATGTATATGTGTGTGTGTGTGTGTGTGTGTGCGTGTATATATATATAATCACTCTCAGGGTACTCTTGAGTGCTAGTGGTAACATGTAAAAAAGGTACAACCTGTCGCATGGTCGGGTCGTCGGCTACTAAACTGGCAACCCCACCAAGTTTACTTGGTGAGGAGGGTGATTTTGGACACCCTGCAGGACAAAACACGAAACCTGACAAAGGGCGGAAGAACTCATAAGAGTCAACGGCCATCCCAAAATGTGTAAATATGTATATACACATGTACATATGTATATTTATGTATATACGTGTGTATATATGCCTGGGGTGTCGGGGAGGGTCATTACCTCTGTAGGGGCAACCTGTTCTGCTTTGGGTCCCACCTGACACTCAGCTCTCACCTGTGTCCCCAAGAAGCTGTAGCATGCGACAACAGCCACACCACGGAAAACCGCCTTGGCTGGCGGGTCGAACCAGGTTGAGGGTAGCCGGAGGGGTCTGAAACCCCCCGGTGAATTAGAAAGAGAATGTCTGCCTCTGCACGCGAAGACTGGACCCGGCGGCGACAGCAAGCGGTGTGGAGCGTTAGGGCACGGCAATGCACTACAGACGTCGTGGCCATCCACTGGAGCCAAGGAAGTCCCTGGTCGTGACGATCCCCCGTACCACCGGATTCTGCCTTCTGCGGCCGAGTGAGTGGGACCGTCACTGTGCACTGGCCCTCCCACTATAATCCTTTCCCGCACAGGTTTCTTCTTTAGCGTGCTCTCCCAAAGCCCTGCAGCGATGGGCTAGAGGTGGAGGTAACAGGTGGAGGTAACCTCTGGGAGTTGCCAGTCTGACTCCGGTCTCTTTCCCTGCCCCCACTGTACCCGGACCTTCAAGTCAAGGATCGGCCTCCACAGCCACCTTCGTGCCCACGGCAGACGGGAACAACAATAAAGAGGATGTCATCATCGTTTACGATGGACAACCGAGATATATATATATATATCTAAGGCGGGTAAAATTCCCGAGATCCATGGACGATTTCTCTCCAGCGGTCTCTGTCCCTCATTATCGCTGCCATATCCTGCATCTCCAACAGACCAGTGTCTGTCCTTAGGGCATCAACATATGTTAACCTTGGTCTTCCTCTTCTAATGTGTCCATGTAAGGGCTCCCAAAGGAGCACTGAGTGCAATGTCAACTCTGGATGTCGGTGAGCATGTCCAGCCAACCTCAGTCTCCTCTGTGTCACTTTTGAGCTGACTTTTGGGATGCTCCCATACAGCTCTGAGTTTTTCATCCTCAGTGTATACTGATTAATGTTCAGAGCCATCCTCAGCATTCTCGTGTAGCACCCATCCACCATCTGAGTGAGTCTCTTGGTCAGTGTCCAAGTCTCAGACCCATACAGCAGCACAGACTCCACTACAGCAATGAAGAGGCGGATTTTCAGGTCTCTACGAAGGTGCGACTTCCACACCGATCTCAAGCTGTGACACGCCGCCCAGGCCTTGCTCTTCCTCTCAACCACATCATCTTCCGTATTCCCAATCTTTGCTCCCAAATACAGGAAGTCCTCAACCAATTCCAGCGGCTTCCCGCCTACATTAGTGATCCCCTCTAGCTTCTCAACATTCTCTACCAGATATTTTGTTTTAGTCTCATTCATTCTCAGCCCCACACTCATCGACACAGTCTCAACCTCCCGCATCAAATCCTCTGCCTTCTTCACTGTATTTGTCACCAAAACTATGTCGTCGGCAAATTCAGCATCCGATACCTTTTTCGCCCCAACTCTCCTGCTCTGAGCCGGTGCTACAGTAAAGCCAGTGTCCTGGTGTTTCTCCAGTGCAAGGCGCATACAATAGTCCACTACGATGATAAAAAGGTAGGGAGCCAATGTATCTCCCTGGAGCACTCCAGCCAGTATCTCAAAGAACTCTGTCATCCCATCAGGTGTAATGACTTGGGCTTTGGTGTTGGTGTAGAGCAGTGATATCAGGTCCACTATCCTCTTGGGGATTCCATAAGCCTGTAAGATCCTCATCAGGCAGTAACGGTCCACAGAATCAAAGGCCTTCCTAAAGTCAATGAAAACCATGACCGCAGGAAGGCACTTTGCTCTAGCTCCCTCTAATATCCTCCTCAGCATCAGGATGTGACTGGTGGTTGATCTACCCTCTCTGAAGCCGTTCTGGTTGTCCCTGAGCTTCTTCTCCATCTCAGGCTGGATCCTGTTAAGAATCATCCTGTTGAGGGTCTTTGCCACAAGTGACGTCAGTGAGATCCCCCGGTAGTTGTTGGAGTTAGAGAGATCTCCCTTCTTTGGCACTGGGACGATGTTACTGATCCTCCACTGATTCGGGGCAACTCCTTTCTCCAGTGCCCCGTTACAGAACCCCAGGATGATATCATCAAAATCACACCTCTTCATCACCTCTGATGCCACTCCATCTTCTCCATGAGCCTTACCCTCCTTGATATTCTTCTTGGCTCTCTGAAGCTCCTCTCTGGTGAAGGGCTCTGTCTCAACATCCAGTTCCTCAAACAGCCGCCTGATCTCCCCAGTGCTCTGGGCTGTGGAGGGTGGCTCTCCTAGTAGGGTCCTAAAATGGTCTAGCCATTTCCTCTTCCTATCCTCGGGCCCCGTTCCCTGGATCTGACTCGAACACCTTTTCTTCCTCCCTGTGATCTCGTCGATGATCATCCAGCTCTCCTTACATCCAGATCTGTCAACCGCTCTCTCCACACTTCTGATCTTCTCTATCAGTGCCTCCTCTCTGACCTCAGTGTAAGCGGTACAGAGCTCTTCCCTCATCACCTCCACAGTCTCCATCCTCTCCTCCGTAGGATCAGCATAGAATTGGTCCCTGGCAGCTTTCAGGTGTTCTCTGGCTGCACACACTTTTGGGTTTGCAGAGCTGACGTGCTTCCCTTTGTTCTTTTTCCTCGGCACCAGGGTTTCACTTGCTTTCGCCACTGCATTGGTGAAGTGCTCGTACCTCCTCGTTACACTCTCCTCAGTCCATCCAATCTCTCTCTCCTCTGACTCTCCACACAGAGCACTAAACCTGTTTCTCACTTCCACTGTGAACCTCTCCTGTAGCTTATCATCTTCCTTGAAAGCTCCCCAGTCATAGATTGTTCTCCGGGGCTGAGCCTTGCTCTTTCTTAAGCTCACGCGGACCTCACTCATAACAAGCCGGTGGTCACTACCCAGTGTACTGAAATAGCTGTATGGTTCCGTGTTCAGAACACTATTCCGCCACTTTTTCCTCACCAGAATGAAATCAATCTGGGACTTGGACAGGTGCATATCTGAGATGTAGGTCCACATCTTCCCCAGATTCTTCCTAAACCTTAGGTTGGTCGCCATCAAGTTCGCCTCCAGCAGGGTGTCTCTCAGTAGTCTTCCATTTCGGTTGGTGTTGTTATGGAAGTACCAGCAAGGATCTTCACTGCCCTCCTTACTCAGATGTGCATTGAAGTCTCCCAAAACAAGCAGGATATTGTGTGCCTGAATGGTGTTGACAGCACTGCACACCTCCTCATGGAACTCCTAGGCATTCACATCACTGTCCCCCTCGGTTGGACTATAGGCTGAGATGACTGTCAGTCTTGGGTTTCCATTGAAGGTCACCCTCAACACTCGCGGGGAGATAGGCATTATTTCCCTCACCAACAGATTGGTTTTTGCACTGAACACAAAACCCACTCCTCCTACTGCAGCATTTGTTGTGTTCTTCACTGCCGATGTAGTGATGAGCTGGCTCTTCCTCCCGATCATCACACTCCTCACGGGCTCATCGTGTAGACTCCTGTGTTCTATATATATATATATATAAATATACACACACATATATATATATATATATATGTAACCACGGAAGTATAGTGACTGCTTTCAAGCAAACACTATATACACTTCTAGTCAACCTTACCACCCCTCTGTAGCCTCTGTATCATATTAATATCCCCCTCCGCCTTCTGAGATATTTTTCACTGCTACAAGGGATTAATCCCCTTTCTTGACCGGTGTATCAGGTGATAGAGTCTCCCTCCGCCTTTCTGAGATTTTCTCGCATGCTACGGACGTATGTAGTTAGGGCTCTTCCCTGAGGTGCTCCCTTGATAAGCTGGCTTACCTCACAACAATGTTACATATCTTTGATATAACATTCTTGCATAGTGACCAGCTAAACTGTACAGTCGGGACGAAGGTAAAATAGGTATATATTGTGTCTAATATTCCTTCTTTTTTTTTAATAATATTTTACATAACTTTGATATTGTGTCAATTTAATTATTTCGATTATCTTGTCTCTCATAATCATAGAGCAACACTGGTTAAGGTCGACAACATAAATATATGATTATATATACATGTATATGTATGTATGCACATATATCTGTATACCTCTCAAAATCCCGCCGAGGTTAACTTTGCCTTTCATCCTTATGGGGTCGATAAATTAAAGTACCACTAATACACTGGGTAATTTCTGGCCTTGTGACAAAAGTAGAAACAATTATTGCCTCTAACTCCCTAAATTGGTGGATTGGCAGTACCGGTAGAGGGTCGTGCGCCATGCTTTGACGCATAGAATTACGGCCCTTGCCATTCTGAGTTCAAATCCCGCCTAAGTTAACTTTGCCTTTCATCCTTACGGGGTCGATAGAATAAAGTACCAGTAATGCACTTGGTAATTGCTGGCCTTGTGCCAAAAGTAGAAACAATTATTGTCTCTAACTCACTCACGGTAGAGTAACCACGGAAGTATAGTGACTGCTTTCAAGTAAAACTCTCAAAAAGGCGGAGTGAGACTCTATCACCTGATACAGCGGTCAAGAAAGGGGATTAATCCCTTGTAGCAGTGAAAAATATCTCAGAAGGCGGAGGGTGATATTAATATGATACAGAGGCTACAGAGGGGTGGTAAGGTTGACTAGAAGTGTATATAATTGTTTCTACTTTAGGCACAAGGCCAGCAATTACCCAGTGCATTACTAAAATAAAGTACCAGTAATGCACTGGTTAATTGCTGGCCTTGTGCCTAAAGTAGAAACAATTATATACACTTCTATTCAACCTTACCACCCCTCTGTAGCCTCTGTATCATATTAATATCACCTTCCGCCTTCTGAGATATTTTTCACTGCTACAAGGGATTAATCGCCTTTCTTGACCGCTGTATCAGGTAATAGAGTCTCCCTCCGCCTTTTTGAGATTTTCTCGCATGCTACGGACGCATGTAGTTAGGGTTCTTCCCTGAGGTGCTCCCTTGATAAGCTGGCTTACCTCACAACAATGTTACATATCTATGATATAGCATTTTTGCATAGTGACCAGCTAAACTGTACAGTCGGGACGAAGGTAAAATAGGTATATATTGTGTCTAATATTCCTTCTTATTTTATAATATTTTATATATATATATATATATATATATATATATGCCTTATTAGTTAATCATGGAGAGGTACTAAAGTTTCATAGAGTTGCTTAAACAAACCAATGAAACTTACCTACCTATACATCGCACGTGAAACTAGACGGTAGAAGCATTTTGTTTACTCCCTAACGGTGAAAAATGAATCTATAGTTGCTCCGTGTTATGACGGTATGGGAATGAACGAAAAGTGTCTTAACATTTAATGTTGCACATAAAGAAAATATGGAATATTTTAACACATGTACTACGTGGAAGGTCTAAATATTTCGGTGACTATTCACCGAGGCAACCGCTGACGAGCCCAGACTCAATAGATATCAGTTGTTTGTATATACATTGAGAAGGAAAAGACAAGGAAGGAAGTTGTCAGTTTATACATCAACGGAAAGGAATAAGTTAGAAATCTGATTGTGCGTATATGTGTAACTGTGTGTGTCATATTTATTTTCTGGAATTTTACACTAGCAATTTTGATAGGAATATAGACTATATTTTCTTCACCTCAGAAACTTAGCTATTAATTTTAAAGACAGCCTTAATCATAGAGACTCGTGTTGTCAATTGGAGTATGCAACCCGTCAAGTGAATCATCCGAGAGATAGATAGAGGGAGAGAAAGAGAGAGAGAGATAGATAGAGAGAGAGAGAGAGAGAGAGAGAGAGAGAGAGAGAGAGAGAGAGAGAGAGAGAGAGAGAATATGAATAATTAATACTTCTTCTAGCTCTACGGATGTCTTATCATTACTCTAAGTTTATTTATTCGTGACTCATGCAAATGTTTATAAATATTTAATTTCAATAAAGAAAGAAATGCCACAACTGGGTTGATATGTTACAATTATTAAATAAGTTTGAACAATTATCATATCGTAACATATCAACAATACAATCACACAGCTACCATATATATATATATATATATATATATATATATATATATATATATATATATATAGATAATTTAATATATCAACTAACATAGGCGCACAGATGTACGTCCATGCCAGCAAATACACAGGTTATGTCATAGTACCTAGGTGGTTCAATGCAGGAAGGTGCAGAACAATAATATAAAAGACGTAAAATAAGAAAATATCTTTTAAAAAAATTTTAAAAAAATTTTTTACTTACTTACTTAAGTAAGTAAGTAAAAAATTTTTTTAAAATTTTTAAAAAATTTTTTACTTACTTAAGTAAGTAAGTAAAAAATTTTTAAAAAATTTTTTTAAAAGATATTTTCTTATTTTACGTCTTTTATATTATTGTTCTGCACCCTCCTGCATTGAACCACCTAGGTACTATGACATAACCTGTGTATTTGCTGGCATGGACGTACATCTGTGCGCCTATGTTAGTTGATATATTAAATTATCTATATTTATCTCCAAATCACTGATTTGTCGAGCAAACCTGCCAAAACCACTTCAACATTTTTTTTTTGGGGTGTTAGTAGGCGTCAGTCATCTTACCATCCCATTCCTTCTAACTGGCCTCTATGTCACGTGATTGATTCTTTAGAATCGGCCATTTGACTGGAAGCAGTGAGAATTTCAGTACATAGAATCCAGTCCTCGACTAGCTGTTCTTTCTACTGAATTATTATTTTTATATGAGCCGCCAGTGTCCGCGCATTGCCTGTAGGCTCAGCTGAGAATAGACTCCCTGATGACGCAATGAATTCTCGACAGTTGGATTATGTAACTGTCTTTATCCCATTGCAGAAACTAATTAGTTGGAGTGAAAATTTAAGTAAGTAAGTAAAAAAATTTTTTAAAATTTTTTTAAAAGATATTTTCTTATTTTACGTCTTTTATATATATATATATATATATATATATGTAACCCATTTGCAACTCCGCAGCGCCCTTATTATCATATATATATATATATATATATATATATATATATATATATATATATATATAATATATATATTATATATTATATATATACTACTTCTTACATAATATTTTATGCCATAAGGATAACCTGAATAAAGGTATAGTAAGAAAGAAATAGTAGCAGCTGTAAAAGAAGACGACGATAACAAAGAAGAAGAAGAAGAAGAAGAAGAAGAAGAAGAAGAAGAAGAAACGAGGAGAACATGAAAACAACGAAGATGACAAAAAAGAAAAGGAAATAAATTTGACGATTACTTATATTTAATATATAAAAATATCGATAGCAACAACAACAATAATAATAATAATAACATTAATACAATATAATCGTACTTTTATTTCATATTATATTTTCAAAAGAAGATTTATTAGATGTCTCCTGAATGTTTTATATATATTATATATATTATTTTCGTTATGCATATTATTTATATTGAAAATTTTATTCACTCGTTAACGTTCTTGCTCTGGTATCCTTTTTCTTTATTCCTTTCATGTTTTGGTTCTATAATTTTTATTTTTTACAGCAGAGACAAAAATATTAAAATATTACAAAATCCTAAGAATTTCTTCTTCTTTGCCCCCTTCTTCTTATTATTATTATCGTCATTTTATTATAATTATTATTATTATTATTATTATTATTATTATTATTATTATAAGTATTATCATTATTGGTTTTTAATAAAATATATATAATTTTCCCAGTAAACATACACAAAAGAAAGAATACCTATTCGAACATTTACTTTAATTCTCCTCTTATGCAGAAGATTGAAGACAAAAACGCGATTAAAAATTGAAAGCGTAAGGTCGAGAGATTGAAAGAAAGGCTTGATTGAAGAGTTGATGTTGTTATTGTTGTGGTTGCTGTCATCATAGTTGTTGTTTTTAAATACAGAGAGATTTGTGGGTTTTACACAAATTCTAAGATGAAACGAAAAAACAAGAACACAAATATATCGATCGTTTCAATCCGTCTGTGTGTATTAGTATGTATATGTATGTATGTATGTATGTATGTATGTATGTATGTATGTATGTATGTATGTATGTATGTATGTATGTATGTATGTGTATGTATGTACGTATGTATATATATATATATATATATATAAAAACATACACGCACACACACACACACATATATATATATATATATATGTGTGTGTATGTATGTATGTGTGTGTGTGAGAGAGTGAGTTTGTATATGTGATTATGTATATGTATGTATATAAACAGATAGATACACACACACACACATGCATGAATCTCTTTTCAGAATTTTGAGATGAAGAATTAACATTATTATGAACTGATTTATTCGGACTAGTGTTCTCATCCTGAATTTTATAACATCATTTCGCTCTGTGTAACCTCCAGCCATCTTTTTGTGTGTCATATTCTCTCAGAATCTTCGAATTTCGAAATAAATGCTTTATGTCCACCAGTTTGTTTTTATTCTCTTAGTGCCTTAACTTTGCCTTTCATCCTTACGGGGTCGATAAAATAAAGTACCAGTAAAGCACTGTGTAATTGCTGGCCTTGTGCCAAATGTAGAAACAATTAATTAATTACCTGAGATAACGCTTGGTGTTTTCACTAATGAAGAGTATGTATAGACAAAGTAACTCGGAGGATTTAACTTACAACCAGCAAGGAGAGTTACCGACTTAATACGTTTGCTCCAAAATGTTTAGATATATGTCTGGGTCACCAGTAGTGTATTTTGTAGATCTTTGTTCCTTCTTGATAGTGGGAATTTTATAACATGGGGCAAAAATCACAGGCTGTGATCAAAGCTCATACCAGCATAACATGATCAGGATTAGAAAGACCATTCAGAATAACACCTATCCTACAAGCATTCCATAAGCTGAGTTATAAAGATTAAAACCATGAGTTAAATCACTGCGTCATTTTGTCAATCCATCACACATCTACATATTACACTACACGCGAAGCCTATGGAACTACAGGTTAGCTGGCTGGTTGAAGCTCAGCTTCAGATATGTAATTATCCCTGGCAAAACATATGCTTAACACATGACCTATTAGGAACATCGATGGAGCTGACTAAATCTTTCACACATCAAAAGCTTAGAACCATATGTCTTCTGAGTAGTTCTACCATAGTTCAACAGCATATAAAGCACCCACAGGTAATATAAAGCACCCACAGGACTATCACCCAAAACTTGGTGTATGCTTCCATCTATCGTGCAACCCCCAGACTCTTCCACCTTTCAAACAGAAGTTGATCATTTTGGTTCCCTGCCAAAAATATATTTACAAATGTTGCAGAATACTCTGTTCTGCTGTTTCTGAAATATCTTAGTGTCTTAGGCTACTCCAAACTAAGAAGGTCATTGGGCCTAAAAATATCTCTTCAAATTCATCAATATCTAGCTCTACATCCCACCAAATATTTCAGTCCCCCCCCTCTCTCTCTCTCTCTCTCTCTCTCTCTCTCTCTCTCTCTCTCTATCTCTATCTCTCTCACTCTCTCTCTCTACAGAGTCATATACAAACGTTTGAAAACAAGGTATAGTATAACGCAT